>WAAB01013150.1:0-230411 GCA_013389865.1 Piaya cayana
CCTTCTGCATTATTTTACATATATCAACTAGGAGCATGTTATATTTTAAAAAGGCAGCAAATTGAGTATTTGATCTTTTAATTTGGAGATTTTTTTAAATTTTATTTTAAGGATTTCCTGTAACTAAACAAGATACAGAAAGCTATTATGTGTGACTGTAATAGAGTAGGACAACCTTTTAAAAATATTCTCCTTGGTGTGAGTTAGAGTAGGTGAGCATAGAAGAGAAGGTGAATCTGCTGTTTCTGCTGTTGTGGTGGACAAATGTGTAGGTATTTCAAGCCTGGTGTATGGTTAACTCTCTCATTTCCTTCAGTGAATAGAACAGATTGCTTAATAGCAGTGAATGGGCTGCTATCAGGAGCTTCCTCCTCATGAATTGTTAAAAGGTGGAGTGAAATGTGATATAGTGGAAGCTGCAGGCTTTGTATCAGGAGTGCTACTTTTAGAAAGGCTGAGTCAACAAACTCATAATTTGCAAGCAATCAAAGGACAAGTTTTTAACCTTGGTATGGTTTTGGTTTGTTTTTTTTTTTAATCCTTTCACTGCTGTCCTGGAGACTGTCATGTTTTACAGTCTGCTTTTAGTTTCTTTATTAAAGCTCAAATGAGAACTACATGGTTCAAAGTAGTCAGGCCAACTGAGTAGCTATTAGGGTCTCCAGGTACATCAGGTTTGTCTGAAAATTCCCTTGGTTCTTTTGTCACTCTCGTATTTTGCAGTCTACCCAGATCCCTAAAAGCAGTGTTTTGTGTGGTAACGGGTAGTCAGGTTGCTGGGCAGATAGTTTCAGCAAGTGATACCTTTGCAATGAGGAAAAGGCTGTCTTGGATTTATTTATTTATCTATCTATCTACCTACCTACCTATTTATTTATTTATTGAGCTTTGTGGTTTGGCTTATCACCAAAGATATTTTCTGTTTCGAGTTTTGACTTATACTGATTATTTTTCAGGCCATGTTGTCTGTTGCACTGTCGCTTGATAGACTGTGCCAGGCAACATCAAGAGCGTTGTTGATGCTTTCTGGTTGCTGGCCCTCTAGGGGCTTAACTTCGGATATTTTTCAACTCTTGATCTGATTCCCACCACCTCACCCCTTGCCAAATATAACAATTGTGAATATTGTATAAAGGTGTTTTGTGGTTTGTATTGGAATTCAAGCCTCAAAATCCAGACCTTGGAAAATCTGCATCCTGTGCAACCTCATAGAAGCCAGTCCACAGCAAATCATATTTTACAGTGTATTGATGCTGAAGCACAAAAGTCAGGATAACTACTTCAAGGCAAGCATACCTCTATTTGAGTGAACAGAATGGTAATGATGGGGAGGTAAGTTATTTAGGTTTCTTACAAGGTTGTTAATTTTCATTGAAGATTTTGTAAACCTTTAAAAAAATATTTAATGTGAATATTTAATATTTTAGAAATAATGAACTCACATTTTGTAGACTGAAAACAATTTCTATTTAGATGTCAAGAATTTCTAGTGCACGTATTTAATATTTGTTGAATCATGTGATTGAGAACCAGAGGAAGAAATAGATTGTGTTGACTAAAACCAGAAATGAAGCAGGTTGATATAACATTGTCCACAATAAAAAAAATTCAAAAAAGTAAACTCCAGTGACAAAGGATCATTTTTTCAGCACAGTAGAAAATTTGTAAAATTTTTAAGATTGGTGCAGAAATCAGTTTTGAAATAAAACTTTTGTACTAGCTGTCCAGAAGTTGATCTTTTATAATTTCTATTATGATTAAATCCTTAATAGCTCCAATTAGCTTCTGTAATCCCCTCAAAGAGGAAGAAAAAAATCTAGAATTGTTCATCTTATTGAATGTTAAAAAAATGATTTACAGTTAGTGTACAATTATTGGCTAGTGGTTACAAGTAGTGGCTGAACTACCACAATGTCTTTTAAGAGGTATTTTCACCTTGAACTTCCTGAAATGCTTGTATCTACAGTAACATTATAACTTGCCATAAAAGATGTTGCCTTATGTTTCAAGAAAATGGTAGACAGAATGACACAAGCGTTATCTTCATTATCTTGAGAGTCAAAAAAGGCTTAGAACGTCTGTCAGGGTTAGAGCGCACTGTGAACCACTATGACTTTTTCTGAGCATTTTTTTCTCTAGTGTAAATATATATATATTTTTTTGATTTTATACAGGTTGCTAGATCTAACCTGGATTTGGTCAACATTACATTGAAAGGAAGCTAAGCAAGGAAAAACAATGATGGTGATAAGTTTCTCTTGCACTATCCCATTAGATTCTCCTTGATAAAATATTCTTTGATCAGCATGTATTATAGCCAATTCTCATGGAAATATGAGTACCATAGCCATAAAATGTATAAGGGCAGGGCAGTATATGTGGTCATTGTTAAGTGTATTGTTCAATAAACATTAGTTAAAGCGTCTGTGTGCATTTTATCTACCAAGTGCAAATCAAATATGTATTGAAGGGAAACTACCCAAATAAAAACTTCTGCTGTTGTCTTGAGAAACACTGTCCTCTTAAAAATATGGTTTTATAGTAGTGGAGGCTATACCACTAGCCACATTTCAAAGAATTTGTAATGCCCTTGCACTTTTTAGCCTCTTTAGTATTAGACAGTGACTTCTGATGCTCTGATTCTTGTTTGTGTATTCAAAGGACATAGATACATGTTCTATGTGGTAGGTGCTATGAGAGGGAATGGTAGCTTTGTCTTGCAACAAAATGATGGCACAGCTTTAAGCTGTTAATGGGTTTTTTTTTAATAAGTTTATCCTCATTAGCTATATTACTAAGCCTGTGGTTTTTTTCTCCTCTCTTTTTCATCCCACTCTGTCCTTGCTGTTTGCCTCCCACTGATTTTTAGAGGAAATTTTAATTACCCCAGTGATACAAAGCAGACAGAGATGACCTGATGTCTGGGTCTCTTCCTAAAGTGATTCCTGGCAAACATACTGAAATTCATTAATTAGTTCTACTTGAGACCAGAAAGAACAGATCAGAATTCTTTTGTAGCAGCAGAATCTAATCTGCATTTCGATGTACAACTATACATCTCGTCATAAACTCATAGAATAGGCCAAGTTAAATCCTCCCAGCCATGGGGTTTTTTAATTTCTAAAATCGGCTCTAGTAGGAGCTCAGAATCTAGAGTCCAACACTATTGTTGCAAATTAAGGGGGATCTGGCAGAATTCCTTGGGCTGCTGCCATGTAGATCTGCTGGTTGAATGCAGCATGAGAATATATTGAATTTGGCTCATTACTCTCAAGAAATTCTTCCATAGAACTTGTGGGACACAGGTTGAGGATTGGAATGATTGTATGTAGGGGTGGTCTTGGGCTCACTGTTCTAGACAGAGCTGTTATTAGCGATGTATATCCAAAATGATTGGTGGTTTGTTTAGCCTTGTAAAGTATCCATTTTGTATTATTACATTGAGAGAAATAGGTCAAACATAGCAATCATTTAAGTAGCTTTAGTCTCATCTTCTTCTGTTGCAAATTTACACTGCAGGCTGGAAGACTGATGCGCCAATTAAGTGCACCTTTACATTCTGTTTACCTGTAAGATCAGACCTAAATAACCATTTAAAATACTGGACTGAGTGGGATTGGACTATCTAACAGTCAGATTTTGATAACATTTTAAATGCTGCATGTGTTAGTCTTCTCCCTGTGTGAATTGTTTCACTTAGCTTCCGTGTTTGCCCCCAAGCAGGTCAATAGCAGGATGCCAGTGCTTTTGAGAACTAAATTGTAGAGAACAGATATTCTATAAATCTAATGCAGTTTGGCCACAGTCTCAAAAACTATGTAACACTGGATGTGACTGTGAAGTCCTTAACCTTTGAAGTTGGGTTAGTACATTTTTATTGCTTCTTGAATGAGGTAATTCAATGAGCAGACTTCAGTCTTGTCTTTACACAGGCATTAGTCTAAGTTGTGGTAGCTTCTGCAGTACAGTTGAGTGAATGGTGGTAGATGTGAGTTATACTTGAAGTGATACTTTCTTGGAGCAGCAAAGAAATCTTTTATTAAATAGCATTGTTCCAATCCTGTTCTCTCATGGGAGAGTTTCCATCCAATTGAGTATGTATGGTTGCGTTGCCATGTATCTGGTAGTAAAAGCTTGCAATGCAAGAAGATATTCTGAAATTGAGTCAGAAATTTAATGTGGTCCTATGCTGTCATGCAGATCAGTCAAAACTCAGCAACGGTACTACACTTTCAGGTGTTTATGCAGCGCATAGCACGTGTGTGATTTTTAATTTTGTCTTCTGTACCTCTGCAGGGTGCTACTGACAACAGGTAACTCGCAGCAGGCATCTTTTATTGGCTGTGAAACATTTATACTTGAATGACATTCAAATAATTAATGACTAGGAGCAAATTTGAGTAAAATCAAAACAAAAAAGCTGTTTTCTGCACTACTGAAATAAAGCATGTCTCCACCCCCCCCATTCTTGAGCAGATGTTACAAAGCTTCTGGCAGTACAGGAGACAAATGTCCATTAGGACATGACAAAAAGTACTTGCCCGTTTAAGTGAAAATAAAACAAGAAAGGTAAGCTGAATGCCATACGTACACTTCTTAGGGCATAGGTTGACCTTGTGCCCCCTTTTCAGATACTCACCTTTGCAAAATTGTGATATGAGCTGCAGCTTTGGCCTGCAACAGAAAGTTATTTCTGCTTCTCAAAAAGCAGGTCTGTTTATGGATGGACTGTACTGGATTTTATTTTCCTATTGAATACACAAAAGAAAATACCAAAGTAGGGATGAGCAGAAACATGAGCTGCTTGAAAGAGCAAAACTGACCTCAAATAAACCTTTTTTTTTTTTTTGTGCAACATATGAGGGCAGGATGTTTCCTGTTTCTTTTGTGTAAAAATGAAAACCCTAGTGATCTTTCTAGTGGTGGTTATCTGTGTGGTTGTTTGGGGGAACATCCTTTACATGTCTCGGATTCCTTGCAGGGTGGCTCGTGACACTTGGTGATGTTATTGCTGAATATGACAATTAGTCTCAATTTTCTCTGCATGGGTAAATTTGCTCTGCAGACAGTCTAGAGGTGACATTCTCTAGTTCATCTCTAAATACTTCTTCCAGGAATCTCATTCTTCTGTGTAGAGGCACATATTGAATGTGAGCAAAAGGAAAAACGTGCTACAACTTGTAACTTTGCATCAGAGAAATGTGAGAGTGAGGGGATGGAGTTTGTGTGGACCCTTACCTGGTACCAGTAACTGTGGAGAACAGGTGGCCTTGTGCTGCTCTTGCTCCCTAGAAAGCAATATACTACTTGCTGACCTTATCCCAGAAATGGAACTTTATGACCGACCTGTTATAATGAGAAGTTGAGAGCAGGGTGAGGTAAAATACAGGACGACCCCAGTGCTTCCCAAGTGTCTTGTCTGTAGAAGGGAACTTGGGCTGCTGCCATCATCCCAGTGCTGTGACTGGGTAGCACTGGGTTGTGCTGAACAGTGCTGTTGGGATTGGGGAACATTTGTGTGCAGCTCTGCTACTAAAGAAAAGTAGAGGTGATATGCTTATTCCTACAGTGATAGAGAGCTCCAGTACCTCCAAGTCTTGTTTTATCAGGGGAGAGAGAACTGTTCTGGGCAGCTCATGACTACCTGCCACTGGTATCACTGGGAAGTTATCTAGCATGTGCTGGGCTGTCACTGGTTGAAATGTGACTTAACTGCTTTCTTGTTATTTTTCATAGTTCTTTTTACAGGGGTTTCCCCCCATAAAATAGAACAAACCACCAATCGTTCACATGACACAGGTATTTGCAGTTAGAAATCTACTTGGATTCATACCTGTCATCAATTCATTATCCTGTTGCCTGTCTGGCACCAAGTATCATTTAGGATAGTTTTTATGATTTTCTTGATTGTGTTTAGCTTTTACAACTCTTAGTTTCTCATGTTAATAGATTTAGAAGAGTAGATTGAAATATTTGAAAGAGATGAGGAAAAAACACTTAAAAGTTTTTACTGCAACCTGTACAGGTCATCTAAATACATACAAGAAGTCTCATTTCTTATGAAGTATTCCTGGGGAATACTTGTTCTTCTCACCATCATTAATTTCTGTGGAGATGCGCGAATAGGGCTGTACAAATAAACACAGCTGTGGAATGTAACATAGTAAACAACATGCTGAAACCTCTTGGCAGAGAGTTATTTACCAGGGAGCCCAAATGCAACACTTAGTCCATGGAAAAGATGGCATTTAAAGTTTTGGTACTTTAGAATTTTTCAGAAGCAAATATTTATCCCTAAACCTGCTCAATCTTGCCTTGTATTTACACATAAGGGGGCAGTGTGGTACTGTTAGCCAAGTGGCATGTAGGTGCGCATCAGATTGCAATATTATAAATTGCATCATGTTTTAAGAAATGGCTTTAGCAATCTGAGCACAATTAGATCCTTGTCACTGCCTAAGAGCACTGTTGTGTCTGTACTCAGGAGAACCAGGTTGGACTGTTTCCTTTTTTCTTTATAAACATTTTGTTTTTAGAGAGCTCCTTGCACTATTTTGGTGCTCTCTCATCATCCCTTGTTCATGTGAAGGAATGGGAGCCAATTTGCTTGACATTAGTGTGAGGAAATTCAAATTACATCATTTTACCTCTCCCACAGCAACTTTCACTTACTGGGAAGGAAAGTATTATTTCCCCTGGAGCTTTCCTTTGTACCCCATACAGGCTTCTGGCCAACTGTAGCCCAGTTTTGGCAATATGATCATTCTTCCACAGCTTTCATGCAAAGTGCTGCTTCTTAGTATTTTGTACCAGTACAGTTTTCTACCTGCCAGGACAACAGTGATGAGTAAGTGTCTATAAGTAAGTGTGTATGTGGGTACTTGGGTCATCTTATTCTTACACATGTTAATATTCAGGGTTAACAGGCTAGGATATGATGACAGGTAGAGTTTCTTATGCTTTTAACATGATGTCTTGAGTGCCTCACCATGGGATGCTTATGGCTTTTTTCTTACCTGTAGAGTAGTGTGGCTGTGTTTTAGCTTCGTGCTGTATCTGACATGCTTTAATGATCAAAAAATATCTGTGGCATCCCTTTATACCTCATGTATAAATTATAAAAAGCTTCTCCCTCGAAGATTCATTTTGAGTCTGCTCTTTATAATATTTCCTATAGAGAAACATGGCAATGTAAAGTTGCAGAGTAAAAGAACACCATATACTGTTTCATTATATCTTGTTATCTTACCATGTTGTGTTGCTGTAGAATGCTGTGCAGACACAGGGCTTTTCTTGTACAGTTGCTGGTTTTGTCTTTGATGAAATCCATATTAAGTTAATTTGTTCATGTGAATTTGCCATGATTGATTGTTTAAGGCTGCTGTTATATTGGACGTCCACATACTGGTGATTTTCTAGACATAAATCATCATTAATAGGCTTTACCCTTTATACAACAGTTAAAGCGGAAATGCTATCAGATTGAGCAAATGTCTGTTGCTGGTTATCGAGAAAGAACTGACATGGTGTTTTGTGTGGAATAGTGATATGCTAATGGTCATGACTGAAGAGATAAAAGGATGACAAGAAATGCAATCTTTTTTTTGTATGCATCTTCTTTAATATATATGCGAGTCAATATGCAATGGTTAACTGAAAAAATTCTCACATGATATGTTACTATGGTATTTCTCATTAAAAGTCCATCCCATTAAAATTTTAACCTTGTTCCCTTTAAGCTATGTTTGGGAGTTTTTTAATTCAAATGGCCAATATTATAATGATATCACAAGTTTTGAAAATTAAAATGGGTATTCTGGCAAAATTATAGGTCCTAAGCTAGAGCTATAAAGCTTTTTGTTACTAGCTCATAAACTTAGTATCCTCATTTTCCCCCTTCTCCTGCATCCTAGCTGGCAAGCGTGGCTGCAAATATTTTGTCTTTGGATTAACTGATTTGCAGCTTAGTTAATGTGTAGACAGTGCTCTTGCTTATTTTCATATTTTATTTATTTATTTTAAAAAGCATTCATTAAAGACCCACGGCATACTCCCAAACTTGAAGGAATAGATTTTTGGCTCCTGCCTGCTTTGAATGAAATCCAAAACAAATGTTGTTTGATAATGGTTTACAGTTGCATTACACAGGTTGCTCTTCATGATAAATAATTAACACCCTTTGTGTTCTTGATTGCAGATTTTCAAAACCCTGCCTGATGCCACTTTCCCTGAGCCAATCTCTGTGTCAGTATCTCCTCCAAATGCCCCACCAAGGCAACCAAGAAGACAAGGACAACGTATTAAGAGGCCTCTGGCTGTTTACAATCTCTGTCTTGAGCTGGATGATGGTAAGATGTTAGCTATAATTTCAGGTTTGTAGCAGATGGGATGTGTATCTTATCTTCACTAGGTGTTTTCATTTTATGTTTCATTTGTATATGTGTGTGCATGCACATGCATGCTTAGTTAATTGCTTTGGAATGTATAAAGAAGGAAGGAGAGTACAGAGAAAGGAGAGCATAGAGAGTACTGTCCTGTGACATATGTTTAAAAGTAGGACGAACTGTCTTAAATATGCTTTTCCCCTCTAAAAAAGAAGCAGCTCCTGTTTCTTTGGGGAAATCTCCTTGACCTCTACTGAAGATTACACAGCTATAAGATAAATGGAGAGAGAACTAAAATTAAAGCATATCTTTTATGAGAGGAGCTAATGCATTCCACAGTTAAATTCATCTGGATTAAAGGCTAAAGTCACCATTGCACTAGAGAATCCTCCTGCTTCACTTGAATCTTTAAAACCTTGATGTAACTAGCAGTAGATACTTGTAAATTTGCCTTACTGCTGAGAAGGAAAGAAAAAGAAACATCTTGCTTTTGCGTGGAGTCTGCAGTAGCAACATACAGTGAGGCAAAGGGTGTATAACATCTTATATATTCTGACTGTTGGCCAGAAACATAATCATTTTCCTGAAATTTCATTGCTTGGGGGTACCTTCAGTATGGAGAAAGCAAGTCAGGGCTCATTTTGTGTTACAGATTTTCCCCACCCTATTCCCTTTCTCCCTCCTAATGTTGTTAGTAAATTGTCTTTTCACATGAAGAATCATGGGATCGGGGCACGAAGTCCAGTAATCAGCAAGTGAAAATAAGCATCAAGATTTTGAACTCATGCAGTAGTATGAGATTTGTTGATGAACCGTCATTAAATCAGTGGTCAACAGTGCAAATTCCTATAACAACTGTTAAGTGCAGGTTTTGGAAATAATGTCAGGACTGTTTATTGTCTCAAAGCCAGTTTTTCAAAGAGTCTGTAGGAAATTCAGCATGTCTGCCATCAGATTTAATTCACCAGAGAAACAGGTAATATCTGTGCCTTTTTTTCCTTGCATCAAATATGAAACCAAATGCTTTGACTAGGAGGTGTTTAAGGTGCATCTACTTAAAAAGCTTAAGCTGTGTTAATTTGAATAATATGCTACCAAATGCTGAGAATGCTCTTGAGCTATGTCTGCAATAATAAATTTATCCTCATTTGAAAAACAAAGCAAAATCGAAACCACTCACAAAAGTTGTTTACATCTAATTTGGAATGTGAATCCCAGCAGGTTGCAAGAAGTACCACAACTTCTCCAATTCCATGCTGCAAGCAGTGCTCTGAAGATCTGACTTTGACCCTAACACACTAGACAGAAAGTATTTGATGAATTGTTTTCATTCTAAGATCCAAAAATACGGTGTTACTGTTGGAAACTGTTCTAAACTTGAAGCATCTTCTAAATAAAATCCATATTTTTGTCTAATTTGGACATCTTGTCAAGGAGAAGAACTGGGGTCGTTCAAGACTGTAATTGTTATATATTATACAGAAATTTGGTTCTTGTCTGGGAGTTTCAGTGTGATGAATTGCAGGATAACCTAATACATCATTATGCACGGTAGAACTGTGATGAAGGCTGAATTGCTGCAGGTAAAGCCAGAGTTCTAGGATGGATGGCACTGAGTTTCAGTGGGAACTGAAAATAACATTTCGTCTTCTAACATCTAAGAAAACATATTCTGTAGTGTCTCCAGCCATTATTGAAAGTAGAGATATTACCAATCTGTTGTTACTAGAAACTGGCTATTGGTAGGTCCCAACTACATACTAATAGTTAATTTGATATGTGTTTAGGCTGATGGTTGTGTCCATAAGGTAGTCACTAGTTGGTAACTTGGCATGTGTGCAGTATACATGGCAATACAGTACCTTGAGCCCAACCATTGAGTCATTGCATTATCTGGAGAACTATCCCAATGAATACTAGGTGCATAAATCAGCCAGGCTGATGAATTATCTAGTACTGAGTAGAACTCAGTGCTTCCAAATATGCACCGTGGCCTTCAGTTACTTTGTTCTCTGGAGAGGGCGGGAAGGAATAAAAGTGAGTCCGGGCTTCGTTCCATATTTACCTAGTTTCTTGGCTAACAAATGCATGTTTTATAACTGCTCTTTGGAAGATTTTATCCTGTGTGTGTTTTTAACAGGAAATTAAACATTAAACCCCTTCCCTCCCCCTTCTTTATTCACAATGGCATGAGTTAAGCACCAGGCGTAAGCTAGTGTTTTGTATTTCCTGGATATGGCAGAATTATCATAATCTTGTTTTAAAGCAAGTAGCCGATACATATTTATATGTAAATATATTTGTAGACAAATGTATCTCTAAAGTTATTGTAATTATATATAAATATTTTCTCTGCCTTGAAACTAGAAGTATGTTGGAGACAAAATCTCTCTATGCTAGAAAACTTCTTGAGTGTGTTTCTTTTAGGATTGTTATGCAAACCAGGAAATTGTTAGAAAAGCGGAAACAAGTCTTTAACTCTCAGCTGCTCCAGGGAGTTAACAGGCTTCAGAATCCACTGCTTGAATTGGAAATGCAGGGTTCGGGCCAGCTTTTCTTTCTGAAAGCACGTTTGCAGTTGGGAAGCTTCTTGACTGCACAAAAAATGTATGCAGCAACCACCCAGAAAGGGCTGTAAGAGCTATAAATATTGATAGATACAATAGCTGAAGAACACACACTGTTTGATAAAAATCTTTATTTTGCCTTCTAGTAATTAGCCGTGCTCAGTTCTGATAGCGCCTAGATTTTCCTTGCACATAGCAATTAGATGATTAAACCTATTTGCAAACAAGTAGTATATTTACTACCAGAAGGATCTTCATTTCCTGAAAGTCAAACTTAAATCATGGATGATTCTGTCTGTTTTTCTTTCAACTTCTATCCTCTGTGGTGAGCCAGTTGCTAAATTTTCACTGTGAAGTTTTTCAACATCTCCATGTGTCAAGTAGATTTAGACTTAATGGGGAACTCCGAGTTACTTTCATATGTGGCCTTAACCCAAAGTTCTTGTTTCATTCATCAAAATGCAGATTTGTCTGAGGTTTACATTAGGATGATTTCCAGAGTTTTCTTGCCTTCTAAAACGAAGACATGGGATTGTTTTTGTTTTTTTTCCTGGAAACAGCTTTTGATTTTTTTCCCCTCCTTCTACTATCAGAATGAATTTTAGAGTGAATTAAGTACCAATGTAGAAACTCCTGTGGCTTACAGTCTGATGTATGTACAAACAACTTTGCATTTTCTCTCTCTTTATGTAGAGAGAAAGTCTGTTAGGTAGGAAGTTATTTATCCTGTTCTACTAAAATGTCATCAGATCCTTATTTTCCATTTAGAGAGTCAGTATATATCAGAAGAGAGTTCTGTTCGTATTTCTTATAGAGGGCAATGCAGATGTAACTGTTCTGTTCACTCCCAGTTTTATTTTGATTTTTATATACTTTTCTTGTAACAAAATAAATAGGTTTTTGTTTGTTTAACCTGTTTTTGTTTGTTTAACCTGTTTCGGTGCCATAGAGATTATTAAACTATTTTGCAGGGCTACTAAAGCAGCGGGGCAAGAAGAGTCCTGTGTAAGGTGGGCAGTATAATGCAGTTCATCCAATATGAACATAGTCAGCATGAGTTGCATAAGTCACACCTGGAATCGAGAAATAGGTCTTGTGTTGCAGTTTGTCCAACTACAGAATAACATATTTGCTAAAGAAATCGAAATGTTCTTCTTAAGCTGCAGTGCGTGTTGATGCCTTATTGTGTTGAACATCCTCTAGGTGTCAAAATTTCTCGTGGGCACATACATGGGCATAGAACAGCAGTATCAAATGTGGGCTTCTTTGGTTTATTTTCAAGGTGTTTGTCTCCTGTTCCCCTACACTGGAACTCAGGGAGCATATGGAATGTTTGTGATGGCTTTCTGCTGGCTGGAGTGGGTAAATGTTGTACTCATAGTGCTTTAGAAAACAGATGATTCTTGTGTAGAATTCTATAAGAAATAAAAATTAGAACTGCTACTTAACCCTTTCAAACTTTGTGCTAATTTGTATTACCCTCTGAAGTGTTTAGGGAAGCCAAAGTATGAATGGTATGTTAGTATTGAACAAGAGTAGCTCTTAGATTTTTTTATTTTTTTTTGGTGGGAACTGGAATGAGAGAATGTCTTGAAACGGTTGATAAATTAATTTACGTGAACTACTGTGGCATTCAATTAAATAACTTAATCAAAGTAAAATGTGATACATGTAATGATTACATAGCTTCTCCATCCTCCTCACATCCCTTCCTGCCCAAAACAAGTAAGTAAAGAACCATAAACTTAATTTGGAATTACTAAACATAAAACCTGGATGTTAGAGGAAGCCTTGGATTTATAATAAGGAGACTGGTCTTCAGGGCTTGAACAGCCCAGAGCTGCAAAGTTGCAGGTGTGAAACCTGG
This sequence comes from Piaya cayana, assembly GCA_013389865.1. Lineage (NCBI taxonomy): Eukaryota > Metazoa > Chordata > Aves > Cuculiformes > Coccyzidae > Piaya > Piaya cayana. The sequence goes on from WAAB01013150.1 coordinate 12,819, forward strand.
CCTTGAACTATTTCTATTTCTGAATCTATTGCTTGGAATTGTTTCTGTAACCTGGCACACACAGTAGAGGAAATGGAAAGAAAAGCAGCTACATAGGCATATAAAAAAGCCATAAGGGCTTGCAACTCTTGCTTACAAAGCTATTGTTAACAGCTGAGCAGAACACACAGTTATGCTGTTACAACAAAGGTGCACCTATATTAGTTGCGAGGGGAAGATTAGGATGATTGCTGTTTGCCATGTAGAATTTAAGATTGTTTGCGTTTCACCTTGCTGCAAGAATAGTTCCTGCAGTTCTGTGTGATCTACCACAGCTTTTTCCACCTGATGTCTCTGAGTAGGATGAGTGCTAAACAAAATAAAACCCTCTTAGAGCTAGTGTCAGTAAAGGTGAGACTTTTTTATTAGGTAATAGTGAGTACGTATAGGCTCCCCATTTCCTATCACGTATTCGACATCTGCTTGGGAAGCCTTGGGCCCATAGAAGGTACTTATTTTCTTGGAGATATGAAATAATTTTAGTCCATACATATACACAATATGCATTGTCTAACCATGGTTACACCTGCAAGTAACCTACTTGCTACAGCTGACTTGCTTCACATCTATCTGAAATAAAATTTAATTGTCATTATGTAGTAGACATCTCCTAACTCTTACTTCTTTTTAAATGGTGTGAGACTAGTCTTAGTTTCATCACCACTGCTTGTCTGCTTTCAGTATATGAAGTGTAGAGGCTGTAGAAATGTTCAAAGTAAACACATCCACGTGTGCATGCACACACACACACAACAGGATTCAGTGGTGTCAGAAAAGGGAGTTCAAATAGACTTAAAACTAAAATTGGAATTTAAAGAAAGAATGGGGAGTTTAGAAGAAAGGGTCAATCTTTCCTTGAGGCCAGGCATTATTTAAAGTCTCTGATCGCCTGTAGTAATCCTTCATCTCTTTAATTCTCTACCTTCTGCACGCAGACATGCAAGGGCACATAATTTGAGCTGTTTAGCTCTTCAGTCAGTTTCCTATGGATGAGAGTGTACATTTCCCTGAATGAGTTTTTTCCTCACATGGGGTGCTCTTGCTTCCCTTCACTGGTGAAAAGGAGAAAAAAGAAGAACTTGGAGAAAGGAGGTGGTGGACTTCATGAAAGGCTGACATACAAATTAGAAAATGTGATTCCTCTTCCTGTTTTCCTCCCACTCTGTCAATGTTTTCCATTTGTTTCGAAAAGAAGTGTATTCTTCTATTAGCTCATGGAAGACTTTGTCCTATTGGCTTTCCTTTTTCCTTTTATTTTCTGTTTTCTTCTTTTGAAAGCTGTACTTAATGCGAGGTGAATTACATTACTACCAGTTCTTTCATTCACAGCTGTACTTGCAACTTGCTGAACCAACAGAGACTGAAGGAGTACTTAGGGGGATATCATGGAGAATAGTGGTGTGACTAGATTGGCTAGGATTGGAGTCTCATCTAAGACTACTAGACTGGGACCAAGTGAGTTGCTCTCAGAGATGGTGTCAGTGGTAATCTGTAAGCAAGAAGATGCATGATACCTAGGAAGTCTGATTATTCCACTGAACAAGTGGGTTTCTGTTGTTTTGGAACAGGTGCAAATTCACTGATGATGAGTGCATTCGTTTCTGTCCCTCTGGCCATTGACACTGCTTGGTGCTGCCTGTGTACTCCACAGCTTCCTTGGTCTGTCTCTACAGCCTCCCTTCCACAGTGCAGCCAAGTCCAACATTGAGCTCTGGCCAGATGTGTCTGAAAAAAACCCAACCCAACAAAGGAGGACTTGTGGACAACTAACTTGTGGACATCTAACTCCTTGAGTGTCAGAGGCATGGATCGTGGTAGAAGAATCCAGGCATGGAAAAAAAACGTTGACCTAACTAAGATGAGGTAGCAAAATCTGTCTTCCCAATTGCTGCCTTTTAAATCATCAGCCTGGAAATTAGGAGGTTCTTTAACAAATGTGTCACCTAAGTGTTCAGTTAAAACAGCTGATAGAACTTCCTGAAGTGCTGCTTAGCTTGTTTTCAGTTGTCTTTTTAATTAGCTATAGGTATCCTACTCCATCCATCCCTCTACCATTACGGTGAAAGGAGAGATGTGAACAAAATGAGGCACAGCCATGTCAGTAGCATATTGAAAATGTTTAAGAGTGGCTTTCTTATGTGACACCCATCACATACACAATGTGAGTGCATTATTCAAGTACCACCATTGTGGAAATCTTGGTAAGAAACTTCTCCTTTTAATATGTCATGGGAGGTAATTGCAAGTAAAATAACCTAAGTAGCAAGAAAAGAGGAGACACCAGCATGATATTATTCCTGTTTGACAGATCAGGAACAGAGTTTTTGAACACCTTACCTTTTAGAGGGTGGAAGAATCCACACTGAGACATTTTCCAGCTGATCAATGGCTTAATTGCCAACACAACAGAAAAGAAAAGGAAATGTGGAAAAAAAATTTCATGGACTTTGGAGTTTCTTATGCCATTTTAGAAGTGCTGCTGAATTAGGGAACTACTACTCATGATCATAGCATTGAACCCCTTTTAAATATGCATCATTTTTCCACATTTCTCATTGATTAGACTAGAGCTGTTCTCTTCTTCAGGTTTCAGTACAGCTCTGGACCGTAGGTAAATGTTACCTGGACTTAGGGAAACCCAAACCACCCAGTGTTACTAAAAAAGCTATGAAAGTTGTGGGAGAATCCATTTATCTTACTATTTGTTAGTTTTCAGGAAGTATCTTCAGTTCATTGCTGCATTTTTCAGCCATGAAATTACTGTGTGGCATCTGACCAACCTGGTAAGGTTGGAGTACATGGTGGTTTCCTGCCAAGCAAACTCTGGTAAAAAATGAGTAATCTCTATCGTTAGATACTGCTCTCATTATCATAGCATACACAAATAAAAAGGAACCCCTTTGCGTGATTGTATGTCATTTCTGTTGTGTTTCAAAATTTAATTATGTGATATAAATTATCACCTCGACCTTGTATTCCAGACTGTATCTTTAACTGGTTTTCTGCAGCCTGAGGAAAATAATTGAATTATTTACCCATCTTAGTTTTAGCTTGCTCATTGGAAGGCTTACTGACAATTCTTTGTGTCTTTGGCATATTACTGATGTGAAGAATTAATCCAAACAATAATTCTTCTGAAATTTGAGAGAGAACTGCAGCAAGGATGTTATTTATTGAAGTAATTGCTTGCTATTTCAGTCTAAGTGTATGTCTAGGAAGACACTTTGAACTTTGCGTTTAGAAATGAACAAAAAAGTATTGAAAAGGAGGAGCGCAGAGGAATTTACTTGCCCCTAAGTAACTTGCAGATGAGCATGTTTCTTTCCCTTTCCTAGCCCCAACTCAGACACCCACCTACCTTTCTGGCTACAGTTCTTGAGTTACATCAGCCAGTCTTGAGGCATATTCTGTCTAGTGCAGCTTACTCCTTTTTTTTTTCTAACATAACTGAATCATTATGGGGTTGGGAAAAACAGTCCTTCTACAGGAGAGCTACTCTGTGCATGCGTCTACATGCACACGTTTGAAAAATATATCAAAGTTTGCCTTTATCTGTAGTCAGCTTTAATAGTTGTGTTAATTATTATGTCTGAGAGAAAAAAATAGCTGGCACAGAGATCTAATTCTTACTCTGTTTTGAAAGACAGCATGAAACTCATGGGTATATGGACTGTCTGCTGTCCTTTCAGTCCATGAAAGTTTTGTTGGTCTTAGGATATATGAGTCCGTGATGCCCAACTTTTTGTAAGAACTGACTACGTGCTATGGCAACATATAGGATTTGCTGCACAATGAGGGTAAATGGATAATTTTGATAATGAGATGTGGTAAGATAAAGCTATTTTTCGGAGTGCTTGCAGGAATCTGACCTCCTAAGTACTCATTATTCAAAAACATTGTTTAGTTTTAGCATTCGCTATGATTATTTTAAGCAAATAATAAATCATTATTAGCTTGCTTTTATATGATTTCATCTTGGTTTGGAAACTTATGTGTTTAAATAACCCCATAGTCTGGAGGTTTGTAATAAACAATTCTGTTGACCAGTTTCAGTGCGATAAACAAAAGTACACAGCTTCTTAATTTACTCAGAAGCTGATGACTAGACTTCGTTAATTGAGGAAACTTTAAAAATTGGAAAAATTAGAGGAATGTCTGAGTTCACCTGGTACCTGATGTGATTACCAGGATGATTTGTACTGTAAATAGTGAGACAAGGGTGCAGTCCTACATGTAGAAAAGACATTCTTGGCTTCAGAGTCCTCTGGTCACTTCAACTATCACATAAAACTTTTTTCACTGGATTTACTTCTAGCATTTCAGGAGTGACTGAATCAGGATGCTGAAGCTTTAGCACATAGAACTAAGTCCTCACTTGGCACAGGAGTATTTACGATTCTCGTTTGTTTTCTATCTCTGGTCTGTGAGATTCCTACTAAAATGAAAACATAGTACATACCCACAAATTAATGTAAGAGCAAAGCTACTTTCTACTTGGTTAAACTTCTGTATTATTGTGGGAAGTTAGCTATTTATGGTGACTGAGTGTTGTCTCCAAGCTGGAGGCAGCTGTGATGCTGATGAGGGAGGATGGGTGGATGCACAGCAGTGCAGCTGCTGCTTCCTCATCTTGTGATGCAGAAAATGTCAGACTTGAAGGTGGTAATAAAGATTTTGCAGTGTCTTTAATTTACTCTCCTCAGTAATTCCCCCCATCATCCCTGTCTATGTCTAGACCTGTGTAACTGTATTAAAGTAGAATAAGGCATGTCTCTTATTTTCTTGTTTTGCCATGATCTTTGTATCTGATAAGCACTTAAAACATACACAACAGTTCTGTTTGTTCTGTATATCTCAATAGAAACCATTATATGCTGCTCATTACTCCAGAAACATTCACTTTCATAAACTGTTTTCATCCTCTGTCTACCCTTAAACTATAGACCTTAGTTGTAATGATGATAAAGATTAATCTTTCTTTTAATAGTATGTAATTCTTCAGTTTACTTAAGCTGAAGTTGGAAGAAAACTGTTGCTTAAGCAAGTAACTGAAAGTCTTAGCTCTCTGGTTTTCTTAGTTTTTCTTACAAATGCTTTTTCTAATTTAGAATTCTTGGGGTAAAGTAGGTATCTGATTATTAACACTGCGAAAGTATTTCAAGTTTTTTTTCAACTTTGGATGCCAAAAAAAAAAAATGTTCTTAAACTAGCCAGATGGAAAAAGTAGGAAAAAAAAAAAGGCAACTGGGAGGCATGTCATGCTGTTAGGTAGAAGCTGAGTTCAGATTTCTGGTATGAAGGGTCTGAGAGCCTTTGCTATCTGAGGCTCATCCAGACAAAAGAAAAAGGAATCATGGGTTACATATTTGTTACGAAGAAACTAGATGAGAAAAGCCTTAGTTTATATTGGTGCTTTTTTACCTTGTGGGGACTTTTCATTATGAGAAAGGGTGACACAAGGCAGGGGTTGGAGGGCAAGGAGGAAGGATATTTGTATTAGAAACCAAATGGTAAGTAGTACTAGCTAGACACAACCAGTAAATTGTTAGGATCAACCTAAGCTGTCTTATTATCTAGATGGGGATGGTCTGAACTGTGAACAGCTGTAAAGGCAAAGCATGGGTATCTGTTGCAGAGGCACAGTGAAAGCTCTAAGGCTTGGATGACTGTTGTGATTAGAACAGTGAAACAAGAAGATAATTTAGATGACAGTTTAAAAGGATCTGATCAGTCAAAAAAATTTAAATAGTATGCAAAAGGTGGTAAGAATGTGAAACAAGTTTTAACTCTGTTGAGGGTAAAATTGGATCTTACACCTATTTGCATAGGATGAGGAGATGGAATTGTAGAAGCAGCTTGGTGACAGCTGTAGGAAGGTGTCCAAGCTGAAGGCACTCAGAACTTCTTACAAATGTAAAGATTGAAAGGTGAAGAGTTGACGACTGGAGTGTTGACAATTTCATACAGACTTACTGCTTTTTTACTGAGAACCCTGTGTCCTTCATCTGTTTTGGCACTCTGGCACCCAAAGATATGAGTGCAATGGGATCAAAAAGGGAGGGGGATTGACGTTTTTAGGGAGGCACCAAGAACACCAAACGGTATGCTCAAAGAATAACATAAATTAGCTTTAAAAGAAATAATATATCCCCTCTTTTATAGCGTAAGAGCTCATTAAAATCCAAGTGGCAGAAAAGAACAATAGGAAGCTTCTGGAGCTTATCTTCGAAAGGACCTGTCAGTGCAATGTGGCAGTCAGGCTTTTCACAGAAGTAGGAAATCTGACGATTAGAGAACAATGTTGGAGGTAAAGTGGAGTAAGAGGACAGAAGGAGTAACAATATTAGACTATGAGTATAAGAGAGCCTCTGAATTCTGAGGTAAAATGAAAACTATGAAGCTGATTCAATTCCAGCAATGTCCTTAAAACACTTTTTAACAAACGTACTATTTCAGAACTTTAAAGACTTTCTACTCTCCAGCCATTTAGAATCTTTACCAGCTCCGCAAAGCAAAATACAGGAAAATGGTAGGAAGTTAAAAAGAGGAAATAGCTAGCAGTCAATATATGCCACAAGTTTTGAAGAACTGTTAAAAATAACTTGGCTATAAAAATCGATGTGGGATTTATAATCACCAGGACTGAGTAGAAATCTTCACAGGTAGGCCCGTTGCAAGCAGCATATTTTGAATGTAGTGAAGCCTGCTGCCTTGCCTTAAAAAAGTTCGTTGGTCGTGAGGTTGAATGGCTTGGCAGTGTTAATTTTTAAAACATCTTGTAGCATGCTGAAGAAGTTTGAAGAAATTGGAGGAATGCTAGTGTAGTAGCAGTTAAGAAAGGTACATACAAATCCTTGATGGTGTATTTACATATGGGATGAAGTTAGGAGGAATTGCAAATAATGGCAATGGCACTTAAGCAGGAGTTGTGGTTGTGTGCACAGCTGCGCTCATTCAAACAAAATAAGGTGGGTTGTACTGAGAAATAAATTTACAGGTTTTAAGGAAAAATGTAGCCTGTTGTTACAGAATGGAAGGACGATATCCTCTGCTGGTCACAGTGGGCAATCAACTCATCATAAACTAATTAAAAGCTGTGGCAAAAAAAAAAAGCTAGCCTTGGATGTGCAAACAACGTATTGATGCATAGGAGTAAGTGGTGGAATTAATACTCAATGTGGTTCTTGTGGGACCACAACAAAAAAAAAATCATGAATTCAAATTTGATGTATGCTCTTCAGAAGGAACTTCGGGAAAGCATTACAGGTTCATAAAACAGATGTACAATTCCCAAACTGCAAAATCCCTTAGAGTAAGAGATTTAGTGTTAAAGGAGATTGTTTAGGTACTAACAAACAAACCAAAAACCAGATATGAGAGATACTGTAGTTACTAGCAATGCATATTACAAGGGTCATGCCTGGAAAATAAAGCCTAACAAAGTGAAGGTACACGCGTAACTGAGTATGTTAATTAGCAGCCAATTGGTTCTCCATCATCTACTGATGCCTTCAGACAAAGAAGTTTGGCTCAACAGAAGTTGGACATTGGTGGAAAGCAGGTTATTAAGCTTAAGATAACTAGATACAGTTCTATGACCTCTGCAGTCTACTGAAGCTACTATAACTTCTGAAGTTAGCAAAACTTCTTGTCACCAGCAAACGTATCTTTGTATTGTTGAAACTGCAGCAATGACGCTAAATTTCAAAGACTTAGGTTTTGAGCATATGTTGGTTTTGATCATGAAAATGTGCTAGATGATCATTAGTCATTTGGTTTTGCAGTTAGGCAGAATTGCCTTTTCCTGAATATAAAGGTCTTGGTTTACTTTACAAAAACAGGTAATTGAAAACATCAGAAATATAAAGTATCTGTGAATATATTCTTAGAGGGTGTTCATTTAATCCCATAGAATTTAGCAGGCATTTTTCTTCTTCAATACCTGATTTTTTTTAGTGTTCAAACCTTATTTTATTCTTGGGAGTCCAATGTGGTACTGACCGTGAGAAAACACTGGTTCAGGAAGGAAGGGAAGGAAGAAATAATAACTGAGGAAAGATTTAACACTGTTTCGTTTATGATAATATCAAATGCAACTGCCTGTGTACTGCCGTCTCCAACATAGACTCTACTGTGTGTGACCAGAGTGTATTTTTTCACTTTTTCTATGTACTCTTGAGAAATAATTCAACAGAACCCCCCTCTGCTTTCTGTAGGGAGATGTGTTGAATTGGTCATATTAATACTATTATTGTAATATTAAAGAACTGATTAACATTCCTTTCTGCTGATGTTTTGGTAATGCTAAGTAAATGGCTGCGGTAAACATGGCCTAATATAGTGTGTGTATTTTGATAATCTGCATTACGATTACTTTGAAAAAGAAATTGTCATGAATTAAAAAGGCTTAAGTCTGTTTAGTTTTAAGGAATTCAGTTCCTTTATAAAGTCAAGTTGTGATATTACTGTCTAATCTCTTGGATATTTATTATTGTGACACATATGTCTGTAAATGAGATGTAATTAATTAGTTTTTACCAGACACTCCTATAGTTCTCATGTCATGTCGCGAACATGAGCTTGCTGCACCATGGCCTGGGTGTAGTGAGATGTTAGGTGAGCAGGATTGAGCTGGAGTGGGAGTGACTCACAGGTTAATGTTCTCTTCAGAGCTTACCATACTTTGCTACTACAGGCTATTTTTGATCCTTAAATTAGTAGCTGCTAGAAAGAAATTTCCAGATGATCACTTTTATCATTTTGGTGGTTTTAGTTGTACGTCATTTTATTCTCTAGGGACGCTTTTCTCTGCGAGTTGCTGGGAGGGGGTGAGGACAAGGTGGCTGGGGAAGCGGGCGAGTGCTTTGTTAGCTTTCTGCTTTTAAAGTAGAGGGAATTGAACTGATTGAGGCAGTAATAAAGTTGTGAGAAGGATTTTATCCAGTGATCGTGTCTTTTCATTGTCCACATTTCATTGTTATTCCATGTACAATTAATTAAGAAAAAAGAGATGAGAAAAAATTACTGCAAGAGTAACTGCTTAGTTTGGTGGAGTAGAATTAAGCCGAGTTGTTTGCTGTGTGGATACTAATTAATTTAGAATTAGAAAGTAATATTGTACAGGGCCTTGTCTTGTATAGTACTGTATATAAGAGATATGTTTGTCAAGCACAATATTTTAACAGCTTTTAATCATGTTATTATGGTGGTTGTTCATTTTATTTCTCAAAGCTTTTTGCCCTGAAGGAGCCACCCTTTTACATAAACTGTGGGGTAAATGGTATCTAATCCACTCTAGAGGGACTTCTGTGGTGATGTTGTTTAGGACTGCTGAGGACTGTGTTTACGAGTGCTCGTGGGTACAGGATGGACAGAAGAGGAAAGGAAAAGATGTAGGAATCCTTGTAAAGCGTGGCTGGAAATGACCCATATTAGTGTTAAATATTAATATTCTGAATACTGCCACAGGCCATATCTGAGACCGTGGGCCTAACTCTGTGCTGGATACTTTAATGTTTACAGCCATCCTCATTTCATATACCTCCTTTAGAATTTAAAAAAACATACAACTGATGTTTAAACACAAATTTAAAAGGGAAAGGTTAACCTTTCAGTGAAGAACGTGCGTAGTTTACAGTGAGTGCAATGACACATTGGTAACTTTTTCTTTCTGTCCCTATGATAGGCATGGTGTTCCTTTAGTGTTTTCTTAGCAATCATGTCTGAATGTGTTGCCTCCTGACAGATATTCTAAGAATAGCCTATGAAAACAAATAGTGGAGCAGAATACAATGAATTCTCTTAGAAGTAACACATTAAAAAGAAGTAATAAATGCAACATTCTTGGGGTTTGCGTGTTTGTTAGAGATCTTGCTCTTGTTCTGATCTTTCTAAATTTTGTTTTCTCGTGTTTGATAGGATTGTGCTTATACTACTTGAGAACAATCATTTACTCAAATGTATATTAAATTATTTTTAGGGACTGTGTTTTTGAAGAGATGTGCAAATGTGCATTACCTAAATTATTTCATTATCTGAAGTGATTTGTCAAAAATACACTCCACCCCTGCCAAAACCTAGCATTTCGTCCACATAAAATATGTGCTTGAAGAGGGGACCAGGAATATACCATGTTGTGAAGATAGCCTGGTGATAACAATGGGAATATTGTGCAGTGGTACTCTTTGGGGAAATGCTGGGGGATTGCTTGTCCTCCAAAATATCCTGTGAAGATAGCACAGTTAAGATTTATTCTCATATATGTATTTCAGGATGTAGTTACCCAAGCAGCTGCTTTGACTCACAAAAGGCTTATTCTAGCATCCTTCTGACTTGTGCACTCTTTTCTAGCTGACAGTCACAGCTCTCCTAGAGAAGACACTCCAACTGGGAGCATGGATTCTCTTTCTTCCCAGTCTCCAACACCTGCCTTCTCTAGTAGCCCTCCTGGACTCCTGGATGGAAATGACTTTATTATGGACAGTGGAGATCTTGCAGCTTGGACAATGAATCTGTAAGTAATCTGAATATTAAGTAATGATTTTTCAACTAGTATGATTGTGCACACGAAAGACATTTCCCTTTTCAGTTTAGTGCCAAGTGATGTTTATAGATTAGATATAATTGTGTGTGTTTTCTTTAGCTACAAGAAGGTATCAGTTTATACATTGTGATGGAGTTAGAGGCTACTTGAGTGTTTATTGGAAAGAAATGTTCTTTTTCTATAGAGACCTAGTGCATTTTACTGTAACCTGTTATAAAATTTTTAATGTTTTTATTTGGGTGATGAATATGTAAGTTATTCTCTGTGTGAAGTAAAAAATAAACCTTAATTTTATTTCTAAGCTTAACAGAAATGCAGGGCTATTAAGATTTAGGAGCAAATTTTGGGACTGGATAAATACATGCTGAGTGTGTGCTGAAATCACAGATTCACTAGATTGGAAAAGACCTCTAGCATGATCAAGTCCAACCATTCCTATCAACCACTAAACCATGTCCCTGAGCACCTCATCCACACATCCTTTAAACACCCCCAGGGAAGGTGACTCAACCACCTCCTGGGCAGCCTGTTCCAGTGCCCAATGATCCTTTCTGTGAAAAATTTTTTCCTGATGTCAAGCCTGAACCTCCCCTGGCGGAGCTTGAGGCCATCATCATTGTTAATCACTTGTTAACAAATTTAATACCTGCTTTGCAATGATAGTGCAGTCTGCCACTTTCAATAGACTCTGTAGATGTTCAGTTTTTGAGCACAACTTCAGTTTAGCAGGAGTCGATGCTACGTCGGTCCTATCTCTATAATACATGTTCACATTTGGTACACAAAAGGCTGAACATAGCTTGTTTTTTAAATCAGAACTTGAATTTGAATTGAATTCTGTGGTTTGCTGTTCATACAAACTTTAGCATATCAAGATGAACTTTCCAGCCTTCAGTGCCAAGATGATGGGAAGGAGCAGGTCTGGAGAAAAGATTTGTTACAAATATTTTCCATAATGGTGTTCTGAGTAGCCTATTCTGTTGATGAAGCAAGTGTGTAAAATATACGTGTAGGCGTATGTAACGTGAGAATGTACAGGTAGCCATATGATGGGCTTATATTTCTACACGCACACACAAATAATTAACTGCTGATGAGAGTACTTATTAGCTAGAACAGTATTTTCTCATATGTTTTGAAAGAATTACATATTTATAGATATTCTACATACCTCTTGGTTCTTAGTAGAAGACTGAAGTTACTCTTTTCTTGTACTGTCCACTAATAATGGGTAGGATTAACATTAAATTGTATTGGATGAAAAGAGGTGTATGTTGGGAAAACATGGTATAGATGGCATAAAACTGGAATGTCTGTGAAAGCAAGCATAGGTAACTAAGGAACATGGGCTTAGCAGAACATTGATAAAGTCACTTCAGAGAATGTAAGAAGAAAGCATTGATTTTACCCAAAGGATTCAGGAACTTTGAGTGTTAGAAGGAATTTTGGATTTTTTGCACTTGATAATTTTCATTGAGAATTAAATGTACTGCTCTTTTGGAAACTTTGTTTGATGGCTTCAGGTTTTGTGCTCAGCTAGAAACAATATTTAAAAGTTCTGTTTGGAAGGAAAAATAAGTGTGTGGTATGTGCATCTAGATTATTTGTAAAAAGCAATTTCTTCCTTCCATTCACCTGTCTATAAAGTTTGCTACCTCTGTAACAAGCCTGGACAGTGTCAGAGAATGGTGTGTGAATGCTACATTTCTTCTTTCCTTTGCTTTCTCTCCACTTATTGGCTTTTCTTCCCCCTTTACTATAGTTCTGATGACTCAGAGGGCCTTGCCTTAAAAAAAAAAATTTAAAAGAAATTCCCCAAACAGTCCCACTGTATTAATGGCAGAGGTAGATGTCAACAACGGAGAATGTACTTGGGGGACTTGAGCAGTCATTGTGCATCATTGGGGTCCTGTGGGCAAGGAAAGCCTGTGCCTGACTTGCCGTTGTGTAGCTGTGGTAGCTCTCACAGCTCCAGGAAACTTTGAACTCTACTTTGGTTGTAGACTACTCTCATAAATTGGACTGCTCCAGAATTAGGGGGAGAAGTTCCCCGTTTGTGCAGGATTTCAGAATGTTTTGTATTTTGTGCCAAATTGAAGCAAAAACAATTCTTAAAGTCTCAGTATCCTCTCTAAAATGTAACTGCAGGTCTTCACTGAGCTATGGTACATACCATACAGAGTCTAGGGGAGATGGAAATACAAGAAAATCCAGTTTCTCAAGTTTCTGCAGATGTTTATAACACACGGTTACTGCTTGTAAGAGGTCAATCACTATGGAGTTATGTAGTCAACAAGGTGATGGTGACTTCTTTGTGGTAGAAGAGTTGCTTGCATTTTTTCCACAGGGGAGAAATGTTGCATTGTGGGTTAAGATATGTCAACTTGTCCAAGGTTGGCTTCTACTAGTAGTTTGCTTTAAGCAAGAACACATGATGGATAGCAAGATAATTTTTGTGGTATTTGCTTTCAGAAAAGGAAAAGCTTGTTTTTCTCCTGAATGATAGATATTGTCACCATGATGTTTCATGGCAGAGGTTTTTTGATGCATGCCCTTTCCTTGTCCCACCTTTAAAAACAAAATCCTCTGTCGCTTCCAGCGTGGTAGGAGGAGCACCAAATGAAGGCAAATTCAACCTCATCTCCTGGCTGGCACTAGGGGGAACTGCATGGCCAGAGTGGTGAAAGAAGCTAAGAGAGCAAGTGCTATACCACCAATCTGAAATGTCTCTCAAAGCCTTGACTGCTCAATTGTTATGTCAGTATTTAAAGATGTACTGTACATACGGTGTAACTGGAAGGTGATGTTTCACATATGTGCCATTTTGAAGCCCCGCTAAGCTGTTGGTTTTCATGTCTATAAGTGTGTGTCTGCCTGATGCTAGATTTTCTTTGAAAGCTTTGTGTGGATCAGACATATGCCCCGTGTTGTCATGTGCTGCTGTAGGGGTGAGCAGAGAGTTGGGGGATGGCTGGCTCATACTGCCCACGGCAAGGGTGGTTCTCAGTGAGACCCAAGTTTCCTGTTCTAAGATTATCTTGCACCCTAAACTTTTTTCAACCTTGTTCCTGAAGATATTTTTAACTTCACACTTCCATCTACAGCCAAATACTAAAAATAAATACTTTTTTTTTTTTCATACACTCTATGGTAGAACATGGAGAGCTTTTTTTCCTCTGTCAGTCACAAAGTTGCTGAGTAGTTTATGTAGACACAGGATTCAAAATCCAAATAACACAGGATGGGAAAATTACTTTTTCTACTTGATGGACCACTGTGTCATAAACATATATTGTTTGAAAATCCCTTCTATCCAAGGATGCTTAGCACAAGCTAATCTTAGGCATAAACTGATAATTATGATAGTGGGCTGGATAGAAGTATTCCTCGTTCATAAGGATCTCCACTGGTATGGGCATTTTTTTTTTCCCTTTAAGGCACATCAGCAATAGCAATCTCAGTTTAGCATTAACCAAAGCATTTATATTCTTTGTTTTTTCTCTCTCTGCTTTAAGTGTCCATACACACTTGCCCTCAAGCTACAGAATTAACATTGTACAGCCATCTGTCTTCCTTGGGTTCTACTGGAACCACTGTCAAAGACCATTTTACTCTGACAGAGCTGCAGATTGGTTAGTATTTCTGTAAGGAAAGCATGTTTCAGACTGATTTGGGACTGATGTTGACATAGTTTCACCAGCAGCACATTCTTAAAATGCTCATTATTTCTCCCAAAGCCACAGCTGGTTCTAGAGGGGGGAAAAAAGTTCCCATGTTAGATCTACCTAGTTCCTTGGACGTACCTTCTAATGCAGATTGCTGCCATAGTTAGCATTTTGAAGATAATTAGTGTCTTCTTGATGAAATGCAGTTATCCATACAGGCATTCTTTAGCAGCTTTGATTTGTATCTTCTGCTATTTGAGACGTGCAAAAACAGGCAACATTCTCTGTTTCAGGAATTGGCTAATATATGTTTGTAAAGCGGAATATACAAATACAATGATATTTGCCATGTTTTGCCTTGGGTTAAACAAATACATTGTATTATAACATTTTATTCCCTCCACACAGAATAGAGATATTTTGTGCACTGCTCATAATATTACTCTGACCTGGGTTTAAACAAAAAACCCTAACCATGCAAGCTTCCAACCATTGTTTATCCATAACCATCAGTTTTTCACAAACTGTTATCTAATGTAAAATTGCAAATTACCTGGAGGGGTCTAGAAACCACAATCCACCCTCTGCTCCTTCCTTCAGAGCTACTTCAAACCCTGGTGTTGATCTGGGGTGGGTATTTGCTAATTTCTCATGGCAAATGAATTTGTGGTTTTTTCTTCCCTCTTTATTTCCTAGTAGTATTATTGCTATTTCTTCTGATCTGGAAGCTGCTGCAGGTTACTGCTTCCAGTAGAAGTGGCAACAGGCAGTTGGCAGTGTTGATAAGGAAAATTATTCACATAAAGGTGTCACCAGAAGCACCATGAATCTGTTGATAATAGATGAGGGGAAGACATAGTGTGGAAAGAGAAGTATGAGTAAAGGAAAACACTATGCTGGAAATGCAGTAAATGAAATGACTTCACATACAAAATTGAGCCATCAAACCAAAAGTGAGGGGAAGAGGAAAACAAAAATACAAGCATATTGTGGCCAATACCCCATAGTGATAGTAGCAAGAGGGAAATTTGAATTTATTCCTGAATTTTGTGGAGGAGTAAAGAAAGCAGTAGAAGAGGACAGAGCTTTACAAGAACAAAAGGGTTGTGAATTACGTAGGATTTGCTTGTAAAGGAAAGTGACTGCTCAGTAAGCTATAGTATAGCATGCAAGACACTGTGCACTCCCTGTGTGAATGCTTAGTGCCGTGTCTGCTTTAAAAGTGGAGGAAGCCTGAACTTTTGTGTAGGATGCACTTAATGCAGTGTGAGCTTTGCAGTGGTGTTCAAGATTTCTTGGGAATTTTGGCTTAAAGTATTTATGTTGCTACTTTATCCTCTTTCTAGCTTCCCTGGTTTGCAGGGTGGTGGCATTTGTTTCTAACAGCTTTTTTTGTGAAGACTGTAAACCATCATAATTGATTCCTTTTATCCAGCTCATAGTTGAGCCATGCAGAAAATTATGCCTCTATTTCTTTGAAATGTGTTATAGCATCACTTCATGGCATAGAAGAGTCCACACTGAATACTACTGTGAAGCATATAACGTAGTGAAATTCATCCTCTGGCTTAATTTCTGTCCTACGTAGATTCTGGTTTTCCTGTTGCATTTGACCAAAATGTATATAAATCTGCCACATGTTTTTTTGCAAGAGGCTTGTTTGCTCTCACTGAGCCTGTGACCCTAACGTTACTTTCTGCCTTCCTGATTGGCACTGAAAAATATACACCTGAGTCACTCAGGTTTTTATTCCTATGGTGTAAGAAACTAAAATTTTTTACAATTCAAAATATGTACTTTCCAAAAGGAGTTGAGGATTTCAGACACTAAGAAGCTGACTGGCTTTTCTAAGCTAATTCCCAAGCTGTTTTGCTAACAGCGGTCATCTTGGTTTCGGAGGTGTATATTTGAAGGGGTTATGGGTAGGTCTCAGAGTGCAGTTGAACTATGAAATGGCAGTTGACCTTTCTTTTTACATACAGTTGAAAGCCAGTGAAAATGGTTGACTTTCACCACATTGTATTCTGGCTTTAGACATGCAAACAATAGATATAGTGATAGCTAAACTAGGTATACATCTGTTTCTGATAATATATCTAAACAAGTAGGCGTACAATATAAGCTCAAGTCTGTAAAAGACAGCAAATTTTTTCATTAACATTCTTTTGTGGTGAAGTAGGTGATTGGGCAAAAGATGGCATATCAGACATGAAGTGATATAATTCAATTAAAAAAGGGTGAGGGTAACATTTTTGGGGCTGTTGTGGTTTGGTTATGGAATTTAACAGATGGTATTGGTTACCTATATTAAAATTATTTTCAATCTTCAACCTGTTTTTTATTGTTCAAGTACTATTAAAATACTTTTTCTGTAGTTCTATTTTATTATGTTTTATACATTATTACTTTTGAGGATAGTTGGGACTCCTATGCTGAAAATGGTAGTTAGGGTAACTAATGGTAACGAACTCTCTTCTTTGAGAAGCAGAATCATAGAGTCTCTTAAACCAGAGGACCTTGTATTTGAATCTGCCTGAAGTTCCAGGTCCTGTAACAGATGAAACAGAAAATGTTACTTATTCTCTTTTGATTGTATGGCCTGCGCACACTCAGTTCCCAATGCATTCTGCTTCTCTGAATCTGTGTAAGGCTTGGGCATACCCTACTTCAATCTCCTCCCTGCAATTTCTGCACCTCCTATGAGCACCTCCTATAACTGAGATGTTGGTTTTTTATGTCTAGATTAGATATTGGACTGTCTTGCTTCCATGTCAGGTCTCATACTGTCTCCATACTCATATCTCTATCTGAGATGCTGCTCTGACAAGAGGTCCTTCTCTGCAACTGTCGAACTTATTTCCCCTAATCCTAGCAGAAGGGGTCGTAAGGCAACTACTTCCAATTATCTTTGCGGGAATTGTGCCTAATACTGATCTTGAGAATACTGAATTGCCTTAATTCACAAACTCAGGATACCTGCAGTAATTCCAGAATTTCAGAGTAAGGACTAGTTTTACTTGTCTTGACCTTCCATAATCAGGATGGAGATGTTCATCAACCTCTTTGCTGACTTCGCAGTGGGTCAAAACCATTTATTGATATAAAGTCAGACTTAGCCTTTCCTGGAGTGTGGGCTATAGTGGCAGCTCACATCTGATGGATTTAGTGTAGGTTTCCCTTATCGTAATGACTGATCCCTTGAAAGGTGGGTTACAAGTTACATCCTCAAACACTGTGGACTGCCTTGTGTCTGTTTTCACTTGACCTCGGAATGAACAAAAAGGCAGAAGACTTGGTATTCCCTGGACTCAGTACATGTAATTTATGTTTCTGAGGATCTTTTTCTGATAAGAAAAGATCTGTTACTGTAACTGGCCCATTGTTGTCATGAGATCTATTTCTGCTTACAGTACAATAGCCTGTGCCAGGGCTTATCTACAGAGCTTACAGATTTACCCCTCACAGTGCTGGGTTTTCTGAATTGGGTCACAGTCATCTTTTTTTCGTAGGAAGTCCCCTGCATTATCCGCATGATCTTGTTTTCATTCAGATCATGAAAACTAATATCTTGTTCCTTGGCTGTAGAGTTCATTTTTTGCATCTGACTCTGCAGGGCTTTTGGGTTTCCTAGGGAGCTGGAACTTGGTGACTTCTGGTGGTTGCTCTGTATGGAGTCATGGTGCAGGATGTGATGTAGCCTTCCTCAAGATGATGTTACTGTCTGAGTATCTGTTTACCTTGTCCTCTTCTCTTTCCCTCTCTCAGCTTTTGGGATTTTGTATCTGGAGGGGGTGGAAAACATCCTGTCCCTCAAACCTCTTCACTGAGTGTGTGTGTGAATGGAGATGCATGACTTGCTAAAGCAGTTACTTTTCTGGGTGCAGAATGGTAAGATTCATAGTTCTCAAACTGAATCCAACCTTGAATACTACGGTAGGAACATGTAAGATACCATCCTGTCTGTCCAAATGCTGGTATGCAAAAACCATTAGAGAAATTAGAAGCATCAATGTAAATGGTCTCAGGAATATGCAAGGGACCAGTGGCAGAGGAAACAGTCTTTCATTTCTTTTGCAGTTGTTCTTTACCGATTCTCCTGACTCTAAAATGTTCTATTACTCAGTTCGATGTGTATATATACTTCACTATGGGTATCTTTTTTAATACCTGCAGAGGTTTTCAAAATGATGATGACAGCCATGCTGTGCAGCACCTTGAGTGCTTTTAATGTCTTTGTGACCAGACTGGGAAGAAGCCACTCTCAGGCTGTTCAAATTCCTGGTGAGCAAACTGATGTTAAAAGAGTCATCAGATGGCAAGGGAGGGTAGAAATAGTGGTGTTCTGCATGTAACAGAAGCCTCTGAGATGCTTATTAATTTTTTTTGACTGCTGAATGAATTCCCATTAGCCTTGCTATATATCTACATCAGTAGACTGCATCTATAGTTGCCTTAAAACTGTAATAGTTTGTGCTTTCCATCAGTGGTGGGAATTGGCAATTTTACATAAATGATGAGGGGCTTCAGTTTCAGTATCTTGAAAACTTTTTATAGTATCTAATGTCATAATCATATTTTATTAAAAGATGATGCTTTAACAACTGCAGAAGGCACAGTCCAGATATGTAGCAGTGCTCTTTGCTCATTGTGCTTATTTTGCAGTTTGTTTTTGTTTCAGCTGCCACCTCTTCAGTGACTCAGCAGTTTGAGAGAGGTTTAGTGGAGCAGGCACTTCTTTTTGCACCCTTTTGTTATGCAAGCAAAGCAATAGCCCTCAGTTTGCAGCTCCTTTGAAACAAGCATAATATAACTTAGTCATGTGGTTCATACAAAACAGACTTTGCCATCTCCTTGTCTTGCAGTGGGCTTGACAACAGCACTGCTGTGTGAGCAGAGAGAGATGGGGATGCAACCACTGTGATCAGCGTTTTCTTTCCCTTTTTTTTTCTTTATTATGCCTTCTCTTTTTCTTTTCTTTCTTCTTCTCTTAGTGTGATTCTAGGGAACACAGCCCCCTTGTTTGTTTGTTTTTTTTCCTAAAAGGAACAGCAATATGCTTTATGCCTATACCTTTACATATTTCATTTTTGCTTGGTCTGAGTTAATTTTTTAAAGTGCTTTAACTTAGGCCAGCTGTTTGTAGATGTTAGCTTCAGATTTACCAGACTGGCATGAAAAAACATTTCACTAATGTGTTAGCTGCTTCACAGAGACTTCACAATCCAAGTTTAACCAAACCTCTGGCTCAGCACTGGCTGATAAATGAGGGTTCCAGAATCTTGCATACATGTTACATGTTTTAAATCTTGGGAGTGGAGTTTCTTTTCAGAGGGAACACAGATGAGGAAATTCTGACCTTCCGTTTTGTTTCCAGCTTTGCTGCAACTATGACAATTTCTAGAGTTTTGTCCCTGTTTTTCTGCTTCACAGCCTCACCCAGGGAACAGAGTTTGTAACAGGCAGGAAGATTGTTGTCTGGTGGTGGAGAGTACTGGATTGCATATTCAATCAGAAATAGCCAACACCTTTTGATCTACTGTTGTTGTCTTATAATGAAACCTTTTAAAAACACTTTCAGTTTATGTCAGCCAGACACTGTGATACAACAGTTATGGGGCTGCCAAGCCTGTCTATGAAATAACCCCTTTTTTCTCAAGAATTGCAGTGTAGATTCTTTTCACAGAGTCTCTTCCTCGCTCTCAAGATAAGAGGCTGCTCTTTAGCTGTGTTACCTTAGGAACCAGTCAGATAAACAGCCAATAAAATCTGGTTTTCAGGAGTTTTTCTTGAATATCGGTACAAAATCTCTAGCTTATTTTCAGTAAGGCCATTTCCCCCTCCTCCCAGCATTTGCTATGCCAGACAATAGCATTTTTTCTCGGAGAGATCGTAATGTCAGGATTTTTTATTTTTTTTGCCTCCCTCCCCTCCCTTCAGGAAATGTATTGCCTTCGTTTTAGCTCTCTGGAAAAACGATTTCTTTAACGTACCTTCTTAAAGTTGAGATACTATATGATAAGTTATGCAATATTTCCTGATATATCTTCGTCTTGATAAAGTATGCAAAGCTTCACAGCAATATAAATTTTGTTATCATGAGAATCTTTTCAAGAAAAAAGAATACAATCCAGCAGTTTGTTGCTTACGCACCACAACATTGGAACTCATTTTTCCTATTGAGTAAAACCTTCTGTTTTAATAATAAAATTAAGTGGCTCTTCAGATAGCCAAGTACAGTAAATAAGACTCTTGAAATTCTAGAATGTGCTTAATATTTAAAGCTATATATATAATTTTTTTTTCCTTCTTAACATGATGAAACTATTGCTGTTGGATAATGGTTTCCCCCCCTGCTGGGTCCAAGAGCATGATCTCTTGCTTGGTAACAAGGAGCAGAAAGTGAAGGCGAGTTCAGGAGCCGTGCTGCAGTGCTTTCGTTACAGCTGAAATGTATTAAGGGAATTAATCAAAAGGAGAAGAAAGGAACAGCCCAATGCATCACGTACCTGCACTTCTGGAGCATTTTTCCACTAGAACTTTTGGAGTGGCTCAGAATTTGTATAAAACCTGCCAGGTTTTACAGACCTTTATATAATGCTGTCTGGTAAAGGACAGTGTGGTCGTAATAGTTGATAGATACACTTTGGATTAGTGTTTTGTAATGATTAATCCTGTGTCTTACACACAGGTGGTGTGTTATTGTATAGAGCATAGATTAATACGATGCATGTTTCATGAAACAATAAATGGAAGATTTTTATTCACTTGTTGAAAAGCAAGTAATTCATGTCTGAGGTATACACCAGAGAAGACCGCTTGGTAGAATATTCTTGAATAGTGAGTTATTTGAATTACAGACACATTAATACTGTTCAGGCAATACAGTTGGAATATTATTTTTCTCTTTTCTGTAGTTTTACAGGTTTCAGAAATGAGCCTGACACCTATTTTAATGTTGGAATTTATTTGAATTGAATAAGTAAGAGCACAGGGAAATTGTTTTTGCTTTAAATATCAGGATTGCTTTAAGTATAATAGTTTAGTCCATGCAAGTAGTATACTTCATTAATTCACTTTTGATAAACTTTTGTCTTAGGTTCACCTTCTGTATTATGGAGTAAAGTTAATTCTGCACATCTACATGATGAATAAGGGAAAAACAATCTACTTTCCAGCAAATTACAAACTTCACAGTACTACTGAGAATTTTTTAATCTTCAGTATTTAGAGAAAGCAGTGCAAAGGCTAGTGTTCTCTTTTTGTTTTTCTTCTCTCAATTAAGTGACTTTTAGCTGAAGGTTTTTCTTTTACCTGAGGAAAAATAGGAGGAGGAGGACGACAAATTCAAGTAAAAGTAAACCCCAAAATTATGTAGGTGCTGTCTTCAAAAGTATGTAGTTATTAAAAGATATGACTGTGTAATGGAAGAATCGGAAACAGTGAAGCAGACTAGGTGTAATCTTAACTAGGTTAGGCATGAAGTATGTTTCTAGTCAGCACAATCCAGCCTTTCATTCAGTTTACTACATAAGATTCCTTTCTTTATTTGGTAAATGCGATAGTTTTAATAGCAAAGCATGTTTTGATAAACCCTTCTGCTTATGATTCCAGCACATTTAACTTTCATTTTTATTTTATAGTGGAATTAACTGTAGAATGCTATTTTCATACACTAGGAATTCCAGTTTTCATCCAAATGCTGCCTGATGCAGATCCAAAGGAAAAACTATTGTCTTGTTAAATAAGGAATGTGCCATTCACAATTTTATAGTGTACTAAATTTAAAAATTAATAACCAAAATAAATGTTTGCCTAACTATGTAATTACTGGAATGACTATGAGATTATTGGCTAGGAAAATCGGTTGGTAGGAGTTGAATTTGGTTGTAAAACATGTTATACAAACCAACATTAGTGATCCTTTCTTTCTAGAAATTAAATAGCCCAGTGCACAAGAAGTTTAAAATCAACAACATATTAGGTTTCTTGCTTTCTTTTAGTCATTTACAATAATAACTGGGAGGATTATTGATCCCTTTTTTGCTTTTGATCAATCCACTTTGACTAGGTGTGTATTTACACCCCCACAAAAACCTTTTGTACTGGATTCCTGGATTTTGGTGATACTTTGCAGGTTTATGCTATGTAAGGGATTGTGGAATAAGTTAAACTGATAAAGGCTATATCATGAAGTCTGTACTTCTGAGTGATACTTCCTGTTTGAAAGCTGTATGTGAATGATTTTAATTCTGTTTCTGCTTGGGAACTGACTGGAGTCTAGCTCTTTGTTCCAAAGATAGGCTGACATTAAATGTTTGGACTGTTTGTTGTTTGGTCCATGCAATGGAAGAAAGCCTTCAAGTGCTGGAATGCTTTAGTTTTTTAAGGTGTAAAATTAGGGACAACCTTTATGTTGGGGAAGACTTTGCAAGTTTTCCAGTGACTATAAGTTTTAACTTTGGCTGCTATTTCTCCTCCTCTTGAGGCAACTGTGTATTCAGCCATTAATTTAATACATGTTTGATTAGTGTATTCATGAGGGCGGTCACTGAGGTGGTATCTATGCAGTTATGCGAATGAGATCTTAATACAGAGCCAGCATCGTGATCCCAATGTTGGAATAGCTGCAACCTCTTTTGAAATCATCCCAGTCACACATACCTTAGTACAGCACTGAGAAGATGTTAAAATAGATTCATCAAAACTTGTAAAGGCAAAGTGGCAGCTCAAATAATAGCCTGCTATATGCAGTTTCACTGTATCTGTCTTTATTAGATAAGGAATGTGGAATTTTGTCTTTTCATTGGTTATGTCATACATCTCTGGTAATTCGTCTTAGCTTAGGATGTAGGGCATGTAGGAGAAATACTTCCAAGGAGAAAATGCAGATTCATACGATGGCCGTATCTGCAAAACCAGCTCAATGTTATTATTCATTTTGACTTTGAGGATCTAACTAGTTATCTACTGAAGATTCAAGCATTTTGGTATGAAAAGAGATTTTGATTAGCCTTGTTAATTCTGCCTTGAATATATTTCCTCTTAGTCCTGGTCAAAGCCGCCCATCGATGGTCTCATGGATGAATACTCCATCTGCTAACCCAGCCACCACAACTATTGCACAATCCACTTTCTTCTTCCCTAACCCTGCCACTGGGAGTGACAGGGCGGTGGAAAGGTATGATGAGCACTTCAATTTTTGCTGATTATTTATCTGCCTTCTTTTTTTTTCCCCTGTATCTTTTAAAAAATAGCTAACACACGTCTTCTCAAGTATGGGAATAATTATCTCAAATAAAGAAATGCAACTTTAGTGATTTTGACAGAATAAAAAACCTATCTACTTTTGTCTTATTTTAATTTTGAAAACCTGCCTTGTAGAAGGCACCCAGAGTGAGTCAGTGCTTTGTTGGTTAATACAAGCAGACTTTGATTTGTGGTCAGTTTGCATTGTCTCTCTACAGCAGTGGTTCTCTTACAGTGTCTTTTAAGATACAAATTCGTTATTCTCTGTAGCCACCTATTTGCCAAATTTAAGTTTCCTAATCTAGCCTTCTTTCCTCTGAAATACTTCCCCATGCCTTTACCTGTCTCTGTGGTTTCGTTCTTTTCTTTCACTGTTTTGGCCTGCTTTCTTTCCATCCTGTTTCTGCTTCCTTCCATGTTGTCCATCTTTAGAAGTATTTTCACTTTTTCCTTTGAAGGTCTTCACCATCTTAACTTTTCCTTCAAGTTTTATAATATTTACTTTTCTAATTAAAGTAGTTGAATATATTCATAAATTCTTTCCAACACTTTGTAATAGAATTCCATTTCTCATTACTGTTGCATTTCGCATCAGAACTGCATGTCTGTTTGACTGCAAGTTCCTTGGCACAGGAAGAATCTTTCTCAATGTTTCGTGTGTAGTTGTTGTTGCCTGGGCTCAACAAAAGAAGATTTAATGGTGTGGGTGATGTGTCTAAAGAAAGCATCATCGGGCAGCAGCAAACTGTCACTTTGCAATAGCATGATTAAATAAGACGTGCTGAAAATACTTTTATATTCCAATATCTCCACTTGTGGTGCCTGGAGAAATGAGTACTTTGTAAAAATTCATACTGATGCCTTACTGCTGAGCATCTCGAGAACACCTTTAGAAGACTGCCTGAAATGTTAGAAATCTTACGGCATTTAGGGCAAAACAGCATCTTCAGTATTCTGGCAGTCTTCTGTAAGCAAATACAGAAACCAAATTCTCTACAGCAGTAGTGAAAAGCTGAACTGTGAGATTAATGAAGAAACTTTTCAGAAGACATAATGATGATTAGTCTATAAATTAGACTAATTATGCTTTGCCTACTATTGATTTCATTGTTGGTTAGCACTTGGCAAAATTTTAACTGAGGTTAGAAGCTCAAGCTATCATAAAAATAAATACACATGAAGTTGGGAGTATAATATTCAGAAATACCAGCAGTAAGCTGTGAAGCTTCTCAGCTTTGGCATTTGTGTGTAAGAATTATAAGCCTGTAGTGATGCATGTGAGATTGTGTTTAAAGTTTTAGTTATCTCCAAATGAGAATGGAGAGAGAATGGTTGATAAAGTGTCTTCATAAGAGTAAAAAATTATTTCAATTCATAATTTCATTTTTCAGCATTACCCACCGAAAAGCAAGAGCAGTTTATCCGTGTGAAGCAGAACACAGCTCTGAATTATCATTTCAGATAGGAGCAATTTTTGAAGATGGTAAGTATTGCTTGAGCAAATACAAAGCAATGAAAAACAAATAGACAAAACTGCTAAAATGGCTTTGGATAAAAATATAAGGCTAGCTGGTATTCTGCCAGCATTGCTGATGATACACAATTGGTGACATAAAAGATTTCTGGCCTGCAGAAGCTACTTAGCATATACGTCGCTCTGTGAGGCAATGCCTTTGGTTCCTGGTGCATAGGCACTTTCAATTGGTCTATTTTTTCAGCAGCATTTAAATGTGTTGTGGTACCAAAAATGATTGTTCAGCTATAGAGAGAAACATCTTGGCTTAAGAAACTGTATTTTTTTTTTAATGTGAAATATTGTTGTAAAATAAAATGTGGGTTTCATTTAAAGAAAAAATATCTACTTAAAGATTTCCAAGCAAGCAGAAATCCAGGTAATCTCCCTTGGTGATCACTGGAGAGAAAAGAGAGCATTTCCTTTGTGGATCAAGGGGTGCCTCTACTGTGTGTACATCCTTCTGAAAAAAGGAATATTCAATGACATGCAGAATGAAGACCTGTGTTTATGGATCCAAATAAAGTATTGGATATGAACATACAGAAGAACATACAGAACATACAGAAGAATATGAACGTACAGAAGACCGTGTTGCTCCTCCGTGAGCTTCCATGGCTCTACTCTTCAGCAACTGCACAGGGACTTCAAACGGATAGGGACAGATTTAGCTTTTAAACCTTTTGCCAGCAAATGACTACTGCAATACAAAATCTGAAGGTGCAGAAGATGACATTAGAGCATAGGTTCATCCATTTGCAAGGTTGTTTGTGTTATAAGAAAGAGATGGTGTGGAATGGCTCAACAAGGCCTGGACAGATTCAACAATTCTTGTTACTTAAATCAATTTAATACTTCTAAGCAGAAATTAATTCATAGCAGCAGCACAGTAAGACAGGCAAAATATTGCATTCATACTAAAACCCAGAAGACTCTTGAATTTGGCCAAATGTTCATCCAAGTTTTGTGCAGATAGAGGGATTCAAAGTGATCTGACACTTGCATCCCTTATTCATATTTTTTTTGAGTATTGAGAACAGTATTCCAGTCTGTCTGGAGGCTGGGGAGCAGTAAGAGGCATACTTATCTCCACAGAATCTGGAAATTCTGTGGTGATGCCTGTTTTCTGTTTATCCATTGTCAGCTTTTGGCTTGTTACCAGGTCAGAAATTGGATATATGCTTTCCAGAGGGAAAGTGGTATTTAATTCTGCTGACCAAATGCTCTTGAGTATCTACTGCCCCATCATTCAACTAGCACATGTGAGTATCTTTGGTTGGATGTCCAGTAAAGGAGGAATATTCCATATTCCCAGGTTACATCCAGCAGGAAAAAGAGAAAACTACACAGACTGAAACAGCTGGAAAACATCAACCTGAGAGCATTAAAAAGCTAACTAAATATGTCTTATATTTCTTAAAATGCACCATTAATTCTGTTAGCACTGGATCAAAAGTGTGTGTGGGAAAGTTTCTCTCATAAATGAAAGTCCTTTTGTCCTGTCCTCCCCAACCTCAGTAGAACATTCCTGCTTTGTTAATGAGCCGAAGCAAATGGGAAGCTCAGCAGAATCTTAATTTCATTTTTTTTTTTAGCATCTGTAACAACAACAAAATCACACAGACATAGACATCTCTTTCCTCTTTCTGTGATGCTTATTTTAAAGCAGGCAGAGCATAGGACGTTCCTCTCCTTTGCCTCTTCCAAAACAAGTAAATAGTAAGCCTGGTCCAGACTTCAGTTCCACCCTGTTTGCAGTGAGAGGTGATCTGGGGTGCCCACTAGATTCTTCCTTACCAGCACCTGTGTTACAAAATCATACTTGATGCTTCCTATTAGAGCTCCCTTGCAGGCAAATCATGTCTGAATCAAGTTAGGTGGGAAACCTTTTAAAGATGAATTAGCTAAATGACTGCTCTTTTTCAAGTCTCTAACTCCAGTTATTTTAATTTAAGCTTTTTAAAACATGACTTATAGGGATCTTCAGCAGACATAAAACTGTGTACAGGAAAAAAAAATCTAGTGTAAGTATAGAAAAGAGGCATTTCTAACGCAGAGGAACAAAGAGTTGCCTGCCTGTTGTGTTGGCATAGGATAAGAAAGTCTTTGAAGAAACAGTTGCTTCTGTGTCACACATTTGTGGGAAAGCAATATTAAGATTATTTTCTTGTGCATAGGGATCACTAGAAGTCATGATAAAGATAACATGGCTTTAGTGCGTTACAGCCTCAGTTCAGTTTGGAACTAGAGAGTTGGATTGTCCAAGAGCGAGTATGGAATTCGGCTCTTTGGCAGCTGTGGAGAAATGTTTCAATTGTAAAACTTTTTTTCCATATCATCATACAAATAAGATTGGGAGCTTGGGAAAAGGTTATTTGGATTGCATTTTGAAAACCTAATTGCAACGAGAAAGCTCACATTTCCTTATGTACTGTTATTTTGATTTATTCCACTGGATCTTGGTTATTTTATAGACATTGTCCTTGTACTGCAGAGCTTTCAGCCTAAGGTAGCCTGTGGATTGGCAGAAAAAGGAGGAGAGCATGCAAGTAATAGGGCACTAACTGGATGTGTGTGATAACTTAATGGTTATTCCATAATGGTTCCCAGTAGGTTCTGTCATGTATAGCTTTGTCAGTATTCTCATACCATATTTGAAACCTCTGAAGTGCCTTCACATAGGACTTTACTTTTTGTGCTAGACACCCGTGTGTCTGTGCTGGGATCAGATTCCAGTGAATCAATTCAGGTTCCTTAGTTACTCAATTTAAATTCCCATATGCCCTAATAAAGCCCCCAAATGAGAAATTAAAGTAATAATACATCAATTCTGCAGCTCTACCAATAACCTTAACTATCAAAGTGACAACGCATCAATCAAGTTGACATACAGCTAGTATCAACCATTAAAAGTAACTGTGTTAAATTCCATTAGTGAAGGTTTTATCCGTTTCTCCTTTCTCTATACTGCCTGTCTCACTTTTCTAATCCTGTCTTTTTCACCTCTCACTGTTTGTTTTTCAGTTTTTTCCTTTCTCTTCCCCACTTTGTGTCCCTTCTGTTTTTCACTTCTATTTCTCTATTGTTCTTCTGTTTTGTCTCTCTTGGTCCACAGTTGTTGATTGCAACAGTTTTCTCTTAACGTGTTATTATCCTGGATGAATCTCTGTCTGCTCTAACCTGAGATAGGATAATGGTATTTAGTTCAGTACAGTTTTGCACCTGTCATAGCTGCTAAATGTAGTATTGGTGCAAGAAGTTTAACCTTTACTCTTATCTCCATTTCTTATTTTTAATGTGGGGGACTGTCTTTGGGCCGACAAGGTTAGATTTACTAATATTAAATTAAGCTTTACATCACCTGATAGGAATCTGCATAGGATCTGAACATTTGCGTATTCAGGTGTTTCCAGTATTACATGTTCATTGTGCTGCCCTAAATTCCACAATCTTTCCATTAAAGCGTTGTAGAATATAAACATGAAGGTGCCATCTGGTAAGTTAAAAAGAAAAGGCAAAGTTTTCTATTTAATTGAATTGTGTAAGGAAATGAATAATGCAATCTGAACTATATCCACTGGCTTTTCTTAAAAAAAATCTTCAATTCAATTTACCTTAGGCTGTGCCAATATTTTTATTTCCCAGTTGCTACAGGCTATATTATTGACAGCACATAACAATATAATTCAAGTGGTTAGAGGCAGAGCTTGAGAATTTGCAGCTGGATAAGGGCACATATGGGAAGAAGCAGAGTATGATCTGAGATTGAGAGACATATGCTGGCTGTATATTTTGTTGTTGTTGTTGTCGAAGCAGATATTCCCAATAATCATGGAAATAATAATCAGACTGCCTGGCATTGAAACCTTGCCAGCCTTGGAGCCAAGTGTTATTAAATTTCTGGTTCTTGAAAGAGACTGCTTAGAAATTAGAAAATGGGAATTTCACTAGGGTAAATGGTGTTTACACAACAAAATTCTTAGGTGCTATTGCTTGCAGGAAGGCTTCCTGAAAACTTGTCAAGATAGCTCTCATCAAAGCTTTTTACAATTTTTAAAGTAATATTTTTGGGCGAGAGAAAATATGGGGAAAACTGAGAAACTGTTTTGTGATAGTAATTTTCCTCAGGAAAGGTATGGCACTGATCATCCCTATCAAGCATAGCAGGAACACACGACGTGTTCATGTAGCCATTGTCATCCCTCTCTGTCTTTCATAGCATAACAAAGTGCCAGTCTTGGTTCATGTCCCTGGTTTGTCCAAGGCACTCTCTGAGGCTTCTGGACTGTCTTTCTTCACGATACTGACAAATGAAGGGTTTACATCAAAGAGAAGTAGTACTCCTGAAATTCTATATTGTGTTGTATGTGCAAGTAATTCTTTTGTTGAGGTAAAAATGTGGATAAAGCTAGTTCTGTGTTCACCTTTTGTCTGTAGATTTCAAAGCATTTGGAAACATTCATGTGTATCAATTATCTCCATTTTTCACCTGGAGAGACTGAGAGTACAGGCTGTGGACAGAAGTTCTCCTTTTCAGATGCCTCCATGCCATTTGGAGCTAGTTATCTGAAACTACTGCTGAAAGT
Organism: Piaya cayana; assembly: GCA_013389865.1. Lineage (NCBI taxonomy): Eukaryota > Metazoa > Chordata > Aves > Cuculiformes > Coccyzidae > Piaya > Piaya cayana. The sequence goes on from WAAB01013150.1 coordinate 42,411, forward strand.
TACAGTTGCTCACCAATAAAAACAACCAAATTGGCACTACCAAAATCCTAAAGACTTTGCTAGAAGTTGTATAAAGTCACCGAAGGTAGCTTGACCGTAACCAGTCTGAGTTTTCTCCTGCCAACAGTGGTCTCTATAAGTGAAGTGTTATAATGGAAGGTGTTTAAATGAATGTGTTTTGCCTTGTAGCTGGAGTGTGCGGGACTGTCAGAGACATTCAACTCTCGGGTGGGATGGAAATCAGCTCGGTAGAAAGACCCCAGGTCTCAATGTCTACACACAGGTCACCAAGTTCTAGCACAAGGAACTCAGCAGCCACTCAGCTAACCAACCTCTTGCCTCTATTTTAGAGTGAGCCATATTATTCTCCGGGTGCTCTCTCTAGTCATTGTATTGACTGCATCTCCTAGGGTTTAGATATTTCTATACAGGAAGGTCTCAGTCTGTAAGCTTAATTCCACCTTCACTAGTTTGTTGTGGATTATAAGTGTGCTTGCTTTTGTGCCTGAGCCCATATAGGCAGACTCTTCTATTTTGAGGTCACAGAGTAAATCTTTAGCAGAGTCAGGAAGACAACCCCTTGACTCCTAACCCTGTGTCCTGTCCACAAGATACTTCTGCTTCTCGCAGGATATTTATGGGAAACAGCAAGTTTTAAAATCTGAAATTCCATGCTAACCCTAAGCATGCTAAATGCTTGTGATTTCTGTGGTCAGCTTTAACCATAGGGTTTATTTAAAAAACCCTTAGGGATTTCTAAACACTTGCGAGCAGATTTTGTTGCTTCAGTTTAATTTATTGGTGAAAAATTGGCCAGTGTGATTGAGTTCTGTGGAAGTGCACTGTGGTGTTGTAGGGGTTTTAGCAGTGAGATTTCTGTTGCTGACAAAACGCAGTCCTCATTTATGTAGCTCTTTGGGGTCAACGCTTTGTTTGGTCAAGTAGTCCATCAGAAAGGGAGGAGGCCCTCTTGTGCCAGACACCATGCATGTTAGATTGCCTCCCCCATTTCTGTTTCCTCCACAAAGAGCTAGTTTCAACGAAGATGTGGAAATCGGTGTGAATCAGTGTCTGATCCAGTCCTGCTAAAGTTAGAGGCACCTTGGCAATGAATTAACACCACTGTAGGAGTGAGTCTTAGTCTCATTTGTAGTCAAGATACGTGAAAATTTTGAACTGCCAGTGCTGAACAAAGTCTGCTTGTAGCACTGGGTCTCTGGGAAGAGCTGCTCACAAATTCTTTGTGTTTGCAGTTAGATGATCGTAACATTGGCAATATTGAAGCTATTTCTTTTGGAGAATACAGAAAAGTAAGAAGAAATGCTGCAAGTGCCAAGTTGACCTTATTGTGTTTCTTGATTAGAAAAAATCAGAAAAGCTTTTACTTAGATACCTGATTGCAAGGTGAAGGTCTGTTGATTTTGTTTGTCCATTTGAGCTGGTGTGATTGTTTCTGTAGTACTTGCCATTGTTACTGATGGGTCGGACATTCTTCTTCTCAACATTGTGACTCCACTAGAGTGAGGCAGCTGAAATGGCCTTGCAGCAGGTATTGAGGAAGCTGCCATCATGCTCTGGCCTCTCAACTTTGCTGTTATTTCCACTGTCCTAAGAAGTGATGGCTTTTGGTGATGGTTCTTTGATTGGCCTTGTGCGGTCTTGCTATACTTGTTAAACCTTGCTGAGAATATTTAATTTTTAGTTCTCTGCTCTGTATCTTTTACACTACAAGTATTTTCCCCTCCAATCACTAGCCAACATTAGACTTAATCTTATGGGATGCTTGGTCCAATAATGAGTTCTAGTTTTAAGGCTAAATGTGTGGATTCTGAAGCAAGGTATTTTTAAATGAGGCAGGCCTGAGAAAGTGCTAAGAACTGTGATCATTGTTGACAGAAAAGGAATGACAGAAAGGGGACAGTATGGAACATCTGGGTTTTTTTTTTTCAGAAATAGCCTGTGTCCTGTGTGTGGTAGTAAAAGTGTTTGTTTATTTTAAATGAATAATGTCGTGCACTAAACTTTGGAAATGGCTTATCAAAGGAAACAGGATCATTGGAGCATAAAGCAGCTTTATATTTGGACAGCTTTCCTATTAATATCATTTGCCTACAGAAAAAGTCAGTGATGTACGTGGTATCTTAACACTTCTTGTATAAGGTGATTTGAATGGACACAGGAGTCTTGCCCAATATGACAGTCACTACTGCTGCTAAATATTATGAATTATTTCTGGGTGTGTTTTTTTTTTAAAAAAGACAGTCTCTAGAAGTAGTGATCTTACATGTGCAATCTCAGTGCTAATTCTTTTCTCTGTCTTCAGAGTCTACAAGAAGCTTCTCCTAACAAATAACAAGAGCTATATGTAACCCATATATGTGATATTAATTCCTCAAGCACAGAGCTTAGTTGTAAGCATGCATGTCTAGTCCCCTGGGGTGAAAATGTTATTTGTCATTCAAGTTCAATTGCTTGACCATTGTGCATTATCTCTGAACATGCTGCAGTGTGCAGAGTTTAGTATTATCTTATCAAACTTGCTTAAAAAATACTTCTTTTGAAATTTGCTGTTGTGTTGACCGGAGTGATTCAGCATAGTTTGAGCATTTCTTCCTCTGCTAAGTAGGAATTAGGTAAATATGAAATGTGATCCCCTCGGGTGAGGGCTGCGCTTATTTAAAACAGGCCTTTGATTTGTAGATACTCTCACATGTAAGTAATATCTGTCCTCTCTCTAAGGTAAAGTGAGGTTGAGCTCCAGAGGACAAGTAGAAATTTCCTCCTTGCAGGTTTTCCAGCTGTTTTTACTTCCTGATCTGTCTTTTTTTTTTTTTTGAGTTTATTTCCTGTGATACAGATGTGCTCCCTAGGCATAGGAGACTTCAGGGAGAGGTTTGGCCGCCCGCTAGAGCTGCTGGCAGGTTTGCTGGAAAGGGTAGAATTACAGCCGCTGTGGTGAAGCTTCTGGAGGGAGGCTTGTAGTGGTGTCAGTGATGCAGTTTCAAGTGCACGTGTACTCCGTAATTGTGGAATAAAAATGACAAAGGGAGAGGAGGGCCTGTTAATTACTACTAATAATGTAAATTACTGCATGTGCAGGGATCCTTAAAGGTAATTTTCCATGTAGTTTTTTCTTCGGAATCTTTCTGTCAAACATATTCATAAATATATGGCCAGACTTTTGATCTGAATCTAAACTATCAGTGTCATTCGAAAGCAGTTTTATTTTCTGGATTCATTGGAGGTATAGCTGTTGTTTCAACCGTGGCTTCTGAGCACAGTTCCTGGCTTCACTGTCTGACAATAATAGGATACGAGGAAAAAATAGGGGAAGGTATATTTTAAGTGTGCAAATTCAGAGCCTTGCAGTGCTTTTGAAAATGAGAGTTACCATGTTGCTCTCTCTTAACTGTTATTTCCCTGAGTTGTGGAAGGCTACAAATATCACATTCCTCAATGTGTTAATATGTTTTAAATAAAGCACTGACATGGCTGGCAGCATGTTTCAGCATTTGTCTGATCTCCTCCCTAAATAATGTCTGTCTCAGAAGCACTGTGAGGATAAATTAATATGGTAGAGAATATTGTAGATTTCTAAAAGTGTGGGATTTTACAGTTAAGGAGATGAGTAGGTACCTGCATCATATTCCTGTAAGAAATTTAGCAGGGGAATTTGAGGACGTTTCAGTCTGTTTTCCAAAGAAATGAGGCTTATACTTTTTGACCATCCTGTCAAATGCAGTCAAAATACATATATAGGGAACCAGATTTCATTAGTTGTGTTGCCAACAGAATAACTTTTATTTAGAATCTGAGCTGAATTTTTTCTTATTTGATATTCACAGAAAACTCTTGCATAAACTTTGGGATCATCAGTGGTAAACCCTTAGGATGGCAGTAAGGAACAAGGGATATTTTTCAAGTGCTTCCTTTGTGTTTTGTGAATAGCACTTTGTATTTGAATTTCAGAGAGAGGATTTGGCCAGAATGATTCAGATTTTGTCCGCTGGTCTCTTCCAATAGCAGATCTACTCTGTGAAAAGATGGTACTTGGAGTGAGATCTGGCTTATTTTTATTTCCTGTATAATGCTTTACATGCTTACTTTTCATGCAGAGTAAGGTCCTATGCCCTTTTTTCTGGGGCTCTGAGCTTCCACATTCATCACCTCTGCTCAAGACAGGTTTTTGGCCTTGCATCAACCACCGCCACTGAAATTGTTTTTCCACTGTTTGATATGAATTCTAACTTCTCCCAAGGGCATCTAGAATTTCTATTCTATAAACCTTTCTTAAATTCCATTAATAGTTGCCTTAATAAAGTCCTCCTGCACCTATAAGCTGTTTCATCAAGTGTATTTTGCAGAAGATAGTTCAAGCACCTATATTATGCAAGTATTTAAGCTAAGTTAATAATTTTCTTCATCTTTCCTAGCCAGATTATTAAAAACTAGTCATTGCAAAAGCCTCGGTGTTTTTATGGATCCTTCACAGGGTGTCATAGAGCTAAAGCTAAAAGTAATAATTCAAGCATGAAAAGATGCAGTAATTTTTTTCCTTTTCTTTTGCAGTGCAATTTTCCAGAGAACCAGGATGGCTAGAGGGCACACTAAATGGCAAGAGAGGACTTATTCCACAAAATTATGTTCAGTTTTTATAGCTTTGTGTATTGAACGCCAAGAAGGTGTACATGGTATCCATGGATTTTTGTTATAGTCACTTCTCTCTTCTTTTGTGACTGCTTTTAATCAACGAAGAGCCTGACTATGAGTTGAAGATTCTAATCTGTATAAAGACATTCAGCATTGCCAAATGTGAATTACGGAAAAAAAGATACTTTAAAGGGTTGAAATGGGTTTGGGGGACAAGAAAGAGGGATGGAGGGATAGGTGAAATTTTTAATAGAGTGCTTTTTTCAATTGTAAAGAGCAGTAGTGGTATGTTTGTTTGTAAGGTAACTAGCATTTTAAGTCAAATACTTGGTTGATCTGTGACTCAACTATCAGTTGAAGAAGATTTTTTATAAATTTAGTGTCCTGAAGATTACACATCAATAACCAGCATTTTTAACAGAATGTTTTTTGGGTTTGGAAAATACTGTTGGATAAAAAAAGCTATCATGCTGACAATTAAATTATATTATATTACAGAGTGGAATAGACAGCACAGAACAGACACCAGTAAGTAAAATAATAGGTATCAAGACATGACATTTTTCAAATGTCTTCAAAGAACACATTCGTTTATCTTGTGTGTATGATTTATTTTATAAAGATAAGGCACATGAACTTTTATTAAAGGCTCCTATATGTCATGGTTCCTTTGCTACTCAAAAAAAAAATCACTGTAAATGAAATAAAAAGTTATTTGCTATTTGACCTAAGTCATTCCTATGTTGGAGAAAATATTTTGCTGTGGTTCTCTAAGTTATGGCAGCTGGTTATTGGCAGCTGTATGCAGTCAGCCTCAAGTAGGCTTCAAAATGGATGGGGAACTTTCCTCACATGAAACAGGAAAATAGGCAACTTTGCAAGTTCAAGCCAAAAGGAAAAGATGGTCTCTAGCAATGATCCTTGTGCATCCTCGAGGCATCTTGTATTTTATGTTGTCTGTTTGTCTAGCTCCTCCTTGACTGAGATTCCCTTTCATCCTCCCCTATAATTGTCAGTTGTAAGGTTGTAGTGATACTTCAGAATATTAAGTATCTACCTCATAATTTGTAGAAATATTTAAGTAGTAAGAGAGTTAGCCGTGGTCGTAGAAAAAGCTTCCTGAAATCTTGTGGTATATAAATATGTGCCTTGGGGTTGAAAAAAAAAGGAAAAAAAGAGTCACATGCACTTTATCATTAATCTTTGCATTTTTCTCTCCTTCAAGTTAAGACCCTCTGGGAGGCAGTGGGAGAGGATGCAGGAAAATGTGACGGGTTGACATGCTAAAACAGGCTCACTTCTTTGTTAAATGGGACTCCACGGATTTTGAGTCATTTGCTGCAGATATACTTAGCTTGCAAGTTTTTCTAAGTAGTGTGATTAGTAAATGGTTAATGCTGCCTTAAGGTTGGGATGGCTCTTTCCCCCACTTAACTCCATACCATTATTTTGTTCCTTTGCCCAGACTGCACAGACCATTTGGAGTGTGCACAGATCATTTCCAGATGGAGCAACGGTGGGCCAAGTCAGTACAGCTTTCCAGCACTAAACCTTATAGCTCGGAGGAGTTTCATTTGGTGTATTCTTGTGGTATTTGAGCAGTGATTCTGCTGTACAGCTTTCAGGCAATTCCTGTCTTGGCATAGTGGCTGACACAAGCACTGAAGATGAGTTTTCAACTTCTGCGAGGGAGATGAAGTTCTTTCATTTGCTTCTGGACTCAGTATTAAGGAAGTAGTTGCATGAGTACGTACAGAAACAGCTCGCAGGTTTCCTTAAAGATTTGTTTCCTTCAGACTTGTTCACATGGCAAAGTGCTGTTCTGGCTGGGTATTGCATTTCCTGAGCCCACAGCTCTTATCAACCTTAAGAGTTGACCTTAAGAGTCATTCTGGAGGCAGGATGGATTTTGTGTGGCCAGACTCAGTTTTCACAGCTGGTAGAAAATATTGAAAGAAGAGGGAGAATGTAAATAATTGGTGCTCACCTAGTAGGCATGACATGAGGTATGCTGGCTCATCAGATAGTAAAGCTATGATAATTTGAGGCTTACAAGCTTGGTAACACTTCCACTGTTGTTGTTTTGCACGAGCAGTGCATGTTTGAACTTGTTCTGGCTGCTGTCTTCCAAAATTGTCAATGTATTTCTCAGCTTTAGCTCTGTGGTTTGGTTTGTTAGTTTTTCTTTTTATTTTTCCCTTTTAGACATGGTGGTTTAGAAAGGCAGATGTATAGAGAAGGAATAAAAGACTTAGTGTTTCTTCTGTCCAGTACTCTGACCTTGTTTGCCTTTAGGTGAGATGGTTTTGAGACTCCTGTTACTTCTGGAGCCACGCAGAACCCAAACAAGAAGAAAAGTTTTCTATTGCGAAATGATACAATGAGCAGAAGGTAACACCAACACAAACTTTCTCACATCCTAGACATTCTCTAAAGGCAGTGGTGTGAGCTGAGCCAGATCAGATCTGGCTCTCAGGCTAACCACAGCCTCTTAGGAATTTTGTTGCGGTAACTGCTACCCACCCCAGCAGCCCAGTAAGGCCGAGTACAGACTTGTAGAGCTGAGTAGCCACGGCACTTATCATCATGGCACATCTTCATCCTTGCTGCTGAACAGCACTGCAAAGGACAGCCTCGTACTGACAGTTTAGAAGTAGAGGTTAAAGGATGCTAAAAGTTAAAAATGATACAAAGAAAGTCAGAGCCCTTTCCCATCCTTTGAGATAGTTTTCCTTCCTGAGGCTGGGCCTTAGGGCACACCTCTTGTCCATCTTTTCCATGGCTTGATAGGTTTGGGAAGAGCACAGTAATGTGCTGTTAACTGGAAGGAGGAAAGGTTGTGGAGAAAATAAAAAAGGCGTGGAAAAAGCCAGTCAAAGGGCTCTTCTCTGTTGGTCTGGAAGCAGAAGCGGTTGGTCTCTGGTTCTGACCCTGTCCCCTCTTGTGTCTCAGCTATGGGTGCAGGATCAGCAGAAGTGGTTGGTCTCTGGTTCTGACCCTGTCCCCTCTTGTGTCTCAGCTATGGGTGCAGGATCAGCAGAAGTGGTTGGTCTCTGGTTCTGACCCTGTCCCCTCTTGTGTCTCAGCTATAGGTGCAGGATCAGCTTAATCCTCAGGCTGGTTAATATGTGAAGAGGCACAGAGTTACCAGTGTTCAGAAACTGAGACTTGTGGTAGTTAATGTATGAGGAGGGCAACTGGTAATTACAGAGGGTGAACTAGATAAAAAACCTATTCTGTTCTTTTTATGCAAAATGTTAGTTTCTATGCCATTATCCTGGGGTCAGAGATTGAATCCCTCAGCCTGGGGGTTAAGGTGAAATCAGTGTTTGCTGATTAATTAATAGAATAGCTCAGACTCCTGGCTACCTGGGATCAGTAGCGATTTCCAGTCTGCATTAGTCACTGGACAGTGTGCAGCTCAGTGTCTTGGTTGGGACCACATTTTCACTTTGCTGGGTTAAAAATCTTGGGGTTGTCAGGCTGCTTAGTGTTCTTACTCATTGTCTCAGATGATCTTCATGACAGGTTTCCTTCTGCTATCCAGTCTTTCATCAGGAGTGCAAGATTATTCACCTGCCCTGTAGTGAAAATGTGTTTTTCCTACATAGCTCTCAACTTTTTGCTGGCTGAGCCTTGGTAACTGTATCGCGGAAAAGACTTGACTTTCTCACTGCTCTGTTCCTTGTTCTTTCTCCCAACACATTTCACAATTCTTACCTGGTTTGCAATTTTAAAAGTCCACCCGTTGCTGACAGAGGGCTTATTATGTAGGCTGAAAAAATCTTCGCTGGACTTTCACCTTTCGCCAAGTTCAAGATGCCTCGGACATAATTTTCTACACAAGTTAAGTTTAACACCGTGCCCTCATCTGTGCCTGCAATAACCACAGGTAAGCACCAAATAAACATCATCCTGTTGACATCTACACTTATAAGTGTGCTATTAAAAACCTCATGCCATGTTTTGACTTACAAAACCTTTCAAACGAAAGGGCATTTTTCCACTTCTTTCTCTCTTGGTAATATTGTGCTTATCATAAACTCCCAGTCACTGTAGATGCCTAAAATAAAGCAGCGTCCCAGCTTGAGGTCAGATTATAAATTTCATTATGTTTTTAAGTAGCGATAGCATTTTCTTATTTCTAGACCAGCATGACACATACTTCTGCTTGTAAACATACAGGAAATTTTTCTTAACACGGCTGCTCCTCTACTATTCTTTCTTTCTGACAATTCAGCAAACAGAAGGCACATGCAAGGATTTTTGACAATAAAATATTTGTGTAACTTGTTATTATAGAAAACAAAATGGAATGAAACAGTGGCTTGGCACCACTTAACCTCACACAGAACTCTGCAGTCAATTTTTGAGATAGCTAGTGCACAGAACAACCCAGGACAGCATGTAGAGTTTTATTTCCCCATCTTACTAGAATTATAACTGGAAAAGACCTGTCGCTGAGAAGGCAGTTTGATTTGGTCACTGGGGAAACCCTGTGTGTATAAAATAGTGAATGTCGCTGTTCCCAGATTCTGACTTCAGGGTCAATAGGTACAGCAGCTCTAGGTTAACTGAAACTGGAAGCCAGAATTGTCCGGCTATTGAAGGTTGCTGGGTTCATTTCACTGAGTGGGATGTAGCTTAGGCACAGAACAGTGTCAGCACATCATTTGGCAAGCACAGTTATCCAGGTTAAGTGAACAAATCCTTCACAGTTGGGCATTCCTTATTCTACAGCCTGAGTAGCTGAAGTCATCCCATGTGCTGTGTCATCCGAATTAACAGAGCTTGATCAAACCAAATTTCTAGACATATGAAGAAAGATGTTCTGTTACATTGTGAGTTACTTTGTGGTGTTTAATAAATACGCAGAAGCTTGTCTCTAAGGATATCACTGCACCAGCACCTATCTGACATTAAAATGCAAGAAATACTTGCAATCAAACCAGTTTAATTCATGTATATTTGTACAATTTATATAAAAAAAAGAAAGAAAAAGAAAAATAGGTACTTGCAGACATTAACATAAAGACCAAACAATATTTTCTATTTATTTAAAAAGCTTTAAACATACAGAAGCAAACCCCTAATTATAAATGCATCATTATGCATAGATTCTACTGTTTACACCATACTGCTGGCTGCTTTTATTTCTCATCCAGGAATCTATTTAAACTCCAAGAATTCTTAAACATTCCTCTGAGCTTCCTGGCCTCAGAACTGCTGTCTGTCTTATCAAGTCATTGACCTCCAGCTGAAAACATTGCTCTAAAAAAAGTCAGATCTTTAATAAACAATTAAAAGTGCATTAACTGTAGAATTGTTTAATTTCATAAATGTTTAAACAAGTAAGTGAAAAAACACCACCCTGTGAATTAGCTTTTTGCATTATTGATTGTAAAGTATTTTTTAATAAGATTTTGATATTGCAAACTTTAGTCTCTTCTATTTTATTCTGTGCAACTGTTCAGTCGCATGATGTGTAGTATTCCTGAAATACCCACTGCAGTACATGAACACTATTTTACATTTTTCACTGTGTATACAATGCTCTTGCTGTATATCCCCGTTCCTTCTTACAACGAAATAATTTAGCTCAATGAACAGAAGCCCACTCCTAAAAGGTGTTTTCAGTTTGCCTTGTATTTTGCAGGAGACAAATGCCTATTTCATTCTAAACAAATTCAAAAGAATGTAACTCCTCAGTAGCTAAAAACTAGGGTTGTTTGGTATTATTTTTTTTTTTCTGTACACAGGTTTAGATAAAAAAAAGTGATGGCTATTCTGCGTAAGTGTCCTTGATAAGAGAATACTGCCTCTTACAACATCTATATCCAATTGTATCTATTACTTCAATGATCTCTAGCAAAAAATAATAATGAATGGTTTCATAAACAACAGGTGATTAAAGTAAAGGATTTATTATAATCTGCTTACAGTTGTTTGCAAAGACAGACATACGTTTTTGCATAAAGATATAAATTGCTTTTTAAAACTAATTTAGTGTGTTTAATTATATGAAGTTTCTGTGAATTATGAATTGTACCAAACCAAGATTAAAAGTAATAAGGTACAAAAATAGGAGCAAACAGACAACAATTTGGACTGGGACAGGCATTTAACAGTGAAGTGTAGAATATGGCTTCGCTATTTTAATCAAGCAAAGTTACTCTGAGACAGAAAAGGAGGCAGTAACTTTGTTAATATAAAAAGTTGCTGCAGACTGTATTCACCCAGAACCTGGCTTTGAAATTTTCTATTTTAGACTTTTAAAAAAAAATGTAAATGAAGAGATGGATGTATGACTGTGTCTTTACTGTAAACAACCAGTCTGCATGCTGTGTATCTCACATTGGAAGTTTGGCTTTCATATTGCTGTGCAGGTCAGTATTTAAAGATCTGCCTATGAATTAGACTTCCAAAATGCAAATAATATATGTATGTATATATTTATATATAAAAAAACCTCTCTGAATACAGTCTTTACAGGTTACCCATTGCATAAGGCAGGTGTCATTTAAAAAGACAAGCAGCACTGACTGTCTTCAGTGCACCAAAGCACACCTCAAAATTTGAACTCAGAAAGGGTGTAGAATTCTTAATTTTTTACTACCATTTAAAAGAAATGCTACATTCTGACCAGCCAAGGGATGAACTAGAGCTCAAAAATACCAATGGCACCCAGAGAGAACGCTATAGATTAGGCCTCTGAAAAACTATTCTAGTTAAACATGAGCTTACGGTAGCAACTGTTGAGCCTCAGAAAAGTTCACCTGTCCTCTATTCTACTCCAAAATTTTGTATTTGCTTATAAATTGTGAAATAGCGAAAATCACCTCAAAAAGTTTTTCATTGCAGTCTTATTCTAGAGAAAACATTTTTTGAGACAAATTCAGACCAACTGCGTTGAACTTGTAGTGTGAATATTTGTCTTCTCAGATGTATTCTGATTATTACAAAAATGCTTACAAAATTACATACGGCGGTTTGAGTTTATCACTAAAAATTCTACTCTGCTTATCTGCCCTTATCGGTACCTTTCCATCCCTCTCACCAATACAAATCTGTTCAATATACTTACTGTAATGATCTGCATGTTCCTTTCATCGTAACTTGAAATCACCCTCCCTCACCGGAAGTAATAATCTGACCTTTTAAAATGTTTTTTGTATTCAGTATTCAAAGGAAAAATAAATGATCGGGGAAACCTTAATCAAAAAAGCGAATCATCCAACATCTTATTGACCCCTGTTCCCCTGAGAGAGAAAGGGAAGAGAGGGCAAGAACTTACTACATCATTAAGCTGGCAAAAGCTTTGGAGAGACTGTGATTTGTCTTGTTAAATGAAACCTTCGTAAAGTGGCAAACACAACATCGTGTAGTTTCCTACAGAAATACGAAGCAGGATTTCTAACATGTGCTCAAGTCACATACGCTTGCAAGCGAGACAAAAGGGAGAAAAGTAGAGAGGAAAACAGAAAGGCTTAAATAAAACTGAAAAGGTTAAATGCGGTTATTTACAACAGATACTGTAGGATGGTAAATCAGATATGATGCTAAAAAAGGCACAGCTTTCCCTTTCTTAAATACACTGTAAACGGTTCATTATGCATGCAGAACATTTCACTTTACAAAAAAATTACCTTGTTTGTTTAGACAAAGATAGTACTTAAATAGTCTCCAGCAAAATAGAGTTCTTTCAAAAATACTTTCCCATTCATCCTATTAACCATTAAAGATTTTTTTGTCTCATTTACAAAAGTTCCTTACACCATATTTCAGGTCCTTCACAATTTATACATACAGCAATGTACAGTACAGCAAAAGACTGCAAAAAATTATTTGTAAAGCCAGCACAATAGATACTATAAATTGATACCAGGGCATTTGTTTTCACATCTTATCCTTTTTAATTAAATAGTAAATGGACACTTAACACAGTGTATTATCATCTATGATGGGATAACATGGGATAACAAATGCCTCAGGTGGGGATAACAGAGTATTCCACACCAAATGTTCTGTTATTACTTTACACATTAGGGTTTGTGTGTGTGTGTGTGTGTGTATATATGCGTGTATATATATATAGTTTTTGTTTGTTTTTGTTTTTTTTTACAAGAAAAGAATATTAATGCCCCATATTGACTTTACGTTTTATGTGCAAACCAAGGGTAAGCTTTAAAAAGTTCTCATTAGTTCTTGAACCCTTTTAAAACAAGCAAACGATACCAGAAACTACATGGCATATTTAAAACTCCATCTGTTAAAATATCAAAATCAAAGAGTTATTGACTAGATATGGCTTTTCATCCAGAGGAACAGGAACATTTTCTAAGTATTTTAGGGTTACGGGTAATTTCCAAACATCTAGGTCTTGCCACATCCGAGTCAACCGCTTTCCATTCCCCAAACACTTCATGTGATTTTAGACTATTCAGAGACTGCTGAACAACTGTAAATAGCATGTTTAAAATATGGTTCCTTGGGTCCTTCATGGGTGTGGAATAACACAGGGAAACTTAAGGCAAAGTTCTTCCACTTAAGACATTTTTCTATCACTTCCTGTGAAAGTACAGGGGCTTGGCATTCCCAGATTCCACCTTTGGTAGCTGGTCACTGATGATTTCCACCAGCATGGCTGGAAACTCTACTTTCAGTGCCTGAGACTCTCGGAAGGTGTAGAAACAGAATTCCAATAAGTCACTAACAAGCTGAAATACAGAAAGAAACACTTTTTAGGAAAAAAAACACAGGATTTTGCATGCAAACAACAGCTTTTCGATAATGGTTTATGAACAAGAAACGATGTCTTAATCTGACTGGCAGTCCATTTGCAGAGGCTAAAAATCCAACAGAAGAACTCAAATCTGAAAGTGCTACTTAAATTGTTAAAAAAACTTCCAGTGAGGGAAACCCAAGATTAACACAGATTTGATTTTTCAGCCTAACTACTTTTCATTTCACTAACAGGCAACGGGCCACCAGGAAAACTATAGGTATTCAGTGCCTATTAAAATAAAGCCTTCTGCCCGGAGGGAAAAGATCAGCCATGAACTATTGTATCTCTAAATTTCAGGTTGTTAAAGCCGATTATTTGGTTAACTTCAGTGCACTCTCCAGGGGCCACAACCTACAGCCAGATGTTTTTAGCTCAACAAGCATGACTGCTGTGTCCCACTGTAGCATTTCAGGTTTTAGAAATATGAAGTTGTTCATCTGTACTTCTATTTTTATATATATATATATATATATATACATATATATATGCATTTTTTAATACTCACACAAAGCTTGTTCTTCTGCTTATCCCTCATTAAACTATAAAGGCAGTATTTAAGGAACCCTAAGTATGTTCTCTATTTTGGTAGTGGTGGCTAACAGCACGTTTTCGCTTTGCTTTCTCTCAATGGATTAAGGATAATGCTGAGAATTTTAAAGATAAAATAAGTTCTAATTAGCTTTTCAGTGACAGAGAAGGAAGCTTTGTTCTGTAAAACCACAACTACCGATTTATCTGTTATCACGGAACCACCTCCCAGCAGCAGAACCAAACTGCCCCTTATGTAGGCTGCACCATGGCACTCACTCCTTTGTCTTCCTTGAGGTTTTCACGTGTGAAACCGTATCACAGTTCTCCCAAACGACAACTGACAACCCTTTTGCAATCCTAATGAAAGGTGGTCTCCAGCTGTAACAGGAACATGAGCTGAAGTACTAAATGGCATGAAGGTACCACGAGAATTTGGGATTGTGGAAAAAACCAACGATCTGTCTTCCTAGCACCAATAAATTGAGTCTGATGATTCCTACTTTGTCTCAAGTTGTGGTGTTCTCATTTGTCAGTTACAGAGCTTTGCTTTGGTCTACATGTTAAGGAAAACTTATTCACACTACGGGAATGAGCATTAATTTTGGCTTTTGAGCATTTTAGTTTTTTTCATCTTGTTTTGCGCTATAAAACAATACACCATTAGATCGAGAGGACTATGAAGACAAGACAACCTCTTCCAGTATCGCTACTCAGGGAATCACTTATATTTTAATGATAAAAACTAGGCAAAGCAATCTCATGGCTCAATCTACATGCATGCAGGCTTTTGCTGGATTAGTTTTACATAGCACATGGATATAATCAAGGAATACTTGTTCATGACCTTTAGTAGCAAAAGAATATTATTTCAAAACTAGACTTTTTTTGTGATCTAAATGAATCTCCTAAGGCTTACAGTACACTGTACTCTTCTACAGTCTTTGAGAAAAACACAATGCAAGGCAGTCAAGAGGCTGACTTGCAAGTCAGCTTCTGACACACTCATAAGTGAAGCCTGTCTAGGTTTCAGTTAGTGTATTAATTTCTATAACTGATGATTACCAAATTACTGTGTTGTACAACTGAATAAAAACTAGGTCCTCTGCTGTTTAAAAATTCAAAAGTCATGCACAGCTTAATTTTAGAACCTTACGTCCTTGTGAAGGACTTAAACCACTTCTGCTTTTGTAGTTTAGCAAACACAAGTCTGTCATTTCAATTCTTAACATGCAGACTTGCACTCTGCAGGAAACCCCCTGTTTGTTAAAGAAAAGCAGGACTTCTAGAAGGCAGAAGAAGAAATAAAAAGAATCCAGGCAGCAACAGACTACTGTCCTGTAACACCCCACATTATTACATATTTTCAGGACTTTCACAGCCATTTCTGCAAACATAAGCAGTTTATGAACAACACAGAGAAGTGCTGAAATCACCTGAAGCCATGACTTTCTGCTCCTGAGCACTGCACGAGTCTGCTGTTGCTTAGTTCATTCCCAATGATCTGGCATGTCACAAGGCAATACTAATTAAACAGATACATGCTAAATAAGTAGCGTAGACATAATTTGGTTTTCAATGGGAAGAAAGATGCTGCTGGTTCAAAGGTTTCCTTTATCCATTAGGAAAAGGTTGTTTCTGCACAGACTATGTACCAAAAATATCCCAAATATAATGCCAAACAAAGTGAAGGAAACTGTCTCTGGGTATAATCGTAACTATCTCCTCCCTCCCTGTGTTAGAAAATACCAGCACCTCAGCAAACTAAGCCTTGTATCCCAACACTATCCCAACACCACCTTAATAATGATAATAATACCTTAATAATAATACATAATGAACATATTGCTTTTCCTAAACTTGAACACAAGTAGTCCTGCATCTCGCAAGTGAGGGAGTTGGGGTCATCTCTGTCCTACTGCCAGCTGTCCTCCCTGTGCTGATGGTTCACCTTCTGTACAACTCAAGCTAGTTCTTGCCTCATCACACGCGTGTGAAACCTCTGAATGCAGAGAAATAAGCATCACAGAAAAGCCTACGTGGAAACAATTCTACCTTCTCAGCAAGCTTTTAGAAGTATCAAGTACACATGCATGTGTAATGAATACGTGGACAAAAAGGGAGATGAGAAATAATAACATTAATGAAGAGTGTGTTTTCTATTCTATGCAATAAATGAGTGAGTTAGCAGTCCAGCATGGAAAAACAGAAAGTGATCATGGATACTATCATAACACAGCACATTATGACTCTCATCACAGAGGAAAAAGGTTAAGTTTACACAACTATTTAAAAAAGAAAATACCTAGAACCCAATGTCATGTAATGCTTGCATTTGCAGCCTTAGGAATAGAATCACAGAATCATTAGGTTGCAAAAGACCCACAGGATCATCGAGTCCAACCATTCCTATCAATCACTAAGCCATGCCCCTCACCACCTCATCCACCTGTCTTTTAAACACCTCCAGGGAAGGTGACTCAACCACCTCCCTGGGCAGCCTGTTCCAGGGCCCAATGACTCTTTCTGTGAATGTTTTTTTTCTCATAGTATATAATTCTATACCTATTTAGCCTCTCTTTCTTAAGTGAAGTTATCAACTTCAATGTTCTTGGGGCCAGACTCTTCTCAACAGTCCCCAGTAAGAGGCAATGCGCACAAACTGGAACACAGGAAGTCTCACCTGGACATGAGGAAAACTTCTTTACTGTGAGGGTAACTGGAACAGGCTGCCCAGGGAGGTTGCGGAGTCTGCTTCTTTGGAGATATTCAAAACCTGCCTGGACACGTTCTGTGCAACCTGCTCTAGGTGAACCAAAGGTCCCTTCCACTCCTGGCCATTCTGTGATAATCAAGTATCAGGAAGTATACCCTGTGCATGTCAAGGAACATAGGACTGCAGTTACCATCTTCTTAACTGCAACCTTAAAAGCTATGTGGCTTTTTGGGCTGGGGAAGTATTTCTAGCACTGACTTAAAAAGAAGAGAAATGAATGTGGGAGAATCGAAGGCCAACTCAGAGGCACTAACATGTAAATGATGCGATAGGGTCAGCTAGAGAAGGTTGTAAGACCAAGAACTGAGCCAGGAGCAGTGCTCTTTTCTGCCAGCGCGTGCTNTTTACATAGCACATGGATATAATCAAGGAATACTTGTTCATGACCTTTAGTAGCAAAAGAATATTATTTCAAAACTAGACTTTTTTTGTGATCTAAATGAATCTCCTAAGGCTTACAGTACACTGTACTCTTCTACAGTCTTTGAGAAAAACACAATGCAAGGCAGTCAAGAGGCTGACTTGCAAGTCAGCTTCTGACACACTCATAAGTGAAGCCTGTCTAGGTTTCAGTTAGTGTATTAATTTCTATAACTGATGATTACCAAATTACTGTGTTGTACAACTGAATAAAAACTAGGTCCTCTGCTGTTTAAAAATTCAAAAGTCATGCACAGCTTAATTTTAGAACCTTACGTCCTTGTGAAGGACTTAAACCACTTCTGCTTTTGTAGTTTAGCAAACACAAGTCTGTCATTTCAATTCTTAACATGCAGACTTGCACTCTGCAGGAAACCCCCTGTTTGTTAAAGAAAAGCAGGACTTCTAGAAGGCAGAAGAAGAAATAAAAAGAATCCAGGCAGCAACAGACTACTGTCCTGTAACACCCCACATTATTACATATTTTCAGGACTTTCACAGCCATTTCTGCAAACATAAGCAGTTTATGAACAACACAGAGAAGTGCTGAAATCACCTGAAGCCATGACTTTCTGCTCCTGAGCACTGCACGAGTCTGCTGTTGCTTAGTTCATTCCCAATGATCTGGCATGTCACAAGGCAATACTAATTAAACAGATACATGCTAAATAAGTAGCGTAGACATAATTTGGTTTTCAATGGGAAGAAAGATGCTGCTGGTTCAAAGGTTTCCTTTATCCATTAGGAAAAGGTTGTTTCTGCACAGACTATGTACCAAAAATATCCCAAATATAATGCCAAACAAAGTGAAGGAAACTGTCTCTGGGTATAATCGTAACTATCTCCTCCCTCCCTGTGTTAGAAAATACCAGCACCTCAGCAAACTAAGCCTTGTATCCCAACACTATCCCAACACCACCTTAATAATGATAATAATACCTTAATAATAATACATAATGAACATATTGCTTTTCCTAAACTTGAACACAAGTAGTCCTGCATCTCGCAAGTGAGGGAGTTGGGGTCATCTCTGTCCTACTGCCAGCTGTCCTCCCTGTGCTGATGGTTCACCTTCTGTACAACTCAAGCTAGTTCTTGCCTCATCACACGCGTGTGAAACCTCTGAATGCAGAGAAATAAGCATCACAGAAAAGCCTACGTGGAAACAATTCTACCTTCTCAGCAAGCTTTTAGAAGTATCAAGTACACATGCATGTGTAATGAATACGTGGACAAAAAGGGAGATGAGAAATAATAACATTAATGAAGAGTGTGTTTTCTATTCTATGCAATAAATGAGTGAGTTAGCAGTCCAGCATGGAAAAACAGAAAGTGATCATGGATACTATCATAACACAGCACATTATGACTCTCATCACAGAGGAAAAAGGTTAAGTTTACACAACTATTTAAAAAAGAAAATACCTAGAACCCAATGTCATGTAATGCTTGCATTTGCAGCCTTAGGAATAGAATCACAGAATCATTAGGTTGCAAAAGACCCACAGGATCATCGAGTCCAACCATTCCTATCAATCACTAAGCCATGCCCCTCACCACCTCATCCACCTGTCTTTTAAACACCTCCAGGGAAGGTGACTCAACCACCTCCCTGGGCAGCCTGTTCCAGGGCCCAATGACTCTTTCTGTGAATGTTTTTTTTCTCATAGTATATAATTCTATACCTATTTAGCCTCTCTTTCTTAAGTGAAGTTATCAACTTCAATGTTCTTGGGGCCAGACTCTTCTCAACAGTCCCCAGTAAGAGGCAATGCGCACAAACTGGAACACAGGAAGTTCTCATCTGGACATGAGGAAAACTTCTTTACTGTGAGGGTAACTGGAACAGGCTGCCCAGGGAGGTTGCGGAGTCTGCTTCTTTGGAGATATTCAAAACCTGCCTGGACACGTTCTGTGCAACCTGCTCTAGGTGAACCAAAGGTCCCTTCCACTCCTGGCCATTCTGTGATAATCAAGTATCAGGAAGTATACCCTGTGCATGTCAAGGAACATAGGACTGCAGTCACAATCTTCTTAACTGCAACCTTAAAAGCTATGTGGCTTTTTGGGCTGGGGAAGTATTTCTAGCAACTTAAAAAGAAGAGAAATGAATGTGGGAGAATCGAAGGCCAACTCAGAGGCACTAACATGTAAATGATGCGATAGGGTCAGCTAGAGAAGGTTGTAAGACCAAGAACTGAGCCAGGAGCAGTGCTCTTTTCTGCCAGCGCGTGCTTGTACATCTTCAAAGGTACCTTCCCTGCTACCAGCCCAGGAGCTTTGGCATGAAGATGCACTGAAGGGATGAAAAATTCAGGGTCGGCAGGCAATGTTAATTTTGAAATTTGAGTACCTGCCTCTGGATCCGAAGCAACTTTCTTTTGATATAGTTTTGATTTATAACAGGTAAATAATTTAGCTAGTCTTTTGCTTTAAGAGAGTTCTCTCTTCAGTTAGGAAATGAAAAAGTTGCCCTTCTCTTGTAACACACAAGCTCTGTCATTGCAGTGACAGTAACTGATGCACCATAGGTTACAAGTGATGTAGTGCAAGCCATCCAGCACCTCCATAATTTTGCTTATGAATTTTCTAGATCAAATATACTTGTGATTGTTCTTCAAAGACTTGTAAATTCCCTATGCTCTAAGAACTACTTGACCACATTTTACCTGACCACTTTTACCCTCTGATTCTGGTAGATTATATTGGAAACGCTGACAGCTCCTCCAGTACAGCAGTGTGAAAGGCAACTGTAATTAAGCAGTGTGAATGAAAGCATCAGTGTTTTCACAAGCAGTGCAACAGTGACTAGAAACTTACTTTTACAATCTCCCAATTATTTCAGTGACTGAAGCACACTTTTGAAGATTTACAGCTCAGTAGAGCACAGACAGTGCTGTTAACACCAAAACTAAAATAATTCCCATTTCCTCAGGATGCAACCAGGACATCATTCTTGCTTCTTTAGTAGGTAGTTGTTCCAATTCTTTTCTGCAGCTGGTAATGCTGTGTGGCTCAGGACCTCTGATGGCGCTGCAAGCCTTCCTCTGCACGTGGGGGAATTGGGCCAGTGCTGGGGGACGGGAGCTTGGGTACCACCTGCTCCTGGCAGACAGTGCCAGGCTTCTCCCAGCTGAGTCCTGGGTTATCTCTCAGCATGGAGATTGCAACCTCTCCAGGTGGGGAAATTCCACTAATAAATGAATTAATATGAGTTGGGTTGCAGACACAGAGATCAGAATTATCACATCCACGTCACCCAGACTGCTGTAAGACACAACATTTCTTCTGTCAGCAAGCGGATCAGCTGTAAGCTATAACCCTTCTCCACTTCAGTTAGTAATTATGAAGCTTTCTCTCATCACTACCCTACAGACAATGTGCTGTGTTTAAACATTTTCAAGATGACTGCAGTCTTAGTAATTTTGAGATTTTTACTTAATCAATCTTCAGATTTGTGTGCTGTATTAAGCACCTCTGAGAAATAGAAGCATTAATCAAACATAATTTTCTGTTATTAGGGTGAGTTTTCCTTAAAATGGACTTTTTCACCCACACTGTTCTTTATAATTAAAAAAATGAGTCCTTTAATGAAGTCCCTGAAGTTAATACAGTTACAGTGACCTTTAAGCACTTGCAGAATTTTTACAGCAAAAGGAATTGATTTTCGTTTGGCAGTTTCACCATGCCCTTGTATTTCCAGAAAGAGCAAGAACTGTCTGACTCACAAGGGTGCACATTTTTGTGCTCAGTTCATTTTCTGACTTCAAAATCTCTCGGAATCTCTGAGTGTGGTATGAAAGCCCACAGTAACTTCTCTATCAGGAGCATCTTTGTGATTAAGCCTACTGATACAGCAATTAAGACAGCAGTGGGGTACCAACACAATGCTGAGTAATTTCTTCCTATTATTAGCGACAGCTATTACTGACAGAAACTGTTCTCATATAAAAATGACGCTCCAAAATTTTCCTCTGTCCCTTTCAGGAATGGGTCTCTGCCCATTTCCTACACAGCACAGACCAGGTGTGTGCGTGGAGGGGGCAATCTTGCAGCTCCACATTATGTAACTCTGCAGCCTTGGTGACCACCTGCACTGAGCCCGGCTCCCTGAAGGGACAGGCTGCTGCCCATCATCTGAACAGCAGTGTTTTGCCTTTTACTTTAAAAACCTTTTGTTTCCAGCTGCACAGGAGTCAGGAGCCTGCTGCCCTGCTAAGGGAAGAAGCAGCAGCTGAGGCCAACCAACATCGTTTCTCCCAGGCAGCAAAGAGCCCTGGGTGAGTCTGGGACTATTGCAAACCTCCTGCTTTTTCCCCTTCATGCAGCGGATGCAAAGATTCTGCTTCATAACTCGATTATTCCATTACTACTATATTCCTCTTTTGCTCCCAATTCCTATGAAAAGCCCATGATGTAAATTAGTTATTACTCTGAGGGCTCAGTAAGTAAATTATTCCCCCTGGGGCAGCTCACAGACTTGTTCTCAGATGTCCTCTGATGCCATAGTGGGTAATTCCTAGCTGCTTATGAAAACAAGTAATCTAGATGCGCCTGAACAGGTGTTTTCATCTGATTTACTATCTGCGCTAATTTCTTCAGGTTTTCTTCATAAACGTGGGCACTGAAATCACAGTACTTGAAATGTGGACACGACACGGAGGAACTCAAGTTGAACTCATTTTGTATGCCTGAAGGACATGCAAACCCACACTATCGTACACCAGTGGAGCATCCTCAGCCCTTGGCCAGGGTTAACTTTCAGCCAAGTCTCCCTTGCTTTTCTGTCAATATTAGCAAGGTTCTGCCCTTCTCCAGAAAATCACCTATGAACATGAAGGAGAAGAGATTCAGCCATCACAAACTGAGCAAGACAACCCTCAGGATGGCCCCTCTTTACATTAAGGAGACAGAAACAAATTCTTCACTTGACAGATGCATATTAGCTGCTGCAACACAATCCCATGCACGCTCCTATGTTGCTGGTGCCTTTGTAGAGGCCACAATGGGAGCAGGAACTGGATTCTAGCCTCCTGAGGAAACTGAGAAAATGCCTACTCTAGGAACTCAGCCACTGGGACTAAAACAATACTCCAAATAGCTCATCTGCAGCTTCATATTTGAGGGATTAAACACCTGCAGAGGCACATTTTTATCCAGTGCAGCATGCCTTGAAAACCTGTCCCTTGAGGGTCTGTGCCCTTCTTCCCACTGTCAGCTTTTTCAGTGAGTATAATCCTGGCGCTCTCAGCCTATGGAAAGATCCACCTCAGCTATAAAGTATTCCCTTCAGGAACCATAAAATATTAATTATTCAACAGCATGAGCCTTAAAGAATTTATTTTTGTTTGGCAGAAAATATCAACAAGCAAATGACAGTGCATCGCTCTGCCTTGCCAAGCCAAAGGGAAGGTTCACATTAGGGTTTAATGTCATGGCACTGAAACACAAGCCCTCTTAACTCTAGGTCTGTTTAGTATCAGCCAGATTGAAACCAAATTCAGCTTTTGTTCTGCAAACCGCCTAACCATACACTACGCTCTCTATATGAAATGAGGTTTGCCATGCAACATACAAGCCTTCCTGCCAAAGCCAACAGGAGATGCTGAAGAGGATCCAAATGAAGTTTTTGATACCATGTGTAGTACATCTGTTTCTAATGTTCCTGCATGCTGTTTGTCTAATCGCATAATGGAGTTCACCTACGCACGAGCATATGCATCTTTCCCTGGAATGCCCATGGACCCTCACAGGCACAAGATGGAAACCAAGCAGACCGGTCAGTTGTCCTTGCTACACTAAGCTTCTCAACACACAGTGCTGGGTCATGAAATGATGCACACAGGCTCAACCACAACAGTAGAAATACAATCAATCTCTACAAGAAGGAAACACACTGATTACATTGCTACCCTCAACACTCCTAGACTGAGACCTAGATTCAGACTGGGATCCATCCACACAAGCAAGGCTGAGCCGTAGCACAACAGCAAGTAAATGATAAAAACAGCAAGTAAATGATAGAAACATACTCCTCTCTGTCATCTCGTGCGGAGGGAGAGGAAGGCTGCGCTGTGTAAACAAACCGATGCTGTCAGCCGGCGTCTTGTTGCATCAGCAACCACTGCTTCCATACAGCATCATGCAAATAAAGAGCATTCTGGTGCGCGGCAGCAGTGATGCAAACAACACGGTAGCCTGCAGGCACGCTACTAAGGCCAAGTCCAGGTGTGCGCACGCACGTGCACGAAACTGTGTTTATCTTGTCTGCTCAGGTTGGGTTTTGATGGGTTTTTCAGTTGCACTTTTGGTGCTTTGAGGCTTTATGGTTCATTAAGTAGAATTGCTGATTTTCTCAGATACTTAGATGCCTACCTGGCCTTCTTGAAAATTTCTTTTTTCCTCACCTCTGCACTTTTTTACCTGCACATATGTTTACTGTGTGGGTGAATGATTTAGAATACCGAGCAATGTAAAACCATCCTGTTTGGGTTTTTTTTTTCTTCCATGTAAGTCAAGCAGAGTGTAATTTGATATTCTCATGTGCTTTACTTCACATAGACCTCAGAAAGACTACTTAAAAATGAGGCCGATGAAAGCAAGTGTAAAGGTTGCAAAGGAGCAGGTTTGGGGTTTTTTTTATTGTTTATTGCTACACTCAGGTAAACTCCACGAATCATGAGATGCCGCTTTGCTGTGATGGAAAAGCCAGAGGCAGCAGGATGGCTGAATAAGCATGAATTCTGCACCAGTCCCTTCGGGCTTGTGCTGCAAATGCCAACACTGTGGCTACAGCAGCATGTAAACATGCGGCTTCACCTCTAGTTAGATTGTTCAGCACCAAATATATTCTGATCCTCTAAAATTATAATGGAGTAAGTTAAAAATACATAGACGTCAGCTGAAAAAAAAAAGTTCCTCCTATACTAACGAATTGAGCAGAAAATTTTCATTTACATTTATAGAATGGAGAAATTCTGCACTAATAGGCAGTAGAGGGAGAAAAGCAATTCACACTGCTCATTAATATTATCATCACTGTGAATTTATTCTGATGGTTTTCAAAAACCAAAAAGCAAAAAATTAGTTTCAAAGAGAAAAAATAAACAAGTGCCTTTGTTGAACAAGTCTCCAAAATCGTCTCTGAAAGGCAGCAGTGTTGTGCAGACAACTGGCCTTTTTAACAGAGAATGCTGACAATGGGACTTTCTTTAAAAAGTCCTTTGTAAGAAAGTGCTCTATTGAAACAAAAGTAATGTAAAAATAGCTTAATTAAAAATTAAATAAAAAGCAAGAGCAGACTGCTTGCTCTGGTTAGTTCAGCTCCCTATGGTTAATGCTGTGTTTTGGAAAATGTCTGTAGGACACGGTAGCATTCCTAGTAAGCGTCTGTCATCCAGTCACCTTATTCACACAAACAAATCATAGGCATTGCCTATTCTGAAGAGGATTAGAAGACTCCATAAATGCAGGGGTTTGTTATGCTGCCCTAAGGTTCAGATGTGAATATCTTGCAAATGATTTTATCACCCAACCTCCTCTTTCTTTCCACTAAAACACTACAACTTCCTTTGCTGGCATAGAGCAAGTGAAACTTGATCTCTGAAGAATGAGCTATTACTGCAGTACTAATAATACTCTCCCTGCCTCCCACCAAGATTTGCAGTGTTTTAATGAACAACAGAACAATATTTGAAAAATAATTCCATATGTACAGTCTGTAAACAGACCTCAGGCTCTTATACAGAACTGACCTGAAGTGCACTGTACTATACAATCTCTAAAAAATCAAAATTTAAGTTGAGTACAAAGAAGTACACTTATATGCAGGCTCTGAAAGCAAGGGCTGCAGGTTCTTCATGCAGTAAAAATACTTCCCTGCCCACCCAGGATGGAGTAGGGCAGTCTTCTCCTTTGGGACAGTTTACTAGTTTCTGCTAAGAGGTGATCAGCAGGAGCTGCTGGGTTCAGTCTCTGCTCACAGGATTCTTCCCCTCTTGTACCCAAACATAACTAAATGTCATTCTCACCTGCACCACAAGTCTCCCTGCTGCTGCCCTCAGGCAAGGGGTTGATGCTCAGGGCACTCTTAGGTGGGCACTGGGATAAAACCCTCAGCTGGAGGAGACAATTACAGCTGGGTCACTGGCTTCCTCTGTGGGGACTCCAGGCTCCATTACGGAGAGAACAGGGATACAACCCCCATGCTGTTCACAGTACCTGGAGAGGTAGATCTCTGCACTTGCCATTTTACTAGCTAGAACTGGGTTGCTCCCAACTCAACAGTTCAACATTACGGATACCCCTTCTGAAATCATGAGCTGCTCCCATGCATCAGGCATCTACCAGAACTCTTCAGAATTGTTCTAAGCTAAAGAACCACCAGTCAGGGTGTTTTGTGTCTAAACTTTTAGTTTCCCATGTCATTCACCACATCTCACAACTGACACATGTGAAACACGTCACACGGGAATGAGTGTGGTAGAAATAACCTAACAATACAGTGAATCTTATACTGAAAAACTCAAATAAAGCTTCAGATACCCAACAGGGCTCCAAAGTCTTTATACATAATCTTTTAAAGTCATCATTATTACAATCACAGCTATAAAAAAGCACCAAAACAATTCAATATTTATTAGCACATCAGGCACGTTAGATGCACAATGTATTCATCTGGCTCCTTTCATTGAGAAGCAACTCATGGGATACACTGTGTGGCGCACTCTTGCTGCATCTAACTTAGGGTCACAGTTAGTATCACTCCTGCTGACAAGCCTCAGATCCCACTAATAAATAATTCTACTGACCTTAAGTGAAACGTAGGAGGAACATACCTACTATTTAAGACAAGAAAAGGCAGCCGGACACAGCTCTTAATGACTTATATTTTCTTGTTTTACTTGGCAGTTGTCCTTAAATTCATCTGACAACTACTCTCAGATGTTCCTTTAAAAAGAATTTAATTTTTTTTCTCCTTGTCTGTTAACACAATACAGGCTAGTGGTTTACCTTAATGGAGAAATGTTTGCTTAACTTGCCTGTGCTCCCTGAGGAGTAATACTTACATCATGCATGGAGTCAAGAAGTTTAGTCAGTTGGTAGAATCTCTGCCAGCTTTGCCCAGAGTTACTTGGACATTTAGTTACCATCTTCTTTAGTTCTTTAATGTAATTTGCCCTCATTTCTTCAAATGCAGCTTGGCTTTTGAGACCGTCCTTGGGAACTGTCATTGAAAAGACAGTCTTACGTTAATATTTACTGTATTGCTTACTCTTTTGATGTGCATACTTGAAGATTTAAACTAGTTAACGGAGGAAAAAATTAAACTTTTAAGCAAAGCCCATGATATTACAGACATTGGTAAGGAATCAACACAGTCATACAGATTTTCAACTGATTCAAGCATCCTCTCCAGATCTGTGACTGCAGAAGTTGTGGCAGAGGATAAGATAACATCTCAAACACAACACATGCTGACCTCATGCTGAAACACTTTTTTAATACAACCCAGCCACCAAACAAAAAAGACAGATGGATAAAGGATATTTTTTAGAAGTTGAAGACGTGATTTATCATTCTTGAATGATTCCCAACACTTGGCAGAGGAGGGAAAGGCATGAAATTACAGCTGTTATGTGCAGAACTGCTAGACCAAGTGACAAGTTTTTATGCCATCAAGTAACATCTAAAACTTATTTCAATGTTAGTGAGCATCTACATAACACCTAGAACAAACAGAGCCATTATTTTGCATGAAACATAAGACTTTTCCAAACAGGCATCCTGACCCAGTGTTTGACCACGACATACAGTTGCGAGCATTTCTAGCATCCTATCAAAGTTCCCATCTGCCAGAGGGATCATTTCACAAATTGGCTAAAAGTAGAGTTTTCCGATACTTTTTACTGTGACTGGTATCAACAAGGCTAATTACAAAAGCAAATACACCATTTCTTTAGACTCCAAATACTCTTGCACTCCAGCGGGCTCTGCCCCAAACAGGAATGGCTTACAGGATCAGATCTCTAGGAAAACCCCAAAAAGATTAAAAAGAACATTACGCAAACTGTTTGGCACTTTAGTATTTGGATTGGTTGAATACTGCTTAACAATCAAATATTTTTCCACTCTAGCAACTCTTAATGCTAGTCTGCAGAAGGAAAATAAAATACTACACAGTACAGGAGTGAGTTTATTTTATAAGCAAGCCAGAAAGCTAGTCAGAGTAAGTTAAATGAGAAGTTACGTATTAAAAAACAAAAGCAAAAAAAAAAGGTGAGATTCCAATCCAGATTACCCCGACTTAACACCCTGACATAAATCGTCTTGTTCCTCTGTTCCCTTCTCTTAGAAATCCTGTGAACTGCCCTCTATCCCACTGCAATCACATCACAGGCATGTAACAACCACACCACAGGCTCCAGAGGTAGAAGTTATGAGAAAATGCACCAGTATCTTCTATCATCTGTATCTACCAGAGCAATTCAGCAATGGAAAATAAGGAGAAGCTCTACCACATAAGCAAAAAAGACTTGTGATCACCAAATGCTGGAAGGGAATCTTTAGAAAAAGCTTAGGAGGTAGTGCACCAACCTGCCTACCACTCAGTAAATATTATATATTTATATTATATAAATACAAAATCTAATTTTTAAATCCTAAATGCCAAATCTCTCAGTCAGTCAGCTGACAGATAAAAGAAGCTGACTGGAACAGACATACAAATTCAGTTTAAGCTGAAGAAATTAGAGAGACACCAATCAAGATGAGTAAAGCCATCAGAGCATACTGTGGCTCTTACACAAAATGCACTGGCTTTACAGTTCCTTTAATATTTACAGGTCCATAGTTTTACACACTGGCTAAGGACTGTTAGTCATTCCTTCAGTCACTACTACCATACATTTTACTGTTCTCTCTGAAAATTATTATACCATCACCCCAGCCAAATTATTAAGAAAGAAAGAAAGACCACAAATAAAGAGAACTCAAGCAAAACATGAAATTCTGGAGGTTTGCCCAGTGTTTCTGATTTTAGTTATTAAATGCAGCAATGCTTTTGGCAAGCTCCCAAAATCAATGGTCTGTGGAAAGCAAGAAAACAATTGAGTTGTAATGTGTGGTTTCTTCCACATGTAAATGGTCTGAAACTTCCTTGATGCGGTCATCATGAAATTTTTCAGAATAACTCATCCCTTGATTCAATTAAAAAATTTACATGAAAACAAACCTGGTGTTTTCTGTCATAAGGTTGTATCAAGGTGTAATAATTAGAAACCAGGTTTGCTGCCCTTCACATGGCACTTTNAAAAAAACCCCAAACATTTACCCCCCAGGTCTCTCCTGGAGCACATGAGCTCCTCACAGTGCCAGTTTCCCCAGCAGATCATCTCCTCAAACCCTCAGTGGAGCAGAACCTAGGGGCTAAGACTCTGTGGGCTGGGACACAAAGTGCTCCCCAACTAGCATCACCTCTCCCCGTCCTAGGGAACTGGAACAGCTTCAGCAGAAGGGAGGGAGGGAGACCACCCAAAAAACTTACTGCCCCAGGAGGTTTCTGTTAGTAGATCCAATTCCCTCCAGCCAGGATGGGAACTGCAGCTTCACACTTTCCTTCGAAGGCAAGTGCTTAAACCATAGAGCTATCGGCTGGGTGGGATGTGTGAGGTCTGAAATAAAGGCGCTGCAGACAAAATGCCTGTTCCACCACCTGGCCTGAAGGGGCGGCCAATCAGCTTTGCTGGATGCTGCAAATCCCTTCATAAGCATCTAACTCTGCCTGCAGCCAAAGTGCCCACACCATGGCCTAGGACTTGGGAAGCTCCTGAGTGTCTAACTCTGCCGCTGCATCAGCCTGCTCTGGTGTCCTTTAGTGGTTTTGGCAGTAAGTGCCTCCCAGTGCTGCACAACTGATGCCTGTCGTTTGCCATTCTTTGCTTCTTTCACCTTGTTGGGGCAGAAGACAGAAAGATGGGAGAAGACAACATGATCTCAAAAGGCATGTTGGGCTCTCTCACAAATGGGGAGATGTGCTGCTTAGCATGAGCTCAGGCAGCTCCCCATGCCAGCAGCCTTGGGTGTGCTTCTTACTGCCCACAGCTTGCAACTGAAAGTCAGAGTAAGCACAGCAGCCCTGCTGATCTGCTCCCCCTCTCCCTGTGCNGATTCCAATCCAGATTACCCCGACTTAACACCCTGACATAAATCGTCTTGTTCCTCTGTTCCCTTCTCTTAGAAATCCTGTGAACTGCCCTCTATCCCACTGCAATCACATCACAGGCATGTAACAACCACACCACAGGCTCCAGAGGTAGAAGTTCTGAGAAAATGCACCAGTATCTTCTATCATCTGTATCTACCAGAGCAATTCAGCAATGGAAAATAAGGAGAAGCTCTACCACATAAGCAAAAAAGACTTGTGATCACCAAATGCTGGAAGGGAATCTTTAGAAAAAGCTTAGGAGGTAGTGCACCAACCTGCCTACCACTCAGTAAATATTATATATTTATATTATATAAATACAAAATCTAATTTTTAAATCCTAAATGCCAAATCTCTCAGTCAGTCAGCTGACAGATAAAAGAAGCTGACTGGAACAGACATACAAATTCAGTTTAAGCTGAAGAAATTAGAGAGACACCAATCAAGATGAGTAAAGCCATCAGAGCATACTGTGGCTCTTACACAAAATGCACTGGCTTTACAGTTCCTTTAATATTTACAGGTCCATAGTTTTACACACTGGCTAAGGACTGTTAGTCATTCCTTCAGTCACTACTACCATACATTTTACTGTTCTCTCTGAAAATTATTATACCATCACCCCAGCCAAATTATTAAGAAAGAAAGAAAGACCACAAATAAAGAGAACTCAAGCAAAACATGAAATTCTGGAGGTTTGCCCAGTGTTTCTGATTTTAGTTATTAAATGCAGCAATGCTTTTGGCAAGCTCCCAAAATCAATGGTCTGTGGAAAGCAAGAAAACAATTGAGTTGTAATGTGTGGTTTCTTCCACATGTAAATGGTCTGAAACTTCCTTGATGCGGTCATCATGAAATTTTTCAGAATAACTCATCCCTTGATTCAATTAAAAAATTTACATGAAAACAAACCTGGTGTTTTCTGTCATAAGGTTGTATCAAGGTGTAATAATTAGAAACCAGGTTTGCTGCCCTTCACATGGCACTTTGTGGATTTCATTACTGTCTTAATTTCCATTTCACTATCCTTTCTCCTTCTAAACTTGTTTACTAATTCTCCCCAAACAAACTATTTTTATTAGATTTTCTAGAGACAATGGTGCGTATTTCAAGAGGACTCAGCTAGCTGAAGTTAATTGGCCAAGCTGATCTCACTTAACAGATTAGTTATTAGTTAACACTCTTGAGAGGACAGAATAATACCTAGCTTCCAGAAATGTAGAATGCCTTTAAGGTCTTTTTCTAAAGATTCTCCCCCTTTAGGTCTGATCAAAAAGTAGCAGAGACAGATCTCCAATCCAGACACACTCAAGAACACTTTGGGAGCTAGACCCTCTCCGAGCACATCCATATTAAGCACTGCTAGTCACTTTTGGGAACCACAGAATTGCTTGGTTGGAAAAGACTGCCAGTGACAACATTCGGGAAAAAAAAAAAACACATTTACCCCCCAGGGCTATCCTGGATCATATCAGCTCCTCACAGTGCCAGTTTCATCAGCAGATCATCTCCTCAAACCCACAGTGGAGCAGAAGCTAGGGGACACAAAGTACTCCCCAGCTGGCATCACCTCTCCCCATCCTAGGGAACTGGAACGGCTTCAACAGAAGGGAGGGAGGGAGACCACCCAAAAAACTTACTGCCCCAGGAGGTTTCTGTTAGTAGATCCAATTCCCTCCAGCCAGGATGGGAACTGCAGCTTCACACTTTCCTTCGAAGGCAAGTGCTTAAACCATAGAGCTATCGGCTGGGTGGGATGTGTGAGGTCTGAAATAAAGGCGCTGCAGACAAAATGCCTGTTCCACCACCTGGCCTGAAGGGGCGGCCAATCAGCTTTGCTGGATGCTGCAAATCCCTTCATAAGCATCTAACTCTGCCTGCAGCCAAAGTGCCCACACCATGGCCTAGGACTTGGGAAGCTCCTGAGTGTCTAACTCTGCCGCTGCATCAGCCTGCTCTGGTGTCCTTTAGTGGTTTTGGCAGTAAGTGCCTCCCAGTGCTGCACAACTGATGCCTGTCGTTTGCCATTCTTTGCTTCTTTCACCTTGTTGGGGCAGAAGACAGAATGATGGGAGAAGACAACATGATCTCAAAAGGTATGTTGGGCTCTCTCACAAATGGGGAGATGTGCTGCTTAGCATGAGCTCAGGCAGCTCCCCATGCCAGCAGCCTTGGGTGTGCTTCTTACTGCCCACAGCTTGCAACTGAAAGTCAGAGTAAGCACAGCAGCCCTGCTGATCTGCTCCCCCTCTCCCTGTGCAATGTGACCCACATTCAACCTCCTTCTCCAGGGGAATTCTTGCCTGGTAAGTTCACTGAAGTGACATCATGAATGGTCGCCAATAGAGCTGATGTGCTATCTCATCGTGATGTCACTAAGTGGATCTCACAAAAAGGAGCATGATTATACAGAAGGAAGTTTGTTTACAGGTAATTAGTTTTTTTCAAGAACGATGGAAAAGTAATGTGCTCAAACTGCCTGTGTATTTATACAATTGTACTGGGACAGGAGTTTTTCAATATTTTCAGCAAGATAAGATCAAGATATCTTCTAATTAGCACCCAGTGCAGTAACAAACACCAAGATATAATTTTGTATCTTAAGAAAACTCAGAGCATGACTCTCAAGAGAAAATTACAGTATGTACTGTCATTTATTAAACTTCTAGAGCCCTGTAAAAGGGCTCACCATTCTCAATTCACTTGGCACTAGAAAATTACCCACTTTGCAGTATGCAGTGTACATCCTTTGTATCTTAAAGATGATGTTAAGTCACCCAAAGTGGTGGCTTGGAGATTTAAGTGGAGATCTCTCACCAGACCCCACAGCTGTTGCACTTCCTTGGAACGCCTGGCTGACTCAAGAGGTTCCTGGCTGTGCGAGTCCTTCTAATGCATGTGACATGTTTAAACTGCAAAGACACTTCCAACGCCAACAGAGAGTGCGATCAGCAGATAAGCCCCAAGACATAAAACCAGGCTTATTCCTGCAGCCCTGCTGGAAACAGTTTGGCTCATTTGTCACATTAGTTAAAATGCCTGCACCTCTTTGTGAATTGGAATATATTTTCAAGTATTTGCATGTAACCATGAATCTAACTTACCTGTGCTTAACAGCAGCAAGACTTTCATTATAGTGTATTCCTCAAAGCTAAGCTGTAAGCGAACAAACTGCAGACTGATCTGGTGCATCCCCTGGCACAGCTCAAACATAGCAGACTGGCGCATCCGTTCCCTGAAAAGAGAAACAAAATCCAGAGGATAAACGTGGGAGATCACAAGGTGCTCTGAACAGCCCACGCGAGGGAAAGCAAAGGGTGACCTGTAAATCAAGGACTGATCACACAGAGGTCAGTAAGACACACCGCAGCTGCAAAGTTCAGGTTGGTTAAGGAAGCCAGGGACCACAGAGATAAAGCTGGAGCCCTGTCAGACCCCAAGGACTGCTTGGTCCCTGTGCTCCCAGGCAGACAATAAAAGCCACTGCCTGTGAGCTTTGGTGGAACTTGAGCATCACCTTGCTCAACTCTCATGCCATCCGCAATGGATGACTGAATGAACTTGGCTACCCAGCAGATCATAGACGGTGTTAACATCTATCCCCCATAAAAGGAACAGAAACAAACATAATTTCAGTTTTATGCAGTGATGATGTCAATGAACTGACAAAAATGCTCTAATATGCGTTAGAATGTGTTTGTTCAGCTCTGCCATGACTGAAACAAGCCTGCTGAAGGGGTCAGACCAGGTGCAGTAGAGCAACCTACACCCACTGCACACACGTTTTAAATGACACATTCCCCATCAGATGTCGTACAAGTGGAAACACATGTTAGAAGTGCTTGCTGCAGAGATGAGCTGGGGAAGGGATCACAGAATCACAGAATCACCGGGTTGGAAGAGACCCACTGGATCATCGAGTCCGACCACTCCCACAAAACACTAAACCATGTCCCTCAGGACCTCGTCTACTCGTAACTTANCCAGCACCACTTGGTTTCAGGTAGAATTAGCTAGGATTATGCTATAGTTCTAAGGCTGCTGTCTCAAACCACAACAGCTACAGCAAAGAGTCACTGAGAATTGCCTGCCTCATTTTGAAACTACAACACATATGCAGATATTTAGACAAGGTGCTATTATTGTTTAGTGACCACTACTTTTTCTTTCTTTTTTTTTCTTTTTAAATAACTCAACAACTATTGTCTATATTTCTTCAAACATTTTTTTTTCATATAATTGGAGAATTGGATGAAGTTCAGGTAATTATTTTAACCGAGCAACTGCCTTTTCAAGTATACAAATTGGCTGGTGAAAGAGAAGAATCATACTGTGTGCAAACAAAGACTGACGTAATCTTTCTGGTGTTTTATTTTACTACTGCCAGAGCAGATTTTATTTTCCTCCTTAATACTAATAAAGCGGACTCCCCATTGTTATATGGGCTCTGCACTTTTCCCCTGCTCCACCCTCTTCTTGAGACTAAGAACTTCCAGCTTTTTTTTTTTTAAATTTAATAGTAGTAGTAATGCCATGTTTATTTATTTTTATTGTGCATCATGGACTGCAGTGAAGAAAATGAACAGAAGAAAATTATTTTGGAGCGTTTTGGACAGTGACTGAAATTCTACTTGGCGCTCTGCTTGAGCAGAGCAGCCTCCGCTGCTGGAAGCACAACAGGCATGAGCACACGGGCCCAGTTGTGCAGAGAGTATCTACAGATGCAACTTGCACACTCACTGCTGGTCACACACTATGACTGCACACAGAGTGACCCTGAGGAACTAGGATTAGGTGAAATGGAAAAGGATTTGCAGAATTAAAAGGTTATCAGATGCACACAAACGGGCATTTCTAAAGCTGTTGCACCTGGGGTCTGCTCCAGCTCCAGGTCTGCCTGAGGCTGATGGCCACCATCAAAGCTCTGCAGCTGACCCAGCACAGCAGCACCTGGGTTCCTCCTGAGGTCTGAATATGCCCTTAGCATGGATGATCAAGTGCGCCAGCTATGGGGGTTCCTTCACATTTGGCCACTGCATGATTCAGGCTATTCTGCTTTGAGGACATCACCTTAAAGCAGCCCAAGGTCCTCCAGCCTCACTGTTTGTTATTACCCAGAGACCAAATGGTTGCAGGTACCTCTGAGCTAACCCAGGAACAGCTGGGAAAAAAAGATGCCAGAAGAGCCCAGGGAGTGATCTCACTCCAGCTGCTCCTGCTCCTCTCCATCTTCCCAAAATTACCTAATCCCAGTCTAGGACACAGACAATTGTGACTCCTAACTGACCTGTACCAGGAGGCTCAGAGGGATAGGTAATGAAGTTGATTGGTAAATGATTAATAAGGGACATTTGTATTATGAAAAATACATTTTAAGGTTTATCTCAGGCTGCTAGAGACTAGCGGAATTCAAACCAAGAACAGTCTATTCTGTCCATTATTACTTTTGCTGGACACCACAGCTACCTCCTCCAGCCTCAGAACATAAAGCAGCTGCCATCACCCCTGTTGGTGCTTGACCTCCACAGACATGGAAGAGACAGACCTTTAATGTGCTACCACAAGCCACACAGCAAATAAAACAAAACAGTTTGAGGTTTTGTTTCAGGTTTCTTATGCTTTCACTAAACAGCATGGCATAACACTGTTTGTGACAAGTTAACCTGAAAGTATCCCGGCTCAATTTTTTTTTCTTCCACATTGCATTGCACTTTTCATGACATTTCACTTTTTCACTCATGTTTTTCTTTGTATTTGTTCTGCCTTCATAGACTGCCTAAATAGAATAATTTTAGTAAAGCCAACAGGTTTTTTTGGTAGGTGTTTTTTTTTTAAATTGTTGTTTCTCTTTTAAATATTTAGTTCTTCATCTACTTACAAATATTGATTACCCTTACGTAAAACCTGATGGCACTGTTAGTAGTGAGATAAAATTATACACAGAACTAGTTACTAACTAGTTCGTTTGACATACAGCAAACCTGTAATTTCAAATAAGTTTCCCTCCTGAAAAAGTAAAAAACAGTTGATTTATTACTTATTTACAAATTACTACAAATTATGTAAGTTGTTTCATAATTGTTTAATGTAAAATAACTATTTGGTGGGAGTTTACTGTATTCAGCTTTACATTTGATTTTTAACCCACACAGTACAGAGTTTCTAGAAAATTCAGATGCTTGACATCACAGATTTCCCAATACCACGAGAGTAAGAACAAAATAAACCAAGAGAAATGGCTCAAATATAAAAAAGATGAGGTATACAGAAATTAGAGCATGGAATGTAACGTTATTTTTTCCTTACCAAATACCTCATCTTAGAATAAACACTATCAAGTATTCACAAATGCCATTACCACCATGGGGAAAAATTAAAACAAACTTTTATATTGCCTCCTCCTCCATGTTTGGTTTGTTTTTTTTCAAAGGAAAAAGAAAAATCAACCAACCAAAAGGCAAAACCCAAACAACCAAAACCAGTTCTCCCTCTGACACAGCACATAAACTTCTTGATATGGAAAATGTGAACATCTGGAATATAAGGGCATGTATCTTTATAGGGACATTTAAGTAGCTAAATACATTTAAGTAATAAAAGGCGTGGAACCAAAGCTCTGAATCCACTATGTGGATACACATTCTAAAGCAGTGTCATTAGCTCAGTTTAGCTTAATCCTCCTTCATAATAATATGCTTTAAACTTTACACCTTACGTTAATCCATCTTAAGTTCCCTGAATGTCTCCTTACTGGCTTAATTTAATGCCCAGCTCACATTCTGTTTGACCTTTCCTGTGGCACCGTGGGCAGGCAGATTGGTTGCAACCAGCCCACGCTCCAGCTACTGCTCTGCTCAATTTCTACCTGCTCCTGTGGAGCCCCTTTGGCCACAAGTACCTTGTGTTAACTGGTCACCAAGTTGCTCACCACACATTCACTGGAACTGAATTGTTGCTGCTTATCCTTTCTTTTGCCCGTGAGGAAAACAAGGTTGCCTCTGCTGGCAAAGCCCTCCAAAGTTTCTCAGCTGCCTCAGTGGACAGAAGGCTTTTGCTCCTGCTATTTGGTTTCTTCTTGATGAACCACAGCAAATGTGTTCCTAGCCACGAGACTCCCTGGTACTCTCTCTGAGCTTGCCTTCTCTTTCTCCCCACTCAACCTGGGACCTCGCCTCAACCCCATTCAATCTCTCTCTCCTCACTTCTCTTGTCTCTAACACCCTTAGTCCCAAACTGACTCCCTGTCTCCTATCCTGCTTTCATGGGCAGGCTGCATGGAGACCAGCTCTGTGGTACCAGCTCAACACCTCAGCTTGTTTCACCCTCAACATCTACCCACTGAGAGTAGAATACATGGATGAGAGCATGACAAACCAACCTAGCTCCTCCTGTTTCCCTGCTCTGTGAAAGAACCCACCCTTTAACACGGAGGCAAGTGACATGGAAAACACCTTGGGCACCCAGCCAAAATGGGATTGATGCCTCAAATCACCAAGAGATGAGCCACCCAAAGAGCCATACAAAAGAGATGTAGGATTTGGGCAGTCACGGCGGGGAAGGAAAGATGGTTTAAAGAAACTGTTTGAGACAAGGCAACCAAAATACCAAGCCAGTCATGTATCTCATTAATAACCCTATGTCACCTTCATGAAAACGGAATGGCCACATCAAAAACTTAAAAACTACAAGCATACTTCACAGAAATAACTTGTTAAGAATAAAATAACTTATGAACACATCCTAAAGACTAGTATCATAAATCTTGTTGAGGATGGAAACTGCAACTCAACTGGGCATAACCAAAAACACAGAACTCACACATCAAGGAATATTCACCCACAAGTGAAACTCAGTCCCAAACCAACCCTGATATCATGCTTTATTTACTTTCTCATGGATACTATTCAAAGCCACAGCACAAGTCACCCACCTAAATTAGACATGGAAGTGAAGAAAGGGAAAGATGTGGTGGGTTTGTTTCTTTTTTTAATTTCATCAGTACGCAAGTGGCTTTCTGATTATCCTAAGAAAAACTGGGTAATGGCATCTCTGCGCTCAGAAAAGACCTAGGAAAAGACCAGGCAGCACGTGCCAAAAAAGTCTGATGTCAAAGATATTCTTTGTGTTTTCTGATTTTACATCATCAGGAAGATTATAAGAATGGCTTCCAATTTTATAATAAAGAGTCTTGCCTTTCCTAGACTAAAACTTGTATCCATCTGAAGCCTGTCCATCATTTAAAATGATTTCAGAGAAATTTAGAAAGCACATTACACTATAATAAAACCAAAACAAATAAACAAACAAACGCAACCCAACAAGAAAACCTGCCAAAGGCCTTAAGGCCAAAACCAGCTTGGAAACCTCAGAAAACAAGGTATGCTTTCCACCATGCCAGAAGGGGTCACTTTGAAGTTGGTGGAGAGAGGAATGAAGCATCACCAGACACCTTTAGGGCAAGGCAGGCAAGCTGTGATAAAAGGGGAAAACGACCAGGGACATGGAATCACAGACACTCTTGTTTCGCTGCTCAAACCATCTAAGCAGAAAAGCCCTTGGCCTGAATTATCCTACCTGCCGCAGGAAAGGTTTACTTGCCTGGAAAAAGTTTGGAGCTTCTTGGCGAAACTAAAAAACAAACCCATATTATTGTAACAACACTTCACTCTTTTTCGAGGGAGTATTCTTATTCAAAAACTCCATCATGAAGAATAGTGGGAAAAGAACAACTTAGCACAAATAATACCTAGCACAAAACCAAACCTATTCTTCCATGCAAAGAGGCAATCACTGCACCACGTTGTGTGCAGCAACATTGGGAAATACTGTACATCACTCTGCTCAATGGACTGTACACAGACACCTGTTTTCCATCTTGAAGCCATTATAAACAAAACCAAAGTCAGCAGTACTGGAACAGCGTCATTAAGTTATTGCACTGCCATGGACAAATACAGACTGGGAATTAGGTGGTTTGTCAAGGGAAGTGTTAGCCTAGAGGTAGCATAAAGGTGACAGCCTCAGATGACCACCCTGCTGTCTACACAAGTGATGGTGATCTCAGCCAGGTTACACCATAGTAGTACCTGGCTGCTTGCTCTATCTTGCTGTTGGAAAACAGTGCCCTCCCAGGGTTAAAAAAAACCAACCAAACAAAAACAAAGTGCCACTGCCTCAGCCTCCAGTGACAGTTTGGTTTTTCAGCATACTCTGACCTGTCCAGTCCATTTTGGCTAATATGTCTGAACTGCCTGATGCAGCTCTTGGTCATTTTAAATGCTGCTTCATACAGAGGGAGCAGGTGACAGCAGTCACATCTTAAAGCAAATCTGCAAGACTTGCCACCAAATGTCAAGTCAGCTCCTCCTGCTCCTCCTAAATCCCTCTGCCCTGTCCTACCTCACTTTAGCCACTACTGACAGTGACCATTACTTCTCCTACCTAGAAAGGGAGGAGAAAAAAACACCTGTGCCCTATTAATCTGACACTGCACCAAGGCCCTGGCACTACCTTCTACTTTGGAAATAAGAAGTTTTTATGGCAAGATCCTCCTGTAGCAGCAGGGAACTGGCTCAAGGGTCCTGTAGATTCCTCCTGCTGCTGTGTTCCTGCAGGAATCTGACATGCAATAGGAGAAAACTGCTCCCTGCAAGGAAGCACAGTAGGCAAAAAAGCCAGATTTCCAGCTCTAAAAGTCACTGAAAGGGAAGTACTCCAGTAACGATCCCCCCACTAGCCCTGTGCCAAGAAAGTGTACACTCACCATTACCAAAGTAAAACATGTAACCTCACAAGCTTCTCTCCAGGCGTGTGGGATGCTTCAATGCCCTTGGTAGAAGAAGCAGCTGAAGCCAGGACAAAACAAGGACTAGACTGAGGAACAACAATGCTGAAAACTGATAACCAGACGAAGAAAGTAATTTCACATTCAAACAGATTTACAGACATAGCTGGTATTTTGTGGGCTATAGCCACCCATGCATAAAAACTTGGCAATTTTTACACTGAACATAAAGAAGCCAATCCGTATCTTCCCCAAGAAAGTCCTCCTCATGATCCTAGAGAACACAATCGCAGGTAGCTGATACTACGAAGTTCTGAAATGTTTTAAAGTTTCAGCTAAGTGCCCTGCTCTTATATGCCTGTCAACAAAGGAACCGGTAACAGCTTGTGGGTAATGACTGCCAAAGGAGTTTCAGTTCCCAATCAGTAATGGAGAACTTGTGCTAAAATCCAACTTAATAATCACCCAGTTATGTAACCCTGAAATCCTGAGCACATCAATAGCAAAAAAACCCCAAGTATCTACTGGAATTAACAGTTAATTATGCAGTTAGCAGAATGCTGATACCAAATAATCTCTTCTGGTTTGCATTTGCATTCCAAAAGAGATAAATCACAGTTTAAACGAGAAAGTATGCACTTATGACTTTTTCAATACTACATTCATAATAAGTGATGATAATGTACACATGACAATAAATGCTCTTTTAAAGTTAATCAGAGAAAAGTATTGCCAGTCAGAGAAGCTGCCCATTAGGTATCGTTTTAAACAACCATCAGGCCAGGGATCACTGTCACTTGCAGTGCTCCATCAGCTAAATTACTGCAATGCTCCACGCGTAGCAGCAATTCTCCTTTTGTGCCAAGAAAGCCTTAGAAATCAAGACTTTGCTCATTCTGTCACGCAAAGCCTGGCATTTTCTGGAAGTGAACTGAGGCATGCCTTCCTCTCATACCACTTTAAAGAAAGTACTTCCTAATTTTAATTTTAATCTGGAAGATAAATATTTAACTCTACTGGGGAAGTGGCAAAAGGAAGCACTATGCATGTGAAATGCATTTGGCGATGCCACCAAACCACTCATTGATGTGCAGAAAGATTAAAGAAGCACCACGTTCAGACAGACACTTGAAAGGAACAAATCTCTTTTTCTATTCCACCCCTTTCTCCCAAGGACCTTGAGAGAAGTGAAAAAAACACCGTTCCAAAAGGCTCTTGGATGTCCCGGTCATCCTGAGACAACACTAAGAGAATATAATTATGCAAAGCTAAATGTAAAATCACTGGGCAAGTCTTCATGCTAAAGAAAGAAAACTAACAGTCAGACCCATTCAAACACATCACAAGCTGGAAATCTGCCAGAACATCCAGTGGGCCGACAGATGACAGAGATAAAAAAAAGTGCTTGAGAAAGACAAGGCCATAGCGGAAGAGTTAAAATCTTTGCACCAGTGCTTTCTGTGAAGGAGCCTAAGAAGGCTCTGCAACAGTAAGCAAGTGTAAGAACTAGTTTCAGATGGAAGTGTGAGCAGAAGAGGGTTTAGGAAGAAAGAAAGAAAAAAAAAAGCCCAGTAAAATTCGTAGTAATAAATCACCAAGACCAGATGGCATCCATTCATAAGCTGTAAAGCAACTTAAATAGGGAACTGCTGAACTACTAACTGTGCTTTGCAGCTTATTACTTAAATTGCCCTTATAAAAGGCATGGAAGGTGACAAACGTGACTGATTTCTTAAAACTGATCTGGGAGCTGGGAGGGAGCACTCAAGAGACCAGATGCCAGTAAGTCTCATTTTTATATCTAGAATGTTTGGGAGAGGAGAATTAATTGATAAATAAATAGTCTATAAGAGAAGAAAGTCAGCGCAGCTTTGACAAAGAAAGGTCAAGTTTCACAGATCTGTAAGAGTGCTCTGATGATAGCACAAGGACATTCTGGTCGACCCAGGCAATGTCTGTATGACAGAAATACTTTGCACATGCCAGGTCTAGCTGCATCCCACAGCCTTATGGGGTGAGACCTAAGCAAACAGCAACCCTCTCCTCCTCTGCTCTGCCCTGGTTTCCACACAAAGAAAACTAGGGCACGCAGCTTTGGTATGGGCTGCAATACTGTCTGTCGGCGTGCCAGCACGGGTAATTATTGGTCTAGGATCTCCTGTACACTGTGCTTTACATCAGGACATATGTAGGGATGCAATCACGGCAAAGTTGGATTCTAATGCTATTAAAAAGATCTCCTGAAAGCTCTTAAAGAAAGCTTAACGATAAGGAGGAGGGCTTTTCATGGATTATTAGCAGCTTAAAAATAGGAGTAATAGTAGGGTAACAATAAAAGGCCAACTCTCAAAACTAATGCAGGTTACCAGGGGAGTCTCACAAAGCTCTGTACTAGGGCCTGGGCTGAAAACTGTACTCATACATGATCCAGAAAAAAAAGAAAATTAGATCTATGGAAGTGACAGAGCTTGCTGATAAGTCCAGATGATGAAATCAAGAGCTGCCTGTGAAAAACTGCTGAAAAATCTTGCAAAACTGAGTAGCCAGCTGACAAAATGGAAGGCGAAAATAGCGAACTGAAAGAAAATGTAGGCACTATAATCATCTTCCACCATACATAGAAAATAACTGGCTTTAAATTAAGAAACATCACACTATAAAGAGTCCCGAGTGAAATTTGGAACAGGTTTCTGGGGCTTGTGTCTTTTGAAAATGCTTACTCAGTATTTACTAATGGTCAAAAAAAGCAAAGAGCAAGAGAAGAATAGTTGGTAGCAAGACAGAAACTGTATTTTTCCTACTGCATAAATCCACTGAGCTCTGAATATAGTGTGTTAGTTTGGTATCCTCCCAAAATTAATACAACAGGCTAGAAAAAGCACTGAGGGAGAGGGGTAGCAAACAACTGATATACATGGGAGACTGACTAGCTGATTCTTCAGCTCATAGAAGAAACAATGCGCCTTGACAGAGATCTAGAAGTGATACATAGCATACACAGGATGAAAAGGAATATATCCTATTACTACAAACACAAGAATGAAGTGGCACTCCATTAAATTATCAGCTACCTGCTTTAGAAGCATCTCCAGCAAACAAATATGCATAATTAAATTGCAGAAGTGACTGCCACAGAACATTTTAGATGTCAAGATTATAAATGTATTCAAAAGATATTACGCAAATTCAGAGAAGAAGGATACAGAAGGGTTATTAAGCACAACTGTCTGAATGCAATCTCCCGTTCAGAAAGTACTTAAATCACTGACTGCTGGAAAAAAAGCAAATAAAGAAGTATCATTTTACCCTTGTGATGATCTTATGCTTTCTTTGCAACCGGACAGTTTACAGGATAAGAAAATGTGCTAGATGAACTTTTCTCCTGTCAGTTTTCACATTCTTACAGATCTCTTTAAAAGTACTTTATCTTCTCTGTTTTCACAGCTTTAAATGAAACACCCCCAGAAATTTAAAGAAGTGTTTAAAGATACAGCATTAAAAGGCAGGGCCTTTAGAACATGCAAAGAAGTTGAATCTATTGCTTTGCCCCATCATTGACCTGTTTATGAAGAAAAAGCAAAAATAAGACCAGGAAATCCTAGCTAAAGTATATCATATCTTTTATGTACAGGTATGACAATAGTTCCTTCCCTGTCTGAATTGTTTTGGGGTGAGTAGGTAACAAATCCTTTCATATACTTCTCTGGGTGGGAACTGAGCTGCACTTTATGAAAAAGTAAATAACAATGTATATAAAAAAAATTACTCATGGAAATATTACTTCTCACTCTATTGACACTTTACACTATATGAATGCTGTACTCCTCTTCAAAATACTAAATGTAAGCAAAAATCATGCAGGGAGTAATATCAAGAAGTGCTTGATGACCTTTTAACAAGATAAGCAATCACATACACACTTATTAGCAACGAATGAACATCAACAAATTTTATCAACAATCACTGCAGC
This sequence comes from Piaya cayana, assembly GCA_013389865.1. Classification (NCBI taxonomy): domain Eukaryota; kingdom Metazoa; phylum Chordata; class Aves; order Cuculiformes; family Coccyzidae; genus Piaya; species Piaya cayana. The sequence continues at coordinate 85,529 of WAAB01013150.1, forward strand.
GATATTAATTAAAAATGAGGGATTTGGAGACTGCTTGATGAATGAGATTACAAAAATGTACCTAAATTTAGACAATACAGGATTAACTGATCACAAAAGAAATCAAAAGGGTTAACAGCCATCCTCCTCTAAAACATAAAGGGCAAAAAAAGTAGCCTCTTAAACAATGAAATAACTTATTTATTGGCTTTATCATCACTCTCAGATGATGTAAGTAATGATTCCTCCCCTCTTCATCCCTATGCTGAAGTACAGAAGATTAAATAAATAAATAAATAAATCTGTTGTTAAATATTCAGCTTGTTTTATTATACTTATCTTCCTGCTGTTACTACAGAAATCAGAACACCAGAGAGAATTACAAGCTTCAGCACTGAAAGGGCACAGAGGGGCAGCTGCATCCTTGCACTGGCTTATTCAACACCAAATCCTAATGGTCCTACATTCCATGAGTATATTACAAGAGGATATTAGGAATATAATGAAAAGACAATGAACATGCTATTTACTAATAAAATACACATAATTAATAAACATAGATTTTAAATAAAATCTTAGCTAGTCAGTCAAGCTACATGTTAATTCTTAATTTAATTTTATGACTCTCCTCAACAGCACAAAATCCTCTAATTGTTCACATCCCATGACAACATCAGCACAGAAACTTTCCCTGACCTGAAGCTAGGTTTCTGCCTTACTCTGTCTCTTTTTGGTCTACACCAATTTTCTCACTTGAAAAATGTATTTTCCATTTACCCTCCATTGCTAATATCAACCTCTGTCTGCTCCTAAATTTTAAAACTTCACATTGGGGGAATTACCAAAGGCAGTGCATGAAAGAACCTTGTGATATTACATTTTTATTTTATTGAAAATTAAATCTTACACTTTGAAGGAAGATTTCATATTAATTTGCAGTAACCTTTGTTAGTTTGTTAAACTACATCCATAGCATTATTGGGTTATTTAAAAATATCTGGAGTTGACAATTTAATTTTATAATGAAATAGCCATTCATACTGCACTACAAGGTAGAAAAGTGTCCAGGAGTGTCACAATTGCCCAAAAGGGCAACGATGAAAGCAGTCACCTCTTCAAGAGGTCCGAAGCCCTGCCTTATCAGTCAAAAGCACCAATCAATACATCAATCGGTATATCCTGCTCTTAATGTTTTGTACACAGTATTCAATAAACTGCAGCCTCTACTGAAATCTTTTTACTGTAAGGACTAAGCTGTATATGATATAATACAATAATTTTAGAGATGGAAAAAAGACATTGCTGATCCAAATGCTTGTGAATATTGGTTCAATTTTTTACACTCAAGTTTTTCAAGTTCACTTTAATAATTTTGGGTACCTTGTGCAATGCCTAGTGCTTTTTTAAATCAGCAAAACCCTCAAGTCCCTGGATAGGGTAAAAACTCTATTTAAAAAATGATAGTAAGAAGAAAGTACAACAGCCAGGAAACTCAGAACCTGCCCACTTATATGCACCTATGATTTATTCTTTATGCTGCAGATGACAGACCAAGAAAAATCAAAGAAGCAAGAAAACACACAGCACATTAGTCATTCTGTGCATTTGCAAAATACTGTTGAAATATTGATGCTCTACTTTAATGTACTAAAGTGTCTCAACGCAGTGTCTCAGCTTTACTGAACTCTTTCACTATCCCACATCACTGCTGTTCTACAGCCACATATGGCTGCAATGGTAAATAATAAAGTCTGAGTAAATTTCCTTAAAATAGTAAACTCTTGGAATTTGAGTCTCTTCAGAAATCCCCAAGGATTTAGATGCCTACGAAGACTGTGTAAAATTTAAAATCAAAAGAAAAATTGAGACCCGCTGGGAAGTCCAGCAGTGGGCTGGCCCTCTTGTTTCTTTAAGCCATCAGAAACCAATGTGTGCCAGCGAGGATACATGGCTTGATTTTTAATATTCATCAGCAATACCACCAGTGTGGTTTCTGCCCTATGGAAAGATGAAAAGTCACCATCCCTCTGCCTTATGGGAAGGGACAGATAAGCAGGGCAGCTTGCCATGAAAGATGAAGTTTTTGGCCTCCAGCTGGGAGGGGGATGTGTGCTGGGAGTACAAGTCATGGCCCTGAAGGCAGCCCATGTCCCACCACTCCCACTAGTTTCCCATGTAAGGGGAGCAAGGATCCCCACTGCACCACCTTTTGGCTCCTGCCAGGTTTCTGTTGGCAGTGCTGCACTCATAAATGCTTTTTATCCCTTCCTGAGCCTCTGAACGGTTGCCAGCTGGTGCCCTGACTTCATGTATGGGTGGAAGCAGATACTGGGAAGTTGCCACCACCAGGCGGCAGGACAGCAACTGCCCAAGTCCATCACAGAAATGAGGGCAAGAAGCATCCCTTGCCTCCTCTGGTATTTAGGTATCTGACTTCTGCACTGCAAGCACATAAATTCTACTATTGAAAGATTCAGATTACTGGATTTCTTCTAGGACATTAACTGTCACGCTGCATCTTTTAAAAAACGTTGGGGACTTTTCCTTCAAAAGAACAGCCAGCAAAGATTGTTTTAGCTATTAGTTCAATGACTAATTCAACCAGTAAGGGAGAGACCAAAGGAATTTGAAACAACCCCCCCTACCTCCCAGGCCCATGTCTTAAAAATCGTGTTTAGATCATTCCCTCTAGCAAACAGTTCATTTTGCTCAGCTTCAGATAGAATCCCTGAAAATAAGCTAGCGTTAAAAACCATTGTATTTTGTTACATCACTTGCTTTGTTCCTGCACCCACTCCAAGCAGCACCACTCAGTTTCCTGCTTCCAATTGTGTATAATTTTACCAATTTAATGCTCTGGACTTAAATTGTCCATGCATATGACTGCCTCAGGTTAAATTAGATTAGAAAATTTCAGCTAAAGTCTTTGGTTAAGTCTTAAGAGAAATTTTTTACCTCCCTTGAGTTAAATAAACAAGAGTCATTTTTTTCAGTGGGATTTCTGCTACTTTGCAGTCGGAACCCGAAACGCCTCAGAGCTTAGGTCTTGAATCAGGACTCATCTTTTGCTATGCATTAAGAAAATCTTCCCCATTAATATCTCTCTGTTCTCCCAAATCCCTAGATCCATTCAAGGCAAGGCTTCCTCGTTGGCAACAAATGAAGCAAAAATCCTATAGTCCCTCACTACATAATCCTACATCCCTACAAGTCATCCAACCTGATGAATATAAAAAGGAGTCACACGGGAAGAAAATTATGGGATAACATAACTTAAAGGTTCAGTTATGGATACAGTCTTCAAAGCACGTACGCAAAGGGCTCAAACTGATTTCATAGACCACCTTGATTCTGGAATTTTGCAACTTCTCAATTTTGAGCTTCTAGCTTCAATAACATTATTGCAACATCTTTTGATGTGTTATTACATATGCAATAGTCATCCTTTAAGGGTGAACACCTGCAAAAGGAATTATGTGGTATCATGTACACGACAGTCTTTTAAAGATTTACTGTGAATTAAAAACTAAAGTGATATATATAGAATATCAGTTTTGATTACAACTACTATGTTACAAAATAAATGGATTAAAAAAATCCCATATGCTGTAACTTACACAGCCTCACTCCCATAAAATACATCAGGCTATCTTACACTTCTTTTCAGGCTGGTTTTGGACATTCCTGTAATGGGCTGAGCACCCATTTTCTTATCCTTCACTTCACATCTTCACATTTATTCAAGCACAATTAAAACAATGGAATATATGCAAGATCCATAAAAGCAAACAGTAACTTAATTAGATATGTAACATGACGGCACACGAATACTTCCAGTACTCCATAAGCCTAACAGGAAATCAAGCCATGTATTAGTAGGGAGGCATTTTGCACTGTATTTATACAATCAAAGGTACATTTAACAGCGATTAACAACAGAGATCTCAGTTCTTATGCGCCTTGTTTACTGGCCTGCAGAATAAGAAAGAAAACAAGATCATATATCATGGCCTTCCAGAAACATTACGACTTCCTTTTATTTACAGTAGTTAGGAGTGAACGGAAAATTCATTCAACATAAAACAAAGCAACATAATTCTGCTAATGCCAACCTTTACTTTCACTCTTTTTAACTGTTCATTGAAGAAAATGCTGAACCCTCTGGGGCATTGAGTGGGTACGCTACTGGCCAGGGACCTTCCTAATTATTTCTTGCACAGAGACGAGAAATGGCCTCTCCAGACACAGTATGAAGAAATACCAAGAAAATCCTGGCCAGGTGATAACAGGAACATAACTCTCTAAAGCTAGCAGAAGGAAAAGTCATTTTAAAGCATCTCCCGTTCGTTTTGTATCAACTCATACATGTCCTAAAAGGCCAAGGGCAATAAAACACTCAGAAAGCTGGAAGAGAAGTGAACTTTAAGGAGGTCTGAAAACCTCATGGCACAGAAATGAAGGCCTGTCTTTTTAGAGTACACATCACATTTCCAAGTTCATGGTAGTCAAAAAGTAAAGGCAAGACCAGCCTTCAGCAATTCCAGAGCAAACCTTCAAAGTAGTGTACTCTCACAAACAGGAATATATATATTATGCTTTGTGCTTATCTGAATGTTTTCTACATTATTGGCTGACTTCCATAATTCCAGTAATTCACTTCTGACATTATGTCAAAATTGGGAAGAGCACTGCATCTCTTGTACTCAGTATCGCAAAATAATTTTGTTCTGGAAGGACCTGCGGAGGACAAGTCCAAGTCCCTGCTTGCAGCAGGGTTAACATCAAAGCTAGAGCAGGCTGCTCAGAACTTTGCCCAGTCAAGGCTTGGACACCTTCAAGGACAGATTCCAGGGTCTCACCAGGCATTTGCTCTGCTATTCCACCATCTGATTAAAAAATTCCTTCTGCTGCCCAGGAAGCAGTTCATTGTCTTAGACTTGGAATTTTAGTTTCTTGTCCTTCCACAAGGCCACCTCCATGAAGCGTCAGACTCTTAGCTCTTCAATAATTCATCAGGAAGCTGAAGGCTGCAACTATATCCCCACTGCACCCAGCACGGTCTTCTGGTCCCATGAGTTAAGCTCCCTCTGTGTCCTGGCCAGCTTTTGACCACCTTTTCACCAAACTTAATGCGCTCTCTGCAGTTCTTCATCAAAACCTTCTTGTGCCAAGGAGCACAAAACTGAAACTGCTAAGGCAGTTGCAACTACCAACCTGAGCGGCAACATGAGAAACTTGGAATAAACACCTCCTGTTTAGCCTGGAGAAGAGGAGGCTGAGGGGAGACCTCATTGCTCTCTACAACTACCTGAAGGGAGGTTGTAGAGAGGAGCTGGCCTCTTCTCCCAAGTGACAGGGGACAGGACAAGAGGAAATGGCCTCAAGTTCCGCCAGGGGAGATTTAGGCTAGAGATTAGGAGGAAGTTTTTTATGGAAAGGGTCATCAGGCATTGGAATAGATNCCACCAAGTATGAAACATGAGCAAAGTGAGAAAAACCATCTTGGTTCCAGAGATGTGTCCATTATCCTTCTGGAGTGAGCACCAAATTTATAGCCTTTTACCTCCAAGGAATTTTCTTGCCCTGATAGCTACTTCAAAACCCCCTGTCCTAAATCTCAAAGTTCAACACAGCTCCTGGTAATTTATTTTTCTTCTCCTTAGAAACACCTGCCTTCTGCTACCTTTGACAACTCTGCAATGAGTATATCATTAAATATGTAGAAGACCAAATGACTATCTTGCATTCATATCTGGTTTGGGATGTTTACATTTTTGCACTCCTTGACATTGCACTCCTTTTCCCAATTGGATCCCAACCTCTGTATAATTCTGCAGGGACTTACGTTCAGGTTCACAGCATGAAACTCACAATTGATCTCAACTTCTAGAAGCTGCTTCTAACTGCAGCATCAAGAATGCTACCAGTGAACATACTTTTATTTGCAGGTGGGATTGATTTCTCTGTCCAATAAATTTACACATGTCCCCAAAGGACTTTCTTCATATGAGGGAAAGCTGCTTCTATGTTTGAACTTTCAGTTTACATTTCCCCATGAGAACCAAACTCTTCAAAGTTCACATTTTCACTTAGCTATAGCTACGGATACTTTTTGTGTGACGATTCTCTAATGACCAAGCCTCGGAGGTACTTTTGGCAAGGAAAATGGCTGACACTACATTTTCAACCACATGCAGGGAATCACCTGTTCCTCCTCTTAACATAAAAACCCCAAACCAAGTGATCCTCCTTTGATATTGCTCACTGCTTTAAGAACAATCTCATCCACATTACTTATTTATTAATTCCTAAATCAAAGAAACACTAGTAAGATGGACAGTGACAAAGCAGCTTCTTCAAGAAAAACATTCCAGAACACTTTAGGAAATTGAGCAGTAAGGTTTTTTTTGTTCATTTTTCTCCTGTTGTTTTTGGTGGGTTTTTCCCCCCCATTGAGAGCATCGATATCCTATTGATTATGCCTCATTTTTACCTCTAGGAAAAAAACGTCTTCTGGGAAAAGCATTATGATGTGTCCCCCATTTGACTGCCTGTGTATTTGCTTAAATTTTTACTTTACTGTCTTGAAATAAACACTAGGCAAATGGAACAGAAATTAAATTATACTCATCAAAAGCAAAGCACTAAAACGCAAACTTAAAATATGAAGAAACACATATACTCAGAAGGAACGATTCCTTGGACGATCCTTCTTTTTGACTGAATGCATCATAAAAGAATTTTTTCATTACTGAAAAAAACATTTTGGCTTCTTTTATGGTTGCAAAGAAGGGTAATTAAGACTGTCAAGAAAACACACTGAACAGCTGTATATTGTTAACAAAAGCACCATTATATGACTGCTCTGAAAAAAACCCTGGCATTTTAAACATTCACATTTCCTAGAAGTTAAATATTTTTCCAAGCTCCAGTAGATACCAAAAAATGTTTTTTCTATAAAACTTGGTCATGATGTACAAGTCATATTTCAAGCCAACAGGATGGTCCCAGTTTGAGAACATATCCACATATGTAAGGAGAAGCATATGGGAGTATCAAAGCTTCACCAAGTGAAAACTGAATCACAAAAAAAAAATAAAAAATTAAGCCTTCATTTATACAGGAATTATCTGAAATATTCTTAGACAGCAGGTATGCCCCAAACTCAAATAAAGCCAGAGTAATCCTTCCAGCCTGCGCTGAAAAGCACCATTAAGGAATACTTACTCATTGAAGATCAGGTCTGGAGCAAAATAGAGGAACTGGCTGTTTGTGTGTTTGTATGATCTCCAACTCAAGGCAAACGATGACAGACACATCCATGAATACTGAATTAAAGTAATTTGGTCCTCGAGAGGCAAGTTTCTAAATCCTGGAGATCAAATCAGAAAACATCCATGAACTACATTGTGCACTACAAGGGTTGGCCAAACCAGTACTGAATATTTTTCTAGTATCAATGAAAAAGAGCGATGCTCTCACAAATAATATTTATGAAAAAATCATGATTTTTTTATTCCAGTGACAAAACATGTTTTGTTCCTAAGAGTCTATTATTCAAAATGAAAGCTTTTTAAATATCGATCACAGCCATCTAGAACAGATATTACACAAATAAAAAGACCCAACAATCTTCATTCAAATGTTCATCTCACACCCCTCTGTGACAGTTTTCAACACTGCCCACAGATTAAAGATGCAGTTTGTCAAGCAAATAGTTCATTAGGTTAAAAGAAACAGTGAAGAGAAATTTCACCAAATGCCTCGTGGTCCTACCTGGAAGTATCTTTGCCCACTTCACCACCTGAATCATCTGCTTGCCAGCCAGGCGGTTTAAGGTGGAAAGCAGGTATTCTGCAGTATCTGGCTTCGAACTGTCGTAACCTGCATACACAATCTCTGGTTCAATGCTTTCAAGGATCTTAACGGGAGAGGGAGTAAGTGCTGGTGAGATAGCAGACATGTGGGGAACAAGTGCAGTGTTTACAGAAGGCTCAGTCACGGGTGCGATGTATGTCGTCCCTTCCTCAGGGCTCTGGGGAGGTGGCTGCTGCCGCTGCTGTGGCTGCTCCTCATGCATCCCTTTCAATTTCCCCAACTTTTTGGACTTCCGGGCTGTAGAGACAAGCAGCATGAGAAACAAGTCAGTACAAAATGCTGGTGTAACCCTGGCTTTACAGAAAATGGAAGCAGAAGTATCTTCTCAAAGTTCTCAAGTGAAACAGGTGCAGGATGCTAAGAAATGCCTCACTGCCTGCAGCATCGTTACACTGGAAGGGCAAAAAGAAATCTGTAAACTCATTTTCATTGCTTTACTGGATGTTTTTATAAAAGACAGAACGTCCAGTATCTGTCTCCATGCAGATATGCACAAAACATCCTAGCTACTGTGGCTGGTGCCCATTAAACACTTCAGAACTTTGTAGAATTTGTTTTGTAGCTTAAATGAATCACTTACCACCTCCAAGTCTACCATTCATGTTCTCCACTGCAATGGTCATCAAAAGAAAACTCCCTGACAATGCCTAAAATTAGCAGACCCAGCGTCCTTCTAAGCTTTTCAGTGCCCACCTTGGCTTTGCTTCAACTTGAAATGCAGTCAATCCACTTTGAACAGCCTAGGATAGTCAAATGTCTTTGCTTTTGCCGCTTTGATGCTTCCATAAGAGCTTTGTCTCCTTCTCTTAGTAGTTCTGAAATAACGCTAAAAATATTTACCCAGTTAAAGAAAAACATAGGCGCACGTAACACCTTTCTAACTGCCATCAACATTTCTTCATTGATTTGCCTTCCATTTTTCCTTTTCTTCTTTACTTTAATGCTACCCTACCTACTTTTTCTTTCAAGTATTCTTAGAAGACAGCAATGCTAGAGTAGTTCCAGTCTTTGTAGAGATGCTGTGGGCTGCCTCCCCAGCTTTGCCATGTGAAGCCCAGATATGAAAGGAGGCAGAAATTCCTGCCCCTGCCCCAGCAAAATGATTTATAGAACAAGGGAAGAGTAGGAAATAAAAAGGAAGACAACTAAGTTTAAAAGCACACACAAAAAGAAACAAATCAAAAGTCCATCATGCCCCCTTTTGCAAAAGAAAAATGGAACTAAAGTAATCATTAAAATCAATAAATAGTGTACTACATTAAAACGTCCACAGCTCTTTCAGAGCAACGTGTCTCTCATACATCCGTCTTATCTGTCTGTACACAGCTAAACCCCTTGTCCGGCCCTTTACCTTTTCGTGTCTTGATTAGTGCAACATACCTTCTACTGGCATCAGTAAATACAAGTCTCTTATTTCTACCTGGAATACTATTGCAAATACCCTTCTTAATCTATGACTGATCTCAAGTCTATCTCCTCGAGTTTTTTTTCCTGTCATCAATTCCATTCCCTATCTTTCCTTCAACACAGTGCCCTTTCTGCAGTTTCAGGATCCTTTCTGGCCAATTTCCATCCCACTTCTCCTCTCTTCTCTATTATCAAAATGTTCAATTCCACTCTAGCTCAGCATGCCATGCCAGTGCTTCCTGGTAAGTTTTCAAAGCGTGCTCTATGTGCTTCTTCCTACTCTTATTACAGCACAGAAATCTCCCCACAAAGATCCACACAACTGCCTCATTACTCTTTTACAATCTCCTTAAAACCCATATTTTAAGGAAAACTTCCTTCACAGTAGAGCTGCTGTTGCCCTGAAACCATTGCTGGCGACAGCAGTCATTAGTGTTTTACTGTTTCCTTGAAACTGGGGCTGCCTGCCTAGAGCCAGTGGCTGTGACTGAGCTCATAGTGCCTGCGAGGCAGGATACGAACGCCCAGGGTCCAGGACAATGCACGCCCAACTCCAACAATAGCTTGTTGTTTTCATAACTTCCTTGCTGAGACATTACCTTGAACTCTGAGGAGATCATCCCAAGATCCAAAAGTAAAACTTGTTTGTTAGGGTAAACATGGGACATCGCTATAGAAAACAGTGATGTTACAACTCATACACAAGATCTTGACGGTGCCCAGTCAAACAGCTTTGATACAGCCAATCCCTGACCTTCAAAACCTGAATACTATTCATTACTGCTGCAGCACATACTGCACCAGTTTGGTGTTGTTTCCATCGACCAATGGAAGAAGGATTGTCCTGATTAATTTCAGCATCAATGTTGCTCAGGAGATCTGTAGAGAATTTCAGACATGTCTGTATACCTTTCATTGCTTTTTCATCTGTGTTGCTAGATACTTGATAGAGTCAGTAAACCAAAACATTTCTTATTCTAGTGTAGTTATGGTGAGAATGCCTTTTTTTTTTTCTCTGCAAATATGAAAGCTATGTAAAGTTCTTTATTTTACTGCTCTTTTGATAACAGAAAAAAAAAAAAGGTGGACACCATTGAATTAATTCACCTACAGCACGTATGTCTCCTTTGAACAATTTCTTAATTTCTCTATGCCTGCAAACATCCAGATCAAGTGAGGTAGGTTGAATTTCTAATAAAAGGATTAGATACACAAATAGAAATGTGTCAGTCCTAAAAAATGTAGTTTAAAATTTTCTTGTTCAACTATCCAAATATACCTCACAAAAACCTCCTAGTTACCCAAAGCATTAGCACAGATTACATAGGGAAACACAGAAACCACTGCCATTTGAGGTTGCAAGGAAGAGGTGAGGTAAGTATCTGTCAGGAAAATTTCACTGCAGCTGATTCTGTCTCAAGAGACCGGACAGACAAGAAGATGCCAATGAAGGTCCCTTCCAATCCTATTTCTTACTTTTCTATTATGAAACTCTTGAAAAAGATAATTCAAACAATGAAGCATAACTGGACGATTTTTCATTCTCCTGTGCATCAAATTAAAGTTACATGGATGTTGATATCTCTTCAAGACACAATTTCTGTTCCCAGTACCCAAAAAGCCATTTTACAAAGCAGTAGCTGATCAGACATTTTGTTAAACAAGCTTTTTCCTCACTCTGCAAAACAAAATGGAGAGAAAACAGATAACTCTGATAGATTTTATTCTGAAAAGTATGTCAAAATGAAGTTGCACCTAAATGACGACATCCTGGTGAAATCCCTGTGAGCACTAAATACAGTTTGCATTTATCTTAAAAAGGCAAAGCTTAACTTCACACGTTTTCCAACAAAACAGATCCCAAAAGCAATGCCAGGATGGCCAAGTTCAGCAGAATAACTAATCATGAGTAAACAGAGCTACTGACCACTGAAAAGAGAGGTTAAAAATAAGCCCAAAGGAGTGGATAGAGATTAGTGTTTTCTGTTATTATTCATTAAGTTTTATCTGGCGCCCGATTTTTTTTGTGTTATTGAAGCAGGAGTAAAAATAAAGGACTTTACACAGCTTTCATATCCATAGAGGCAAAAAAATGCATTCTCATCATAACTACACTAGAATACGAAATTATTGGTTTACCAACTCCATCAAGTATCTAGCAACACAGATAACTGATTACATATTTATTAATACATAATTTTGTATGTTCTATTCTCTAAGGGTTTTTCATTAAAAGGAAAAAAGAATGAGTCTTCCATGTATAACACTGGCATAAAACCATGTTTTAGTTTCATTTTCTTCCATTATAATGCCTTTAAAATGAAGCTGAGAAAAACATTACTGCTTGACAGTCATGTTTACAGTGAAGAAAACTGTATTTTTCATTTGGCTTCATGCCAGTGCTGTAGCTCAACTGGTTTGGTAACTCTCACAGAAACCAACAACTAAAGATTAAATACAACTCTGAGCAGTACATACTCAGAGTTGGTCTTCTGAAGCAGTTTTTCACATTTGCTCTCTACCTGCAATAACATCTATTAAAAAAAAAAAAAAATCCACCTTGGAACTGGTGGGTAAAAGCCATGCAAAATGTTCAAGAAGTCAAGGGCTCTCCATGCAGACCAGGGGATGAGGCGTTTCATGTGGCAAAGCTGAAGTCTGAAGCTTTTTTGAGGTTAGGACAAGACTCTCATCCAAACAGCTGCACAGCCAGGGACTACATATTATCTCTAATTGCAGAACTTGCCCCTCCTACTCGGTGTTACTGCAGCCAGGATATTGTACTATAATCCTTGTCTTTTAAAATCCTCTGAGATAGAGAAATAGTTGAAGAAAAATCAGCAACAGTGAGAGGCACACTGCAGATATACTTAAGGTTAAGACCTTAAATATCTAATATGAACTCTGTTGAATAAGTAGTTTAGGTCTTGTATGTTACAATAAAAATAATTTAAAAACAAGGTGAAGCATCTGAGAAGTCTCATAAAGTTGGACTTTAAAAAGACACATCCAATAGACCTCCTTTGTAGTTCTAACAATGACTTACAGTATAACACAGGAATAAATACGCTGCACACCCAACCACAAACAGCAGTCCCTGTTCCTCTGGAAGCAATAGGCAAAGTTTTACTTGGATTTCACGGAACAGACCTGTGTCCAACATGTTCAAAGAAAAGCATACAAATCCTGCAAAATCACACGCTGCTCCACGTGCTCAGAAGATATCACCAAAAGCTGCTCGCGAACACCAGCTTGCTAGTTACCATCAATGCCAGCCCCACCTGCCTAGCAAAGGATGACGCTATTGTTGCAGAAGCATTGAGGAAGGTCAAGTTGCCATGTTAAAACCAGTTTAACACAGTCTTAGGCACTGTTGAGACTGTAAGGCAAATTAATATCTTTCCCCCATTAAAACAGCCTTGGCTTTGTGATCCAGCAAAAAGACAGGACTCAATAATTTGAAAACAGCTATTGGCAGGAGACTGGAGTGAATTCCGTTTTGGACAACTCATTCCTAAGTTTTGACCCTTCATCTGTAAGACTACGGTCACAAAGCCACACCAGGCAGGCCTGCAACTTCAGGATCGGTAGCTTTCATGTCACCTGTAAAAGACTAAATAGGTTTCTCGTAATTTGCAGAAGTGAATGCTATTCTAGGTCAAATAACAGGACACAAATTGGATGTGACCATATTGTAAATCTTTTCCAGAATACAAAATAACGTGATAATCAGCTACTAATCTATGGAAGTCCCAATTTTTTAAGGTTAAGTTTGAAGTTTTAGAGTAATTCTAAGACAGGTAAGCTGCTAAACACTCTTAAAAAATACCATAGCAAACTTGCACGTTATGCACGTTGGATCTAGAGGGAGCTAATCCCTTTGTCCCCAGGGAATATACACAAATTAGGTTATAGACTCCACAAAGCCACACTCTGATAACTGTTTTTCATAGGCTCAAGATTAATTTTCATCAGCATTATTGTTAAAGAAATGGCATCCAAATATATCAAAGAACAAAATGCTACTGATAGTAGATAAATGAACCCATAAATATTATTATTTAACTCAACAGTTTTATAACAGAGCAATACCTTGTTTGCAGAATTGTGTCAGAGGACAAATTTAGCAAATGAACCATCTAAAATGCTCAGCAAATTCATGCTGGCATTCAGCACTCCAAAGCAAAATCTGAAGTTTAGAAAACTATCCATAGTTCCAGACAAAATGAATTACAAGACTTGCTATGATAATTCCCTGGAATCAGTTTTTTTTCAGGAAACATTATATTCAGTGTTTGTCTTGCTGCCCACCAAAAACCAATTACTATTTGCATAGCTAAACACACGAGACAGAGCACCAAGAGTATTTATCACATATGTAAAGATCTGCTACAGCCAGTACCAAACTGATCCTCACCCAACAGATCTTTATTCTATTCATGTTGCAGAATATATTTGAATCAGTATGTGATTTCAAAAGCACATTATAGAAATATATGCTACCTCCGGTGTAAAGCAGAGAATACCAGCAGAAGCAAAGGGGAAACCAAAATGGACACAGCACAGAACCCAGACAGCAACAGAGGTTTACAAAAAAGAGGCAATGGAGAAGGGGAGAAAGGGTCAATTTCAGCAAATATTTTTAAAAGACAAAGGGAGAGAAATAATGATATACCTTCAAACAAGGCAGAGTATATACAGTACTACCAGTGATTTCAGCAGTCTGAGGATACACAACATGCTGCAGAATGAACACAGTCCAACTACCTTTAATTGTACCAGCTCTGTACACCACACCTGCATTTCAAATACTTGAGCTCCTCCGTCCAGGTCCCAACCTCACTGCTTGCATTCTGCACCTCAGCTACAAATACCACCTCTTTCCCAACCTCCACAGCTCCCAGCTTTCTCCATTCCACTCCATGCTAAATACTTCTGGGCTTTTCCACACGTCTTTTCAACTGCTGTCTGACTCTCCTCTCTAAATGCAGCCCATGGCATCTTGCAGCACCTGAGCCACCAAAGGATCAGACTTCCATTTCTCCCCTTGAAGCAGCCACTGACAGCCTTTGGGTAAACTCTCCTCTGAGCCCCCACCAGGCATACAGGCTTTGTTGTTTGCTTCCATCTTGTATAGATAAATGCTCTATCATAATGCCACTTTTCCCTCCTCTCAATCTTTTCATCATATTTGCCTGGTGCCTTTGCCTCACTTACTTCAGTGAGCTGACATCTGTTCTCATTAGCTATTTTACTGCTACCACAAATAGTGTTACCCTTCCCCCAGATCTGTTGTTTCTTGACATATATGAAAATTTTGAGCTATCTTGGTACAGACATTTTTTCACTTAAGCGTCTAGCACAATGGGTATGAGTTTTTGCTGAGAAATTTCCAGATAACAACATAGAAATTATATATACAGACGCACGCAAATACATAGAATAAAGTGAAAAGCAGTAACGCAAGCAAGATCTTACAGCATCGTCCCATGTGCTCTACAAAGTGGATTCAGGCATGCGCCCTTTATTCTTCAGTAATCAAAAGACGGGAACAATCACCCTAAATCTTGCATAAGCCAACAACCCACTTTAGGAAGCAAGTCACTGCTTTTCAGGTAGAGCTGCAGTTGAGGAAGAACTTCTAAATGTGACCCTGAGCGCTGTCCTCTTCAGAAGAGGAAGGACCAGGTACAAGTCTGGGAGATGCACAGACAAGCAGATGAGCAGCTGCTTTGACTGGAAAGACAAAGAGGAAGAAGCAAATAAAAAGCAACTCCTGAAGCAGCGGACAGCCCTTAATTACTTTATCACATAAGTCACTACCAAAAGGACTTTGTTCTTGCAAAGCAATGGCCCTTCTAGGGTGATTTCTAGGGTGTCATTTTGGATATGCTGAAGGAACCAAGCAGTTTGCCTAAATATACAAAGAAAGGAAGACTGCAGCTGTTGAGGAAGAAAACAAAGGTCCTGCCTTCACATAGCAAAATAAATTTTAAAACTAATTTCTAACAGCTGTGACCCAGAGGAGACAGAAAGTGATAGAAAATGGCACCACTTGATGTGAGCCTGAGGAATCAGTATAGCTTAATTAAAAAAGCAATGAAAATTTCCTTATTTCTTATCCTCCACCAGCAAAAGGAAGCTTTTACTGAAGGAAAAGCCCAAAGCCAATGACTGAATTCAGCAGCATGAAATTGTAGGCATAACTGAAATAACAATATCATTTGGCATTGCCAACATCATTCACAACTGCTTACTAATTAATAAGTAACACCTTAACCTGTCAGGATTGGACAGTTTAAAGAATAAACATGAATGAAGTCTGACCTATGAGTATGTCACATTTTATTTGCCTTTGGTCAGACCTTGCAAAGATCCAGACATACCATAAATGAAATTCTTGTTCTTTGTTCAACATTCAGTATACTAAAAAGGGAGGTACAGCACAGATGAAAGAAAGAGCTTCTAATACACATTTTAACTACATAATTGCACACTATTTTCATTGTGTTGATTTAAACATATTTTGACTCTTTATTCTAGTTGGATTTAAGCTACTAATAAAACTGACTATAACTAGCTAAATATTTTCTGCTTATTACTTTGATTACTTATATGACAATTTCAGAAGAGTTTGCATTTTGCTTTGTTTGGAATAGATTCTAATATACAATGCAGTGCAAGGTAAAGCACTGTAAAGCACAGGAACAATGTATGTGAAACAGTTCATCCTCTTGCTTTGAGCAGAATCAACTATATTTTGCCCAATGCAGTCAGTGTGTTATTAATCTCAAATAAAATGAATTCCACAATATCCCCCCATCTTCCTCCAACATCTAACCACTCAGTTTTCCCCCAGCATCTCCAATACCACATTGTTTGTTTCTGCAGTCAAGTTGATTTCTCTTCATCACTCCCACAGTGGCCATAAACAACAACTTATCATTCCTGTCCTCTCTTTTACACCACTTTTTTTTGTATAAAAGACTGGTATTATAGACTACCTATAAGATGTTTCTTCTACACTAAAATAAATTGAGTTTCTTCAACTCTTCCTTACAGATTTATGGGGTTTTTTTCCCCTAAGCTCCTTATTATCCTTGTTCTTCCTTGGGCTGTCTCTAATCTATATACACCTTTCTTCAGGAACACAACATGAAATTTCAGGATGGAAGACTCAAGTTTAGATGTTATGGAAACCTATCTAAACGTAAAGGTCTTTAAAGTCGAAATCAAGGGACACAGAAGAGCTTCAAGAGGAGATGAGAGATGTGTCCATCAGGAAGGACACCAGTACTGCTAATCGTAACAGCTGGCATGGGAACATAGGTGACTATTTCACAAGGTAGCCCCATTGCCACCACCATGACCAGCACTGCTCAAAATCAGACACAATCAACAGGTGCATAGTTGCCAGATCTGACAAGAACAGATTAATGTCTTAGTATCAAATGAGATGATTATTTTTACAACAATTTTGCACCATCGACTCTAAATTTAACATACAATCATCATGCAACTGTGCTTCCTTCTTCACTGCAGCCTCTGAACAGCTGCTTTCAGGTATTTCATTCTTGCATACATCAACCTGCGCTTCTCGACATAACCTTCTGCACTTTACTAAAAATGCTATTGTGTTGGCTTCACCTACTAGAACTGAAGATGCATTTGAATTCTGATTCTAGCTTCAAAATCTGTACATGCATAAAATTAGCCTCTACTTTGTTATGCAAGTAATTAGTAAAACTGTAAACACAGAACTGCCCCTCAACAGGACCCTACTTCAGATGACCTTCCGTAGCTGACAGCAAACCACTCACACTTACTTTTGGAGAATGTTATTTTTTGTAAATACACAGCCACTTAATGAGAAATCTCATCATATTTTAACGAGAATTCTGCACTTCTTTCTGATTATTCTTATGGCTAGAAATACTGAGCAGTGAAATACAAATGCATACAGGGAGGTGGCACCTCACAACAGCACTTAATCACATCTCATGGAACAGACGTAGTTCCTCTGCAGTATGATGGTCTTTGCAAACAGGATTCAGGACTATGGATTCATAGCCTTGGATATCTGCTTGCTGGGATGGCCTTTATAGCATGGATACAAGAAGCAGCCTTGCAAAGACGGCACAAAAGCCATCACAGCTGCTTCAGAAAAACTAAAGTGAAAGCTCAGATCAAGGCTTGCATATTTTGAGGTCTGACTCACTGATGAGGTTCAGGTTACCTACTTGTCTGATAAGTGGGACAGTGATGTCCACAGTAATCAAGAAGGGAAGGCACTGGGGACAATTTGGGCAAGAGACAGAGGGGATTAATCTCTTTTTTCAGCTGTACTGGGCTTCAGTCAACACATTTGTGTAGAGACAGCGGACAAAAGTGACAAAAGAAAGCTGAGTTCCAAAGTGCATTTTACCGGAATATTTAGGTTGTCAGGGAAAATGTCTAACACATTTGCTTGTTTCTCAGCAATCCTCTAAGTGATAATTAATTGAAAAATAACAGTTTCATAGGGGTACTCCTCCCCGTGTGGGAACAACTTTTACCAAATGCCAATTAGTGGTTTCCTGTTAAAATCAAATCAAGCTGTTTTTGATAAAGCTTTTTAATGAGAAATGGCTAAAGTATGAAAATTTTCCCCACATATATTTCATATTAAATCCCAAACTAACATAATACAGTCTCACAGCTAATATTTTTGGTATATAAAGCTCCCTCTTGCACTTCTTCATTAATTTCAAAAGAAATGTATTTACTAAATATTTAAATCATGCAGTAAAGAAAACCTTAAAAAAAGCTTACAAAAGAAAATTATAATACTGAAAGCTAGTCTTAATCAGTCCTTTTCAGATGCTCCTGTAACTCCTATTTTACTGATTATTTATTTGTTTTTCAAATGTATGGCAAATCAGGAATTTTGAGCTAAGCATTGTCTACTAAATTCATCAGTACTTTTGACTATTCATCACATAAAGACTAGCAGTAAAATACCAACATGGAATGCAAAGAGTAGAGCACCTACAATTCCAGTATTTGTCGCTTACAACACTAAGACACCTGCAGCTATGAAACGTCAGTAGCTTGAACTGCTAGCGTTGATAATAGTTTGGTTAAAAACAAAGTGAGGGAAACTTTGGAGAACAGATTTTGAAATCATCTACTGTACCAGACTGAATGCTCTTGGCTATGATCACTGGTTTCTGCCTTGTGCCAAGTGACAACCTTCCTCCCAAGAAATCCATTCCCATCCAACCTTCTGCAGGCATTCCTTGTCCAAGTCCTCTCTCTCACTTTTATTTGGGTTGCTACTCAGTGCAAAGACTGTTGCATGATATATGCGCCCTCCATCCTGATTGTAACACTAACCTATCTCAGTTTTCTCTGATACAATCCCGTAAACATTTACCATGTATGAAATTTCCTCCTCCTGTTTATATAGTAGACAGGTACTAAACAAGCATTTCAGAGTTTTTCAAAAGCATCGATAAGCAAACCCTGCCACAGCACGCCTCATCCTGTATCTTGAGTGCTCACGCTTCCACTCCATGCTTAAGAGTGTGCCACGCTTTAAATGCTTAATTTTTGTGCTTCCACTACTGTTACTAGAACTCAGCTTGTTAAGTGCTGCATGTCCCTCTGCGGTCATTCTGGTTATATCACAATGTAACACATCCCCACTCCTATTTTTCCCAAGTAACAAAAATTTTGAGACACTTTATCTCCTCACCCCTATAAATTCCATAATCCCAGTTTTTATCAACTTAGATAAATGACCCAATTTCTAATAAGTTCAGTGTTGCCAGTCTGTCCCTCATCTTCTAGAAAACATCCTTCCCACTTCCTGGAACAGTAACATGATCTGTGAAATACAAACTGGCTCGTTACCTTCTGCAGCCATCTCAGCTGTATTTTCCACCATCCAGTTCACGAATAATCATTAAAAATAAAATAAAATAAAACAAACCATGTTAATCTACTGCTTTAATCAATCACCCTGAACATTAGGGAACCCCCATGTATGTGATATTAATCTCTTATCCAGGGAAAATGCAATTCTGCAATATTACCCATATGTATGATCTGAATCATGAAACAGAGTATTGTTTTGTGACTGCAAACGTGGCACATTTTTAAATTCTCCTGAAGTTGAAGTAGTTGTGCATGAAATGCCAGTAATGACTAAAACCGACACATGCCGCTAAGAGGATACCTAAATGACATGCCTGAATGCACTTGGTCCGTGTGCAGGCAGACCCAGAAGCCACATGTGAGTTTCCTCAGCTTTCTTTCTAGTATGACGATGGCAACAGTATCTGCTCTAATCCCTCCTCACAAATCCCCTTACTGTCCATTCAGGATTTACCGTTCCTGTGAACTCAAGATCCACAGCATTCCTCCTTGTGCACCTTCTGCAGGGATATTACGCAGGGAAGATGATTTCCATTACTAAAATGGAGGAATGGCAAAGAACCACAAAGGCACGCAAATCACCAGTATCAATTTGCAGGAAGATGAGTGGTACTGAGTGGCTCAGGAAGGTTTCATCCAGTGCCTTCACCTTGCCTTCGTCTTTGTTGAACACCACCTTCTAATCTGTTGTGTATTTCTAAGGATTAAATGCGCTCCACGTTTCCTTCATAACCTGCTGTGGATCATTCTTCCTACCAACATGACAGTCTGCTTTTTGAAACAAGTATCCTTGCCACTTCTCACACATTTTAGCGAAACAGATACTAAAACTGGAAAAGTACACACCTAGGGATCGCTGGGGAAATAAGCAGGAAACATGATTTCAAACAAAATACAAGTTCCTAAGTTATTCTAAAGTAATGTATATTTGAGAGTACAAGGGGAAAGAACAACAGATTCACGTGCTAGGGCACAATCTGTGATTGAATATATTTTTCTCATGACATTACTGGAGTAAACCACAGCTCTAGAGACAGTTTAAAACATGTGAAGTGCCAAGGCAGCAGACAATCAAAAAACCAACACAAAGTCAGAAGAAAAAGCACATGACTTGCATAGCTTTGGCATCATTGCTTCTTCAAAATGTCCCGTCACACAGAGGACAAAGATATGGAATAACTCATTCAATGAGGATCAGGAATGTAAAAAGTCGTCTTGTACACAGAAATAACATCACATTTGTTTGATTTGCACACAAATTATCTAGCTTAATTCTACTTACCTAGTATTAATCATAGTCTGGAAGAGACCTGGGACAGTTGCATGATCCATCCCCTTGCTCAGACCGGAGCCAACTGTACTCTCACCACTCCTGACAAATGTTTTTCTAATCTGATCTTAAAGGTACCCAATGACAGACTCCCCATATTCCCCAGACTATCTAGCTGAGCACTTCTCTGGCCTTACAGAAACAGACACTTTTCCATTTTCTCACTTGCATCTTCCTTACTGTTCATTACTTCTTGTCCTGCTTTTCGCAGACATTGAAAGCAGTTTGTCTCCTTTTTCTCTTTACCAACACTTGTAGATAAAGCAACACTTGTTGCCCTTTCTCTTCAACTTTCCTTTCAGCCTTTTTTTTTTTTTTGACTGAACAATAACAAATAATTCAATCTGGTTCCATCAGCCAAGTTTTAAAAACTACTGATCACTCTTGTTTCTCTGCTCCAGGCTCTTTTAAACTGGTCCACAGCACACTTCCAGGCAACTAAAGAAGGTTTTAACTAAAACCAATACTCAGCACAGTGGGTCCACCGTACTTTGGCCAAGGTTGTGTCAAGCATGGCAAGTTAAGTTTTCACACTCTCTTACTCAGGTGGAAACTCTGAAGCAATGGCTCAGCAGAAGCTAAAAGGACAAGTTCCTCCTGGCTCCTACAGATTCTCGCAGTGAAGGGGAAGTGAGTAATGGAAACACACCACCACAGACCACAGGAGGAGGTTCCTGAAGGGCCCTGATGATGACCAGCAGCTCTGGAAAGAGGAATGGGAGACTCGAGCATGCTTTCATAGCACAGACTACACTTTTACTGCGGGGAAGAATGATAATTTGGTGATTCAGCAAAAAACAAAACATCACCAAGAGCTTTGTGAAACAAATTTTGGAAACACTGAAGAAGTCAGGGCTGCTCCAGCATGATGAGATAAAGGAATGCACAGAGGTGTTAGAGGCTTGCTTGCTTTTTATCTTTGCTGCTCATAAGATGCATAAACAGCAAGTCATTTCAGGATCCTCGGGAAAATAGGTTGTTAAATTTAAATGCCCTACAAGACAGAGAAGCGGCCTACCAGGGCACAGGGGAAAGGGGCGTCAGCCTTGATCCTGAGAAGTTAAGAATCCACAAACTTCATCTACCCTAGGAGCATCCTGGAAGCAAAAGCTGGAACCCTGACAACAGATAGAAAAGTTCATGGGCACTGCACAAGTGATCCAGGAAAACCAGCCAGCGAATGCCTGGCAGAAGGCATCCAAGCAAAAGTCACTGCTGTGCTTCAGTCGTACTGCCTAACAACAGCACAATGGTGGGAGATTTTTTTTTTGTAACTTCCCTGGGAGGACCTAAACCTTTCTCTCAGAGAGCTGTGATTGCCCCTCTTCACTTTGTATTTTGAATCTAAGCAAGACACCACGTATGGGATACAAACCACTCAGGAAAAGTGCAACCTCTGAGCCTGTATCGCAATAGCTGTGCACTGCTGAAACCAGACAAAACCCCACTGAGCCTAAACACACCGTGCTGCCACATGACAGGAGGCAGGCTGGGACACGTACTCTCAGTGGGAGCCCAGGAAAGTTGCAGCTCCTTTGTGAGGCTGGCAACCAAGGGTGTTATGCCATGAATGGTATGACGGAGTGTCCAGCAGATAAAGCAGGCAAGCCTGAAGTTCAGCAGACCTGTGCCAGAAGCCTGAAAGGCTGTTCCTGGAGGAAAGACAAACATTGCTGGCAGCTGGGCACTTGTCAGAAGGCAGAGCTGAAAGCAGAAAAACTTGAAAAAACAGAAGAGGACTAAGAACATGAACTTGAGTATGAGTTTGAGCAAGTATAAGTGGGATGCAAGCTGTATGCTTTCGGACTACTGCAGTGTGTCTTCTTGAGCTGCCTTCACACATGAAATAAAATCATCAGCAAAACATAAGGTACAAGGACACGCTTTCAATACCATTTCTTAATCGATGCTTGGGAGATTACTCTGACATGATCAGCCCTCTTAAAAATTCACATTTTTAATCATCATTCCCAAGTAAAAGGGACTGTATGGACAGTTTTTGAGGACGGTTCAAGTTAAGGGGTCACACTGAAAGCAGGGCAAGAGCAGTATTTTGTAACATGGAGGAAGATGGACACAAAAGTAGGAAAAGTCCATTGCTGAAAAAATTGGTCTGGTCTACAAGATCCAAAACAGAAGGACTGACATTTTTTTCACAATGTGTTGCTGCACCACCACCTCACAGCAGCAACTTAAGATGCTCTTCTGAAGAGCCACCAACACAGACGCCATGCATCAATATGAATTTCCCTGCTGATCCCTCTTATGAGTACAACAACAGGACAATTTGGGAGACCTAACAAAATCACAGCACAAGGGAGCATGGGTGCAGTTAAAGTTAATGGGCATTTCAAAATACTTTGCAGTTAAAATTTTAATGAAAAGTGAAAGTCAACCATATACGTACTCAAAATGGCTTTAGTTCCTTACACACAGGGTTTCTTTTCCTTTCAAATTTATGAAATCTTTGTTAGCAGAAAGTTGTTAGAAATGTTTAAGGAAAACAAAGAGAATACATTTTTGCTGCATTTCATTTTTCTTAGTTTTCAGTTTTCTAATACTCATGGGGTTTTTTCCCCCTCCTTCATTTTCTCCCTGTTGCTTTCTTTTTCTCAAAATATAGGAACAATGATTATATAAACCACATAAGCTACAGTAACTCAGAATAATACTGCAGTTTTAGATCGCTACAAGTTATTAAAGAAAATGGGAAGCTGGACGAAAAGGTAAAGTACTGTATCTTATTACCAATTCTAACATTTAATCTATTTTTCAGATTATTGAAATAATTTATTGTATAACAAATAAGGATATCTACAAGTGAAGACTACAAAACACAGAGCATTTTGTGGACAAAGAGTCTTATATATGTAAACGTATGCAAAACCCAGACTCAAATTTCACAGGCAGACTCTGCACACAAAGCAAGGAACTATGTAATCTACAAGGTGAAATCAATTTTGTTCCCCTTCAATATCCAAAAGGTATTTCCAGCAAGCTGCTTCTCACAGTTGTGGGAGAGCAGTACCAGTAAGTCTCAGTGGTGTTTTACATGGCAGCCAAGGCACAAAAGGACTGCAATCCGACAAAGTACAGACCTCTCAACGCTTTCTCATGCCCTAAGCACATTACACAGCAGAAGAGGGAGGGATGCTTGGTCACCAGGTCACATCAGAGGGGCAAGATGATGGCAGGGGTGTCACATCATATAAAACATTTCCCTTCTCAGGCTTCAGCATGGAACACAGCAAGGGTGAAACCAGGAGGCTCTGTGCCACCGGTGCCTGGATGCATCTGGTGGTGGCGTAAGAAATCATAATGAGCACCAGTGTGGAACTGGGGTGTCCCACAATGACCCCCCACCCTGGTGCTGCCATGACAGACAGACATGACCAAGGTGCAGCAGCATGAGATGGGAGTCAAATAAAAACGTTGCGTGCAAAAAATAGAGACTTGACAAATCTGATCACAACGTCTGCTGGAAGAAACTTTGCAATATATGAAGTCATTCTGGTCCGTAATTAGCTGAAAATTAATTACAGAATCTTGAAAAGAGCATAAACCAAAAATGGGCCAGCATACCTTCATAGTGCAGTTGCTCACTCTGAATCTCTTCCAATAATTAAGTCTAGCATATGGCACTGGAGTTTAAAAAAAATATCAAAAATCAAACCAACAAACAAACTATGATTCCCCAAAAAGTTTTGGAGTCCTGCTTGCGGAAGGGATGTGTCTGTCTGCAGCGCATTTCTAGAAATGAGGAGGGTGAGTTAATGCGCCATTTGGCAACTTCAACATTGCACAAATTACAGGTTGCAGATGCTCCTTATAAAATCAAAACAAAAATTGAAAAAAAAGAACATAATTAGGTAAATTATTTGCTGACTTGATGAATAATATTCTAAAGATTATTAGAGTATATAAGAGCTTGGAAAATGCTCCAATTTTTCAACAAACGAAAGGAAGAGGTAAACAATGAAACTGCCAAATTAATCTGGTTGAGCATTCATAAAAAGGTGTATTTTGTATCACTGAATTGCATGTATTTTTTAAATAGTACTCAAAGCATGGCATGCTGCCACACATCAAAATATTATTGAAAAAGAAAAAAAAAATCAGTGCACTGAGAAGCAGAACGCCATCAAAAGAAACCTGTAACACTTTGACACAGTAAACAATAGGAAGAACATTTAAAAAACATTAAGAAAGAATACAACCAAATGAAAAAAAAAGCCACAAAACCAAAGAATAAAGTTCACTACCGAGATTAAGATCTTCACTAATAGAAGGAAGACAATGACAAACTTTCAAATTACAAAATTTGCTCTATAAATCCCCTGTTGCAGTAACCAGGAGGAGCTGGGTGGCAGCCTAGGCTCTTTTACTCCCATCTGTAGATGGAGAGGGTTGCAAAGGAGAGCTAAGCTGTTTTCCATCCCATGGGAGACATGACCCTGTTCCCTGAGGCAAAATTTCTCATAGATCATCTGGAGGTATTGTTTTGGTTTTTTAGGGTTTCTTTTTTTTTGGTTATTTTTTAATTGAGGAGATACAACAATATAACATGCACAAGTGGAAAAGAAATACCCATAGCTTCAGCAGCCCACAGACATTCCAGCCCCGAGCGATCCTTATGACCCTTTTGCATATAGTTTTAATCTATTTCTCACAAACCAAACACACAGGCATCTCTGATACAGTTTGTCTTTGGTGTTTACCTTTGCTTGCATTTGGAGGGTGAGAGCTTAAATTAGATCTATTGCACAAATAGCCCAGCACTGTGCAGTGTGACTCAGCTAGAGAGAGTACTACGCTGCAAATGGGGCTCAAATAAACTGCATTTATAAATTAATTTTCCTCCAGCTCCTTACTGGTCACATTGCCTAACAAAATACTTGCATACTTTGCCTGCAAGCCCAAATTAAAAAAGAAGTTTTACCTGTTTCTATTGTTTAATGTATATTCTTGGCAAAACTAGACTGACCACACAAAACCACAAACTATGACATATCTTCATAACAATATAAACCTACTCAGTCCATTCAAGCTGATTATGAAAAAAAAAATAATATCAAACCTTGGAAATGTCTATAAAGAGAAAATACCTGTTTTCAAATACACATTAGTATTGCCATTTCCACCCCCTTTTTCATGATTACCTCCACCGCATCAGATAGTTTCCGCAACAGCACACAGAAGTTCCCAAATTAAGTGTTAGATGCTGTGATGCCCCTCTGTAGATGCCCAATGCAGAGCTCACCACCAAGGAAGAAGGATGGTCTAAACAGCAAGTGGCCTTCAGATGCCAACATTTCCTCCCAGACCCAGGCTGGCTAAAAGGCCAAAAGGTCCACTGGCATAACTTGGTAGCCTTGGGGCTCTTTAAGCATTAACATCACCTCTGGGCTGCAGGCATTTTAACCCTCTCCAGAAGTCCTTCTCTCTGCCTCCAATCTGGACTTTCTCTCCTGGACAATGCAGAAGGTACCGTGTTGCATCCAGAGCTGTTTCTCCAATATCTCATTCATGGCAATGACGAGAGGATCTTTTCATGCCATTTTAACTCCTTTATGTAGCATTAAGGGATCAAATCAGGGGTGATAATTTCACTTTAATTCCTCTAAGGGAAGAAAATCACCAAATCCGCTAAACCCGAAAGCTCAGCTGCACGTCAGCTGTATGCTAGAGGGGCAGACTTGGCCTTCTAGGTCATTAAACATAGATTACTAATTACAATTTCCAGCAGACTACCAAGATCCAACACAAGGAAAGATTCTCCAACGCATTCCTCGTCTACAGTGTTCCAATCAATTAAAAAAAACCCCAAAACAAAAGCAAAGTTTATCCCCTCCCTTTGTCTATTTGTGCAGAAGTGTGAACGTGTCCTTCGAAACACACCAGGAAATAAGAGTGATGAACTCATGACATTGCAGAACAAACATCAGGTGCTGTTGTTTCAAAAGGTTATCCAGTCAGATGGCAGCCCTGCATTTTGCTAGGGTGCTAAGCTCCCAGTCCTGCCCAGGGAAGGAGGCCTGCAGAAGCGCTGCTGGTGCAACGCAGGGCACGGCAACAGAGGGTACCCTGCACCAGCTGCTGGNAAAAAAAAAATCAGTGCACTGAGAAGCAGAACGCCATCAAAAGAAACCTGTAACACTTTGACACAGTAAACAATAGGAAGAACATTTAAAAAACATTAAGAAAGAATACAACCAAATGAAAAAAAAAGCCACAAAACCAAAGAATAAAGTTCACTACCGAGATTAAGATCTTCACTAATAGAAGGAAGACAATGACAAACTTTCAAATTACAAAATTTGCTCTATAAATCCCCTGTTGCAGTAACCAGGAGGAGCTGGGTGGCAGCCTAGGCTCTTTTACTCCCATCTGTAGATGGAGAGGGTTGCAAAGGAGAGCTAAGCTGTTTTCCATCCCATGGGAGACATGACCCTGTTCCCTGAGGCAAAATTTCTCATAGATCATCTGGAGGTATTGTTTTGGTTTTTTAGGGTTTCTTTTTTTTTGGTTATTTTTTAATTGAGGAGATACAACAATATAACATGCACAAGTGGAAAAGAAATACCCATAGCTTCAGCAGCCCACAGACATTCCAGCCCCGAGCGATCCTTATGACCCTTTTGCATATAGTTTTAATCTATTTCTCACAAACCAAACACACAGGCATCTCTGATACAGTTTGTCTTTGGTGTTTACCTTTGCTTGCATTTGGAGGGTGAGAGCTTAAATTAGATCTATTGCACAAATAGCCCAGCACTGTGCAGTGTGACTCAGCTAGAGAGAGTACTATGCTGCAAATGGGGCTCAAATAAACTGCATTTATAAATTAATTTTCCTCCAGCTCCTTACTGGTCACATTGCCTAACAAAATACTTGCATACTTTGCCTGCAAGCCCAAATTAAAAAAGAAGTTTTACCTGTTTCTATTGTTTAATGTATATTCTTGGCAAAACTAGACTGACCACACAAAACCACAAACTATGACATATCTTCATAACAATATAAACCTACTCAGTCCATTCAAGCTGATTATGAAAAAAAAAATAATATCAAACCTTGGAAATGTCTATAAAGAGAAAATACCTGTTTTCAAATACACATTAGTATTGCCATTTCCACCCCCTTTTTCATGATTACCTCCACCGCATCAGATAGTTTCCGCAACAGCACACAGAAGTTCCCAAATTAAGTGTTAGATGCTGTGATGCCCCTCTGTAGATGCCCAATGCAGAGCTCACCACCAAGGAAGAAGGATGGTCTAAACAGCAAGTGGCCTTCAGATGCCAACATTTCCTCCCAGACCCAGGCTGGCTAAAAGGCCAAAAGGTCCACTGGCATAACTTGGTAGCCTTGGGGCTCTTTAAGCATTAACATCACCTCTGGGCTGCAGGCATTTTAACCCTCTCCAGAAGTCCTTCTCTCTGCCTCCAATCTGGACTTTCTCTCCTGGACAATGCAGAAGGTACCGTGTTGCATCCAGAGCTGTTTCTCCAATATCTCATTCATGGCAATGACGAGAGGATCTTTTCATGCCATTTTAACTCCTTTATGTAGCATTAAGGGATCAAATCAGGGGTGATAATTTCACTTTAATTCCTCTAAGGGAAGAAAATCACCAAATCCGCTAAACCCGAAAGCTCAGCTGCACGTCAGCTGTATGCTAGAGGGGCAGACTTGGCCTTCTAGGTCATTAAACATAGATTACTAATTACAATTTCCAGCAGACTACCAAGATCCAACACAAGGAAAGATTCTCCAACGCATTCCTCGTCTACAGTGTTCCAATCAATTAAAAAAAACCCCAAAACAAAAGCAAAGTTTATCCCCTCCCTTTGTCTATTTGTGCAGAAGTGTGAACGTGTCCTTCGAAACACACCAGGAAATAAGAGTGATGAACTCATGACATTGCAGAACAAACATCAGGTGCTGTTGTTTCAAAAGGTTATCCAGTCAGATGGCAGCCCTGCATTTTGCTAGGGTGCTAAGCTCCCAGTCCTGCCCAGGGAAGGAGGCCTGCAGAAGCGCTGCTGGTGCAACGCAGGGCACGGCAACAGAGGGTACCCTGCACCAGCTGCTGGCCGGCTGCAGCAAAATTTCCAGCATTCCAGACAACTGGGCTTCCTGCTCCACATACATTTTCAGACCTTTTTTTGGCAAGGCAGAGCTACCACCATGGAGCTCCTGTTTCATCAAGCAAAAGTGCCCTTCTGCTGCCCTTGCTAGTCTCAATAGCGCAGCCCAAAATCAAGGAAAATCTCCCCAGCGTGCCATGATCTGGTCCTGTTTTCCTTAGGCTCCTTGTTTCTGCTTCCCAAAGAGCAATGCAACTTCTCAAAACTGGGAAAGGGGTTGGAAGAGGTCTTAACAGGGTTACTTTCCCCAAAAAAAGTAAAGAGCAGTTTGCTTGAGTATTTCTGCCAGGAGACGAGACAGAAAAAGAAGTCTGGGAGGTAGAAAAATGTACCAGGCAGTAGGCAGAAAACAGCATTTTGCATATAACCTATGAAAGACAAGCAGCTAAATCTGTTTGTAAAACTAAACTAAACTACTAGCAGAGCAGGGCCAAGAGGATAAGGAGCAAACTGCAGGACAGGAAATGATCTGGAGGAATTAACATATTAAAATTTTCTGGGACAATGAAAACATTCTACTGGAAGGGTCATTCTATGCACCAGGGAAAGGATCCACAGTGGTAACATAACCCTCATTCAATATAATAAATCTAAAATTGGTGGGGAAAAAGCAATTTATAATACAATTTGCTCAGGCGATGACTTGAAACAGGATTGCCACTGAAGCTCAGCCAAAACTGTGCAGACATTGCAGTTGAAGAACTAGAACAACAGGCGGGAAACCCCCACCTATTTTAAATTTTGCTTACATATAATTTTCAGAATACTTTTTGTAACAAATAAGAAAAGGTTTTTCCTATTTGTTATTGATATATAAACGAGGAAGTAGTATCATCAAAATTATTGCATATCCAAACAGTTGCAGAAATAAATCAATAAGTTGTTGAATAAGCAAAAAACAGTTGAGAGGTTTCACCATGTCTGAATTTACTTTCATGATGATGTAAAATGTTTTGCGGTATTTGAGAGAACGCTCATCAGTCAAAAAAAGAAAAGCAGGTAATACTTGAAACCTTAACATTTTTAGCTGTATGAGATTCCACTAAAATTACTGTCATCATAAAACACCCACTTTTCTTTTTTCTGATCCATAAAACACGTATCTCAAAAACCCAATTTAGAATGACAATAGAGTTTATTAGCTATTAAGCACTTCTTCAGGATAATTTTGTCTTAAACTTTTGAGATTATGCAGCTGCAAGAACTATAAAAGGGCTGCAAATTTCCAATTTTTTTGCTTTATCAAATTAAGAGACCAAACTATTAATATTCTGCTTACCTCCTAAATTCATTCCAGCTTGCAGACATTTCTGTAATCGACAGGCTGGGCAGTTCTTCCTTCGAATCTTATCAATTATGCAGTCATTCCTTCCCGCACACAGGTAATTGTGCTGTCCTGAATGAACCAAAACCAAAACACATTATTAGAGGACGTATCTAAATCATTCCAATTTGTTCTTCTGTGTTCTTTTGCAGTCATTTTGTGCTGCTTCTTAATGCAGATATTCCCAATCCCATTCTTAAGCATTCCCAATAATCTTGGTGACTTGTCATGGGCCTTTCTATAAGCATCTCCTCTGTTTTATTTGCAAGTTTTGGTGTGTCACTTACAAGAGAGATCTCATTTTTTTTCTACGCAGGACACGACTTTTTCTTTTTGCAATAAGCAAGCAATTGTTTGTGATTTTTCATATCTTCTCACACATGCTGTATCAGAAATGAGCCTGACAGTTCTTAATTTTGGTTCAAAACCAAGGGCTGTTGTCAAGCTAAAATAGTTCACAATCTAAAGCAGAAATGCAAAGTAGAGGTTAACTTTCCCAATGTACTCCACTTTCTTCAACCAGTTCACCAAGTGTTTGATTTCTGATTTAATTAGTTACATACGATACAGCAGAAGGTTTCTGGAAGGTTTACCAAAACAGGATTAAATCACAACTGTATTACTACATTTCTGTAAAGCCCTATGCAAGCACTCCTGAGCAGACAGCAGGTATTTAACACACAACATTTAGCAGAAAGGAAATACATGGCAACCACGGAAATAGGCTGGCATTTAACAACTTGGATACTCAAAAGGCATTTTGCTTTGTGGGAGGAATGTAAGTAGAGCAAATGGATGCAGCGTGTCAGGCGAGGGCATTGCCACGTGGCCTTTTCAAAGTAAGGTGCTCGAATTTGATGTGCAAAAATAAAGGAAGCCATGAGGGGCTGGTGCAGCGTGACAGAAGAAACAAGAGGATATTATTTTAGCTGCCTTGATCCAGAAGTGGCACAGGGGACCTGAGGCAGCCAGAACAAATGGTCTGCAGCAAATGTGACAAAAAGTAATGCAGAGAGTTTCCAGAGGAAAGATGAAAGGAGAGGACACAGCACACAAGAACAATGGACTGTAAGGCAAGCTACAGGATTGGCCAGCACGTGAAGTTTGAGAAAATAGTCTTGTATGAAACAACTGGGTGTGGGCTCGTTCAGTGGACACTGTAAGAACCACCGAGACCAAGGGACAAGCATTTCAGACATAGAATCATAGAGTGGTTTGGGTTGGAAGGGACCTTACAGATCATCTAGTTCCAACCCCTCTGCCATGGGCAGGGACACCTCCCACCAGACCAGGCTGTTCAAGGTCCCGTCCAACCTGGCCTTGAAGAGATGGGGCAGCCACAACCTCCCTGGGCAACCTGTGCCTCACCATCCTCATCGTGAAGAACTTCTTCTAATGTCTAATCTAAATCTTCCCACTCCCCATTTAAAGTCATTACCCCTCATCCTATCACTACATGACCTTGATGAACAGTCCCTCTCCAGCTTTCTTGTAGGCTCCCTTCAGGTACTGGAAAGTCACTGTAAGGCGTCCCTGGAGCCCTCTCCTCTCTAGGCTGAAAGACTCTCAACTCTCTCAGTCTGTCCTTGTAGCCTCCTCTGGACCCACTGCAACAGCTCCATATGCTTCTTACGTTGGGGATTCCAAAACTGGACTCAGTACTCCAAGTGGGGTCTCACAAGACTACAGAGGGAGAATCCCCTCCCTTGACCAGCTGGCCACAATTCTTTGGATGCAGCCCAGGATACAGTTGGCCTTCTGGGCTAAGAGTGCACATCACCAGGTCATGTTGAGTTTCTCATCAACCAGCACCCTCATGTCCTTCTCCCCAGGGCTGCTCTCATTACTCTTTAAACTAAACATAAGTTTGTGACAAAGATGTCTGAAATGCAAGGTAAAAAAAAAAAAAAAAAGGTAAAAAAAATTCAGATTGCAAATGCAGTAACACCAGCTGGCTGAGAAACTCCTAAGCAGGTCATGAATGAAGCAGGTGAGACATGCGGAAGCTCAAGAGTTGCATAGATAATATCAAAGTTGATGCCAATGATCAAAGCTAGCACCAGCTGTGAGCGGGGAAGGGCATCCCGGGCAGGCTCAGGTGCAGAGCTGCACCGAAACATGCAGGAGGCTGATGCATGCAGGGAATGGGAGCAAAGACGCAGGCTCAGTAAGAGGATAGAGCTGCTGTAGCACAGCAGGTGTAAAATATACTTGCCAAGATATTTTCCACAATACCCAGATACTTCTTTGGGGAAAGACAGAGGGGACATTCATGGGACATGGGAGATCTTGCTTCTGTTTTGGGCTCTTTCAGGAGTTTGCCTTAAAACTTCAGATAATCAATTTTCTATTTCTGCACCTGACTTCCCTTTAACCCACGTTATCTATTCAGACAGCAAACAGAACTTTGGGCTGTTTCTTGCATCTCTTTACTGAGTATCCCATATGCAGAGAACCAACTTTATTTGAGTAAGCAAAATGTTACTGTAATATCACAGTGGTACCACTATTTAGGTAATGCGTTAGATGTTTGAACAAGAAGCACCTAGCACTGTGACACAGATGAAAAACAATAAAAGGTAGGCAAAATAATTAATGAACTTAAGAAGTTACATCAGGCATAAAATCAAGTGGCACAATATCGTGGCGGCACCAATATCTATCAGCTGGACTTTAAGTATGCCTTCTCAAAAATAAAAAGATAAAATTCTGAGCTAATCACAAAATTTAAACCTGCTTATCACACCATGTTTATTTTATGATGTGATCTATCAAAAACCAGATGCATGAAAGAAATGTCAACCTAATTCCTATGTACATTTTTGCTGTGTAATGATTAGAGCACATCTGAAGAAATGTCACGCAGACATCATGAAATTACAAACCAAAAGCGTTTAAAGTATTGATATATAGTACTGGTATATTATCTTTTGGTGGGGAGGGGAAAAACAGTTCTTTCCTGCAAAGAATGCAGCTCGGTCCTCATACAATGTCCTTTGTACACCACAGAGACTGCAATACCATTTTTAGACTTCCACAGGCGGGTGCAGGCTATTAATATGACAACACATCTCCAATGCTGCAAAATGAGAATTACCCTGAAGGCAGTTTGCTCTATGGTACTGTACACACCTGTTAATTCAACATTTTTCACTACTAATGGGTTTAATAAAAAGAAATTAACATTTATGTACTCAGGTCACATTCCTAAAAATTTTGTAAATGTTACATTTGAGTCCATCACCATAATGCGATTTAATAAGAAATATTTGCACAACAGCAGAATACTTCCGTAAATCATCCTTCAAAATGTTTAGCCAGCCTGCAATTATTACTTTCTGGCCTATCCACTCCAGACCAAATAACTACAGTAAACATGTTAGTTAAGGTTCATCATTTTTTTCATCTCTGAACACTAACGCATGGTGCAAAATCTAAGTAGTTTTTCTAATAAGCAAGGCAAAAAGAGCCTTTGCAAAAAGCAAACGTCTTCTTCTCAATTTCTAAAACAAATGAATTAAATAATCAAAATAATCTTAAAGTTTACATTAATAAAAGCAACGTGAAGAGTTTTTCACTCAAAAAATTTATCTTCTATGATGAAAAAAAATGGCTTCAGATTTCCACGTAATCACATAATAGTACATTTCAAATAAAAGCAGACCCTGAAGAGCCTAGGGGTCTTGAGAGCGCTGCAGCAATTTCAGATGTGTAGGTTTTCTTAATTCTGAAGGTGAGGGGGATGAGTGAGGCTCATGCTACGCAAATGGAAGACACTGGCTCATTGTGAGTGTCTTTGCTTTATTAAATGATGCTACAAAATCTCAATGAGGTGACAGAGAGCATCCTGCAAAGACGCTGATGTTTCTGTGATGCTACATCTCCAACTCTTTCAACACACTTATTGATCTGCTCGTGTAGTCTCTGTTTAGCTTAATCCTGTTGTTGTTATTATTCAGTTTCATCACCCACAAGTGGGCTGGAAAGTGACAGAATTGATATTGAATTCTCACCTGCCATGTGCTAATGTGTTAAGATGAAAGTAACTTTTATATATGCCATCATTAAACGTGCTTATATGAGCTAATTCATGTTCCATCTATAATATAGAGCTGAAAAAATTGCCACAAGAGTTTCCTGCTCAAAATAAATAAATAATAGGTACTACACAGTTACACACTAAGAAGAAACAGAGATCTACCGTATTCATAGTAGACCTAGAGGAATATTTGAGTTTGCACTTTTCAGGTTATTGTGTCACTATACACCACAGAATGACACATCCAAATGTACGCACAAAAATAAATTTTTCAAGCCTCTAACCTGCCAACACTCTTTATTTTCCTGCTTTTATATGTTTACAAAAGAAAACCAAAAAGGAGGAATTCACAAAGTTCAGTCTTCCCTCTTACTACATTTTCTCGAACAAGCAAAATTCAGCAGTAAATGAGGGGAGTAAAAAAGGCTGCAGCAGAAAAGTGCAGCAGTAGTTGGGCCTTTCCCCACTTTAAAACCCCAGCACGATTGAGTCACCGGTCCCAAAAACTGACTTGCTGAGTTCATGTACCTGTGCAGCGTGCTGCTGCACAATTCAAGGGGTCACAGTATTTCCAGGCATTTAAGGCTGCAAAATGAATGGGGAATAGATATTTCTTGTCAGTGATATTTCTGCTACTGTCTAAGGCAAAATTAGAAAATTACGGAAATTTCTGAAATATTACACCTTTTATCTTCCTTCTAAAAATTATTTTTCCCCCCAGTTTTATGAAGTTTAAGTCAAGAACTCCAAATCATTAATCAATCTTACATTTCTGCTCTCTTGTTAAAATAGCAACTACTATGATCAAACGTTAAATTCTGTAAGAAAAATAAACCCGTAGTGATGGAAGAGGATCCAAATACTGTTTAATTCAAGCCCACTCATGGAAGCATGGTAAGACGAGCTTAACAGTTCAGGCAGGTGGGGTGTTCTTTTTTTTTTCCTTTCTATAAATTTGTCTTAAAACCTTCTGAGGGAAGGTACTCTGCAACTTCTCCACAAGCCATGTGATTAGGCTAGTGATTGTCTAGCTTTTAAACTGTGTTTTTTATCCTTTACATTTAACCCAAACAGGAATATTTTTCAAGTGAAAGAGATGTTAGCACTCCTCTGAAGACATACAGAGTAATAGATTGCCACCTTCATACTACAATCTTGTGTCTATCGAAAGATTTATGTCCCCCATCTCTTTTCTAGACTAAACAAATCCAGTTCTCAATCTTCCCTCACAGGTCATGTTTCCTAAATCTGTCATCATTCCTCTTAATTCTCCTCTGGCCTCTTTCGTCAAACAGAATGCCCCAGACTGGGTGCATTTTTCTCACTGAGTTTAACCATCACTAAACCCACTAAAATGGTTACTTCCTGCACCTTGCACACAACAGTTCTGCTAATGCAATCCTGGACCAGATCTGGCTTTTAGCAATGGCATTAGGTTGTTGACTCATGCACACTTGCGTGCCACTATCACCCGGCTCCTCTCCTGTGACACTGCTGCTTTCCAAACTGTCTTCCCCACTTTCACCTGAGCAGCCAACAATCTTCTTCCTTCTGCTAGAGGTACACACCGACGGCAACATCCCCTGGGAAAATTAAGGAAAAAGTCCAAAGCCACTCTGGGTACAACATGTGAAACCAGAGTGTGCTTTGGGTCTCAAGAAAAAGATGTGATTGAGGAAGCCTCGCAAAAGGATGGGAAAGTGAAAAAAGACAGAGGAGTGGCAGCTGAGGACCAAAAAAGCAGTAGTTTGAAAAACACTTAACTTAAGATAATATCTGACTAAAGCACAGCAAAATGCCCAAACTTTCCTTCGTGCTCCATAATAAGAATTAATACTTTGACTCATAAAACTGCAGGCAAAGCAGTCTATTCTCTGCAGTTTGCCAGAACACCCAAATCTTCTTCCAGGGACTGAGGAGAGAAGAGTTAGAAGCCACCTCCAGCCCTGCCTTGCAGATCTGGAACTGGAATCCCTTTTGCAGGTTCTGGGCTGGAATAAGGGGTTAGATTTTTCTATATTTCCCAAGTGGGAAGATCATCTTCACAACTGCAATGGTATGTGTAAAAGGCTTACAACTTGGAATACCTATTGGCACCTTTTCAAGCAGGCATCTATAGGTGTTAAAACCTATTACCCATCCATCCTCTAGTGCAGGAAACTCCTCTAGAGATCCTCCTGCTGCTCCTGTCAGTATTTACCAGCATAACCACTCATGTTACTGATGTTACTCCTGATAACACTAGTGAATGAGAGGAAGAAAATGAAATCCGTGTTGAATGGCTGTAATTCTACACTAAGTTTCTCTCAATTCCATAAATATTATTTACAGCTCAGCTCTGTCCAATCCCCCTACCCACCAACCTGTAAGATTGCACAAACCCCTGCAACCCTTCTGACCTGTGCTACAAACCCACCCTGCTGAAGGAAAGACAAAAAAAATATGTTGCAGAAAATCATCAGGATTTTCTAATGGACACCTCCCACCTCCAGAACATCTGGTCAGCAAACAGAACTTATCATCAGGTTTTACCTCTTTCTGATACAGCCCTAATAAAGGGCTTTGCCTCCTACAGAAAAAAGGTCACATAATCTGCACATCCTATCCTCTCCTTTGTGCTCACTGAGCTATGTGATGTGTTCCTCTCATCCAGCTCTGAAACCCTCACAGATTTAGTGAAACGGATGTTATCTCTTAAATCCATCTAAGCTCTTTTAATTAATAAAAGTAAACTATTTCTACATTTTAATGGACAGTATATAAATAAAATTACAGCTAAGACTTGTCACAATGATTTTCTACATACAGAAAAGGATTTTCTGTTTGACATCATGCTATCAAGAAACAAACTGCGTATACCTGAGGTTTTTATTTCACCACCTGCAGCAGGTAGGTACTCTCAAATAAATCAGCATGATATCTACAGTAATAAATATCTTTCCAAATCTCACTTTCCACAGAGCCTCTATTTCTTGCAATTAAAAAAAAAAACCCAAACAAAAAGGAGAATAAATGCCTCCTATTCAATTGAAATCAGAACTGCATTTTCATGTAAAAGGTCCATTTGTTACACAGTTGAGGGCTGCTTTTTTTTTTTTTTTTTAAAGCAGTTGACAACTGCCCAGCAACAGCAGCCTATGTTTGCAGTCACTATTTTAGGCTACATCACATGTCAATTACATAACCTTGTTTTACTGCTCTTGAACTGGTTCAAACAACCTGGGAAAGAGATTAGGGCAGTCACTCCCAGCCGGCCATCCGCATGCAATGGCGGGAGCCATCCCCCAGCTGCAGCTCCAAAGGCGGCAGCCATGGCGAGTCCCTCTCACCGTAACTAGTTACTTATTGCTAGACCTACCCAAGACATTTGATAATTAACTTTCTCGGCTCTGTTTAAACCAGTCCGGTCTGACCATGGCAAACTAATAAACTTGATTTCTCACACTGAGATTTATGTGTAATGAAGAATAAGCTTATAAATGCCACAGATAAGGTACAGAACTCAGATGTGAACATTGCTCCTTCATTTTATAAAGCAAACTCTCGCGTTTTGTACTTTAGATGCCAAATCTTGGGGTTTCTCAAAATTCAGTCTAACATCAGGGTCTATCTCCCTTGTTACTTCACAGCTTTATTCATCTCACCATATCAATCTCAGACAATGTGTTTTTGGCTACAGACAAAGGCTGTATCTGCCAGTTGCTTAAGACAATAATAACGATCTATTATTAACATTTTCACAGTGTGCTCATAGCATAGGTATAGTCTAAAACATTCTCTGAAGCAAGAATTTAGAGCTTTCCCTCTCTTCTATTTTAAATTAGAGATTTAATTAAAATTTATTCTAATTTTGGAAAAATATTCACCGTAACTGGGATATTTCCTGCTTCTCGGTCTCAATTACTCTCTGCTGCTTCTAGATCCCAAGACATCTTTCAGTTTCGTTATGGTTATTAGCTGGATTAATTTACCTATTATTTTTATATTTTTTTAAATCTCCTTATTCTCTTCTCCCCTCCTTCTTCTTTCCTTTAAAAAAAATCATTTTCTAAGCTTCTCCTCTACCTACTTTCATCTTAAGCCTTTCACCCCTCTCCAGTTCCACAATTCTTTCTTCAGTTTTTGTCATTTACCTTCAAAATGTATTATTTCTTCCATTCTTCCTGTAACTGGTCATTTCATAGGGTACATTTATACAACAGTCAAAAGTAAGGCTACGGCTCACTTCACATACTCAACCAAAGTATATTAAAACTACCCGGGACGTAGATAAAAACACAGTCTCAGTAGCACCATTTCCTGCAGTGTCTAACATACTCAACTAGGGCTCTTTTAAAAGTGCAGACACATCAGTTGGTGCTCAGATAGCAAGGATAGCCTACAACTTCTGCAACACAGTATTTTTCTAAATGTTCTCTGTGTTTTAAATCTTATCTTTGACTGCTATTTAATTATAGCATGTTATAATTAAACAGTGTTGACAAAAGCATCCTCAAATCCACCATGTTGGCTTGTGAGAACCTAATCTTCTTCAATCTAATCTGAAATATGCTACTGATTCTTACTTGCTAGCCCAGAGAAAGAGTTGCAAGACTGTCCTTAGGTGGTGATCATGAACAATGACTTAAGGCTTTCCACGTAACTTACCACACTTGTTTCCTTCAGAAAGTCAATGTTTGAAAGCACATATGAACTACCAGCGCTTCCTCCAAAAGCGACTACAGATATAAAGGTGATTTCCTTTTCTTCTGGAAGTGGAGCAGGGAGGGCTGTGTCCCCTGATGTTTTATACGTGAAAGTTTTCAAATTGCCACACTTTTACATAATCCCTATGCACGTCTAAGACGACAGACCCCAGTGTTCTGCTGATTTTAATGCAGAGACTGCCTCCTAGCTCCTTCACCTTCCCAGGACGCCTGCTTTCACACTGGGCTGAGACCAGGTTAACAAAAACAACTGGTACAGTCTGTTGATCCTGGCAAAGGAGACAAGAAGTTATAAAAATGGTTCTCACTCACTATTTTAAGCAGACTGAAAGGGCACCAATGACAGCAATCAAGGAGAGAGGAAATTTGGCATGGGAACATGGGATATAGCCCAAAGGAGGCTACTATTTTCTGCAGTAGAAACCATCCAGCAGGGATGAAACCTGTTAACCACAGTGAGATAAGCGAGCACGAAAAGTATCTAATATTTGAGGTACATGTGTGAATTTCCTTCTGCCATGCTTAGGATAGGCTGCAGAACTTTGGAAGCCTCTCCAAGACCGTGCCTGGTGACCCAAATATCCATCATCCAGGAGGACTGAGCCACCAACACGAGACAGGCCCCACACTGGCAGTGAGACCACTCCCCCAGGGCCCCCACTGTGGTCTCCAAGAATGAGGCAAAGTTCATACCGAACAGCCACATTAACAGTCCTGGAGGACAGCTGGGGCCTCCTGGAATCCAGAGGAGCTAAGAAAGCTTTCGGTTCAGCATGCTGGAAGCCTAAACACGGCCACATGACTGACTGAGTTAATTCCCTTTCCATGTGGTCAAAGAAACACTGAATGATACTAGAGAGCACAGAAAAGGAATAGGAAAAAGCATCTGATGGCTGCAAAGCATTTCCAATTCAGTGAAATCACACAGCATTGGAAATCTCTTTAGGAGGAAAAGCAAGGATAAGTATCTAGAAACACCCGAAGAATCCTGTTACCAAGCTAAATCATTTTGTTTCTGTTTTTAAATTAGTTTTCAATGCAATTGCTCTTGATTTTAGATTATAACAGAGTAATACAAAGAGTGTGAATTAGAGCTCTAGAGGATGTTGTTTTGACAAAATCACACATCTAATATTTTCCAGCATCTTCCTTCACAGCAAGTTTCCAAATTTTCATTTTAACTGTAGAATAAGTTTGAAATCTTTAAATGCTGCTATCTTCATAGTACCTATGATAGATTTACAAGAGATGATGTTGCATGCATGACGTCTACTTCTGCTTTCCCATGCTAAAAATCTGATAAGGCAATCTTAACATACTACGAATTTCAATACACTTTCGTGGAAAATTTCAGTGTACAAGAAATGGGTTAGAAGGACTAGAAAGATTTTTTTAAATAAGCATCATACAAAAATATTTAACTACAACTGGAATGCCCTTCCATTTTTCTGACTGAAGTGGTCAACCACTCTGCTACATTTACATATTACCACATTTACATACACGATGTAGTATCCTGCTCTACAATTAGCTCCCTGTTACAACGAGATTTCAGGAAGTACACAGTCTGAGATAAGATTTGTGTGAAATACCAAGTTCATTTAAGGAAATGTTTGAGAGGGTGTGGGGGGATGTATTCTGGAATATGGAGCACTAATTGGTAATGAAGGGATTTCTAGCTGACTGTATAGCTCCCTAAGCTATGCTCCTTCAGTCAATACTCTACTGAAAACATTCACGTCCATAAAAATATTAGTATTTGTCTACAAGGCTGTAGCCTGTGACGCTATTCACTACTTCAAAATGTTTAATCTGCTCCGCTATCCTACTGATACATTTGGAGATGTATCAAACTATCTTTGTAGTAATGATATGGACCAGGCAGAAGGAGAGAGAACTATTCACACGGGACAGACATAAAAATCAAGATATACAGCATTAAATCCATATTTTGCATCTCCATTTTTTAAATTTGCAATTCCAGGCTGACTCCTTCAATGAAATGCATGCTATTTTATACAAGATACTACTCAAAAAATAGGCACTTTGCTTCACAAAGTAAAACTTTTCCCAAGTCTTGATCTCAGTAAAAATATTAACTTTTTTTTTTTTTAAGTAGCTACCCTTTGGGTTTTGCAAACATTTTGAAGTTCAAGTCTGCTATGTTCTTGCATTTAGCATGCTCAGCAGATCATGAATTTTATTCTGTGTGAATGACACATTCTCTTCAAAGCATATTTTTCTCTTGCATTTTTCATGTACAGTTTACTACAGCTCACACTGGAAATATGCTAAATTTGTAATAATGAATATTATTATGAATAATAGCAACAATTTAAAATATTGTCAGCACGTGCATTGTTAAATCTTTTCCTCTGGAATTCTACTCAGTAATAATTTTCTTTTAATGGCTGCCGCAATATCCTCATAACATAACCTTTTAGTAGAATTTCTTGAGATCCCAAACACAGAAATGCTGACCAGCATAGTATGAGGTGCTCGCCAAAGTGAACTTAGAAGTTTTCTGCATGTGTTTGCTGGCTTTTTAAAAAGGAATCTGTTTTACCCTTCGAAATATGTACACAACTTTATTTTTATCTCATTTTTCTCTCTTTATTTATTTTTATCAGGAACCTTAGCTCTCTGTGATTCCAGGTAAAACTCAAGAAACAGTCTGAAGAAAGAAGATGATGAGACAGCAGAAGATCTGATGATTATAATGAAATTTCACAGTACGTTTACTGTTAAAATACTGTAACAACTTAAAACAAGAAGTGCAAATTAAGTAGCAGAAAGGGTATTACACCAATTACAGTTGCCAGTTCCATCTTTAAAGGGATGAGTGGGTCTTTCCAAGCACACACCTTTGCCCCTCCCATGCCCAAGTGGGGTTCCAGCCCTCTCCATCCCCTGACTTTAGGCCACACTAGCTAGGCAGCTCTGTCCACAGTCCTTGTTCACAAACCCCTGATGGTACAAGGCCGCCTTCCCGTGCTCCTGAAAACAGCTACTTCCCTCTTTGCTTAGCAAAGTATCACTTACCACTAAAGACAGTGACAAATCAAAGCTTCATCTAATTCTCCCAAATTTTACTGGAGATCATCTTGCAAGTGACACTCCTGTGGGGCACTTCACCCCAGGATGCTGGAACCAAGATCTCCAGCCATGCCAGTGGCACCAGGATGACCCCACCTCAAAGTGAGAGCAAAGCTTGCCTTTCAGTGACAGCTGTCACGCTGGGCGTCAGACCCACACCTTCGTTGCTGCACCTTTTCACTAGGAACTGCAGTTTGCATTGCTATGGAAATAGATCAAGTGGTGATCTTTCCCACTGGAATCCTCCTAGGTCTTGAACAACTAAAACCATGGATGATTCCATACGCATACAGCATTTTCAACACCTATAGCATTACCACAGTGAGTTAAAAACTGAAAAACCACTGAAGAAAAAACTGAAAAAACCCAGACATAGAACAATACAACAAAGTTTCATTGACACAATTGCCATTTCAAAATTTGTTTTGCTCAGTGAAAACTAAAGACCTAATACTATATAATTTATATCCAGAATTCATCCTGGATTAGGGTAGCTGTTCCTTCATGATATGTATCTCCACGCTTTGCATTCAATATATTTCAGGAAAAAAAAATAAATAAAAACCTTCTAAGTCTACTCACATTTAACTTCAGAAGGGGCATGTTTGAACACAGATTTTTTTGCAGTTCTAATTCTATTTTCATAATTAAAATTCCGGTAGTGCTAAGCAGATTGAATTAATTTTCGTTTCCTGCAAGTAGCTGTTTAATAGAAACTCACGTGAATTGAAATGTCATTGCTTAAGAAGCATATGAACAGCATGAAAATCCTTTGAGTTAACCTTCATAAAATACATCAATTTCCTCATTAAAGTGACAGACAGTAGCCATTGACAAAGCCCAATCTCTTCAGCAATAGCCATCAGATCTAGAGCTTTGCAAGAGAAGTCTGTGAAGCAAATGGATGATTGAGGGTGGTGGTCATTTAATGTAAAGCCAAGCTGAGGTCAGTTTGATGTGGCTGACAATGTATTTTTGTATTCCGTAAATGGTGGGTTTCACTGCTGGCATCAAAAGTAATTGTTTTATCTTTGAAAAATGATAGTGACTAAAGGCAAAATTCTACTTGTTTGAAACATGTTTTGTAAGTGAGAGTCATAAAATTTGAATTAAGAGAATAGAAATTTTGAAAAGGAAACATCAAAAACCTCATCTGCCTTCTACTTACACCAGATTTCAGTGTGATGTAGTTCACCCCCATTTATAATTACGAGAAGATAAACCAGCCCTACAATTTTTCTACTACATCCCAAATTTCCTAGTTCTGTTTTGCCACCTTCGGAAGTAACTTTGAA
Source organism: Piaya cayana (assembly GCA_013389865.1). Lineage (NCBI taxonomy): Eukaryota > Metazoa > Chordata > Aves > Cuculiformes > Coccyzidae > Piaya > Piaya cayana. The sequence continues at coordinate 128,651 of WAAB01013150.1, forward strand.
ACTGCCAGGCACCAGCATTAAAAGCCTCCCCGAAAAGGCACACTCGTGTCTGAAAACACACAAAGAAAAGATCAAAATAAAAATTAAAAGCAATGCACTTTTTGTACTAAAAGGTTTTTCCACTTTGATAAGTGGATTATAATGAAGTGTGGCACCATGTTTCATACAATTTATTAATCCAGTCCCACTTATTTACACTCTGAAGCAGCATAATGATTTCAAAGTTGGAGCACAGCCAAAAATCACATGCAGAAACAATTCAGAAGTTTTGTGGAAAGATAAGTTGTTATATTTCAGGGGTTTTCCAAAGAGACAGACTGACTTTCAGTTCACCAGAAGACCAAAATTAAAGTAGTTGGAAGACAAGACGAAGTGCAGAAGTGAACATATTTTGAAAGGGAGTATATGCTACAAAAAGACAACTGGAGGCTGACTTGACCTGCTCTTACAGCTGCTCTAAGCTTGAAGAAGGTGGTACAGAAGACCTCTCTATGCTAGTGCTGATGCAGTAAGGTAAACTCCATTTTTTTCCAGATGGCACCTATGCTGTGGTCTTGAGTTTATCCATCACCTATGTAACTCAGAAAAATACAGTGAGAGAGCAAAACTCAAAACATTGTGGATATGGGAGGCACAAGTTTCAGGAGAAAAAAGAACAGCTGGAAAGCAGAGCATGTAGATCACAGTGGGGAGACCAGCTGATGCTCTACAAAGCTCCTCTAGCCTCTCAAAGAAGCATGCCATTGTCCCCAAGGGATTTCTTGGACTGCTTGAAGGTGACACTTTCTCCTGCAGTACTGTTACAGGCAAGGCAAAGATGAAACTAGGCTAAGAGTGCAAAGCCATTTATATCTACACAAAGCAAGCAGAAGACTCTGCAGGATAGGAATGACAGTGCTTTACCTCTATTTCACCCAAGTTTAGATACCTACGCCAAGCAAAAACAGAAATCAGGATGTAACTGTAAAAAAACCTCACCATTTCTTTGCAGAAAAACACATAGCTGGTCAGAAGTTCCCTCCTGAGCACAACATACTTTGGCCTCTAGGAGCATCCTTACCCTTCATATTTCCAAAGCAAAGGTCCCTGAAGATGCTGAGCTACCCAGTGATTCAGGAATACTTACTTTGAAGGGTGAAGTGCACAGATATGGAAATACTGTTGGAGATGCACTCATGCAGGAAATGTATTTTATTTATTCACTGATGCACAATGCTCAGTTTGTTTTATCCATTACATTTCTCATCCACTAATCACTCTCTCCTGCTATTCCTCACCTGAAAAAAACTGTTTATACACTAAGAAAGAAATCGAGAGTCCAGCTCACTGTTATTATTTGCCAAGATTTACAGGATGAGAAGACCCTACATAAATTCCGTCATTAAGAATTTCTACAGCAAATTTCTACTGAGGTTAAGTCACTGCTAAATGCAGTTTGTCATGCTGGGAAGGTATCCTGTGGCGTATCAGAGGGACCACTGCTTATTTTGGTCTTTTCATTGGAAACAGGAAGAAAGGAGGAGTTATCAATGTAAGCGTGGACAGAAAAATAATACAAGAGGGTGTAGAGAAATTGTAAGCAAAAGACAGGAAGCAAGCAATAAAACTGCAGCTAGAAAAATGTTTCTGCATGCACCAAGGGAGTAATCCAAAATAAAGAGTTAACAGCAAAGCAAAATAACAAAGCAAAACTGGGAAAGCATCAACACTGAAAGACTCTAGGAATAGGAGATGTAAGAAGCAATGTGGTAGAGGAGAACTAAGCACCGATAACACCTCTGGCTCTTTCTGTAGGAGCATTACACAACGGAGCAGGTTAGCATGGCAGTGCTCTCTTTATACATTTCTTTTGCAGTCACACCTGGAATATTGTACGCAGTTCAGGCACTTTATTACTGGAAGATATAAACAAACAGGAGGAAGTCCAGAGAAGTGAAAGGGAAATGATTAGAAGCCAGAGGGAGTGATTTACCAAGAAAATTTAAAGTAGCCTTTTACCCGCCTGCAACTTCTCTGATAATTGGAGACAGGAAATGATAGCGACTTAGTTCAAGTCTTCAGTATGTGCCTTAAGCCCCTTTGCCTTGGGCACTTAAGCATGTGCCTAGTTTTAAGAATAATGAGTACAAAAAGATTTTGACCTGATGAAAAGATTAAATAGGGAAAAAAAAGTCAGGCTACGTACTGTTGAGATCCTCCCAGGAATGAATTATGACTAACTAAGCTACCATAATAGAAGTAGATTATATCGCTTGAAATTTCACATTTTATTGTTGATAATGGGAACAATTATTTACATCTACAGTTGATGTTCCATGAGATGGCAGGACTATTAAAAACAAACATGTACATGAGTATTTGCAGTCTTTGCCACAAACACACAGCACCAAGTTATCCTGCCCAGGTAGAGACACCTGACTAAGCAAACATTTTTATCCCAGACTGTGTAACCCAGGTGGAAAGGTTCTGAAAAATGACAAATTATATACCAGTAGGAAGGTAACTGGATTCTCCTAGCTCCTCACACACTGAAATAGCTTTGAAGTGATTTTTCCAGAAGGTAGCATTTTATATAACTGTGGAGCTGACAGCAGGGCTCTACTGAAAGACACTTCGAAAGTCACGTAGATATTGCCAGGGTCTGACTTAGGGAATGGATTATTACCATTCACACAGGTTTTGCATGCAATTTGGAAAAAAAAACCAAAAACAAACCAAAAAAAAAACCCACCAAAAAAAAAAAAAAAAGAACAGCAAAGCCCAGTTGCAGGCAGCCTGCAAATAAACGTGATGGGATGCAGTTCGCTATATAATCCCCGAACAACATTCCAGGCCAACAGCCATGTTTGGGCATGTAGGATTCCCAAGCCCCTCTACCAATAGGAAAGGCCTCCCAGAAATGTGATCTCAAAGGTAACTGCGTGCACCCACCCCCTGCCCCACCCACCTTCACCTAGTCTGTGCTTAAAATCTCTTCTTGATGCTACACATAAGCAAAGTTCATAGTTCCATGCTGGAGAAAAACCCTGCAGAGATTTTTAGCTCATACATGGATAAAAAAACCCCAAACCTATAGGAGAAGACCCAGAGCAAGATAAAAGTTTGTTTATTGGAAAGTTAGTATTTATGACTAAAACTGCTTTTGATATGCATGTGTGAATATCATGCTACCCTAGGCTTTTGTCTATGCAAGTAACGAGAACTTTTATGTGACTATTTCTGCAATATTTTTATAACTCAACATTTACCTGCAACCTACACTTTCATTTACGGGGATGAGATAAGAACTGGCACAAAACCAAGAGGTCTCAGCTTCAGTGCATCAGTGCCTTGATATTATATTAAGATTTTTTTTATGGACTTTCTGCAGCGCTGTTTTAAAGGTTTGGCAGAAAGTACAATGACTGCATGGCTGATCACTGCTTTAACTACTTACAAGGTGGTATCTATAAGCCTTACAGTCCTACTCCAGAGACTTTTTTTCCCCTTTCTTTGTATAGTGCATGTCAAAATGAATCCGCAAATTGGATGAAATCTGTCAAAAAACAGATTATCATCTCTGGATCTTGTGGGACTACATATAGTTAAGGTTGCCTGACGCTCCTCATTTTAAGACCTCACTTCCTATTGCTTATAACTTTACCACACATTAGCAGTTAGGGCTGAATTTTTCCACGCTGGATGTCTGCCTCAGGCTGAATTTTATTTTGCAAGTGTAAGAATGTATCAGCTAGAAGTACTAACTAAGCTTAGTGCAAAGTAAGTTTGTGAATAAGGGTAGAGAGAAACATGTTGGTTTTCCCCAGTGTTACATTTTTTCAGACATATTTGAGAAGCTCAAGAGCCTTCACACTTTGAGACAGACCCTTTGAAGCATCACTGCTCTGATACCACAGATGTGCCTTTTGCCATCTCATACATTATCACTTAAAATTATAACGGATCATAGTACAAAACACTGAAAAGTTGCAGTTTGTACGTGATATGATTTGCAAGGGTTTTGGTAGAGGTTGGCTGCCAATCTCCAAGATTCCCTTCTGCAAAAATCATGGACCAAGGCAGAGGGTCAGGGCTGACCTAGTGCTCCAACCATTTCTTCCACATGCCAGGTGATGCTTTGGCCTGGGAACTCCATGCAGAAAATCCACATCACGCTCTCAGGCTGCAGCAGGGGATGAGATCGGAGGGAAGAGGAACACAGTACAGGTTGCAAGAGCAAGAGAACCACCAGGAGCTTAATGAGGAGACATGACAGAAGTTTGGGGAGGTAGTAGACTTGGAAGAAGAAAGGCTCCCCCAAAAAAGCAGTGGAGAAAAGGAGGAGACATAGGCAGTGGGATATTGGAGAAGCTGGGGAAGAGGGGAATGGTCAGGAGAGTCTGACAGTGCAGAGGCTGACAAGCCAAAGGAGATAAGGAAAGGTCCAAAGGTGAGTGTTGGTCAGAACCAGAAGGGGCGGGGGATGCAGATGGGTAACTGGGTAAACAGAAGCGGCTGAGAAGAAAATTAACTGGGGGCAGAATGTCCAAGAATATCTTCCTCTACAGCATTAGGGCCGAATGCAGGAAACGTAAGACTCAACTCCCCTAGAAAATATCTACTTTACAGATTGGAAACTGGAGGCAAAAGACAGTAAAGTCAGAAATATTAAAAGTGTCTACTAATGCACTGAGCCTGACCTGTCACTCCCACAACTTGATTTTTCTAAGTGTTTACCATTTTTGAGAGAGATTGCTTTCTAAGGTGGCTGACAATCCCCTGGTTGGGTTACCATTCTCCAGCTGGTGCTCCTAGCTCTGCTGCATGTGACTCCAACCCTACCCCCAAGTTTTCATGACTGCTGGGACTTTATTTGCTGAGCCTACATCAGGAGGAGAGTCCAAAACTGGCCTGATGCCACCTTTGCTTCTCTCTGTAGGCATGGGGAAAACAGCCAGTGGCAACCACAGAAACCTACAGATGCAAGAAGGAACCCACAAAACACTGTTTGATACCCAGGTTACTTCTACCAGACAGCTACACCACCTGACAGAGGGCAGTCAGGTGCTGCTTTAGCAGATAAGTGCTGCACTGTGCTATGGATTTCCTACATGCATCCCATTTCACCTCCTGTCCTTTAGCCCACATGCTCCTGGGAAGAGAACAAAGCATTACAGCAGCTTCACAGCATCTGATACTATGTGTTGGTACAGGAGACTGCAAAATCTCCCTCGTAACCTGGAGTTCAGCTTCAGGAGTTTAAATAAATATTTACCTTAGAAAATGATGGAAATATTGTCTTTTAATTTATGTTCTCTGCTTTTGTAAACCTTTGCAGGAAGAGGAAATGGTAGAGGGATATCTGCTGCCTACCTTGGCATGGGTGCCACTGGCCGGTAAGACCACCCACCACAGCAGCTAGCACGGTGTCCCATGTATGTGAAGCTTGCACAAACTAGAATGAGTAGTAAAAATACAAACTTGGGGGGAAAAAAAAAGTATCCTCCAACAAGAATTTGTGAACCAGTATCATCAAAATGTGCAAACTATGGCTGGTTTTGTATCCACACGCAGAAATTAAACTGTGATGTTCAGAAGGGGCACAGATTACTGAATCATCATAAAAATATCATGGCTGGGGAGCTCCTGTGCTGCATCCACACATTGTATTTCAGCTCCTAAACCAGACTTTGTTAAATCTAACAGTTTACCAGCACATGCGATTGCATCAATTTTAATTAGGTAACCGGCTCAGTGGTTTTGATTGTTTCGATTGGGTAAACACGTGACACAGACTGATCTATAATTAAGATGAACTTTAAGATAAGTGTTCATGTCTAAGTGGTGGACTGGACACATTTGTTGCCGCCTGAGGATGAAGGAGTAAAAGTACAAGTCGGAAGAGATCCTCTCTTTGCTCAGTGATTGCTGACCTCTGTTTTTCATTATTACTAGGAAGTGGTCAGTTAACCCTCATCATTAAGCAATAAAGCGTGACAGAGAGTGCTGATTAATGTGCTGCTCACAAATATGGTCAGGCACGAGAAGAAACCAACAGTGGCCTTCTGGCAGTTTTAAATGGCCATTAGTTATAGTTGTGCAAAATGAAATTAACCCAGCTAATCAAGCACTGAGAAGCTGAGGGTCAAGGGTTCTGGGCACACAAAAGGTACAGTGTGTTTACATACCATGGAAAGGAAAAAAAAAAACCCTGACAGGGTGATTCATGAAAATGGATGCATATAATATAATTGACCAAACATTGGATAAACAGAACCCCTGTACTGCTGCAGAAGACCCTGTTTAGACCCCTGTTCCCTATAACCTTGACTGCCTGCCTCTGCAAACAGGTTTATGTTTTATATTTTTTATATATTTTTATTTTATATATATTTACAGACTCAGTCACATGGCTGCTCATGTCCCTTAGGCTAAATCGTGGCACCACCTGGATTATGACACACACTCCTCACATCCTGAAACAGGTTTGCTGCTTGTAAATCCTTCTCCTGTCAGACCCAGAGAGCTGGGGAAGCATGTAGAGCAAACGGTAGAAGCACAGGAGAAAAACACAAGCTAAACATGCACATAAGCATGTGACAGCTCATTTTGTAAGAAAGACAGCAGGGGCCTGAAAAACAAGAGCTTTTTTCTGAATAAGTAACCTTCTCTCACTTTAAATTTCATCTTCTTTTAGTAGTCTTGGCAAGTCCCACTTTAAAGACATTACTTTCTTGTCTGCAATGGGAGAAGTGTTCTCACCGTGGCCTGATCTGATCCCCTTTCTGGATGCTGGATACCATCTTCTCTGTCTTTCTAAACTTTACGGTTTTGATTTCAGCTGAAATCTTAATTTTTTTCACACATCTGGATGGAAATAGTTTAATTCTAAGGATTTCCCCACTACTTCAATGCATACTGATTTTGGATTATGGACTGCATAATCCATATAATGCATGTGCATATGGATTTTGGATTGCCCCCACCTGCACTATATGGCAATACTTTAGATCTGTCTTTGCCTGCTGAATCAAAGTGGGCACCTTTGCTTGTAGAAGCATTCAAAACCCTTCCCACATTTTTTCTTGGTGGCTTATTGTTCTTGTGCTGTGAACTTGTTATTGAAGGCTTCAAGGACAGAAAGAATGGTGACAGTGACAAGGACTTTCTCCTTTTCTTAGTGGAACCATAATAGAAAGTATAGTAAGTGTGAGAATGGCAATGGGAAGGACTGAAATGAAAGTCAGAAAGATGATACTGTCCTTCGGTTCTCTATTTCTGGAACATTTTCCAACTCTATGGAAAAAAGGGATGCTCAAGCAAGCAAATTTACCCAAATACTGTTCAGAAAAACCTCTGCTGTTCAACCCTGTTCTGTCTTGTTACAGAACTCTTTAAGCATGTAGTAATACATATATTTTGCTTGTGCTTCTAATGTCCTTCACATTTTCATAAGCTTTGCGCAAATGATATTCCATTATTAAACAGTCAGTGAAAGATCTCATCCTTGTCATATTTCCTCTTCCTACTTTTAAATGAATAATTAACATGGAATAATTGGTAGGCTACCTTTCTAAATTTCTCACACACAAAACAGAAGTGAAACAAGAAAAAAAAAATGCAGCTCCGTGTGACCACTGTGTCCAAGTGCTTGTGTTACTTTCCAAAACCCTAATTTATTTTAGAAAGCTGCATGCAATGCTGCTACATTGAAATATACACATATCTGCCGTACTTGACAGACTGCTGCCCTACATTCAGCGCACAGTACCTGCATGATGACACTGCAGAAGTATGGGAATATGAAATATCACTTGTAGTTCCTAAGGCTCTATAAAACACCTGAATATCTCGAATCCAACTGCCTTGCAGCGTGCACCTTCATATGAAGTCATTAACAACCACCCTCCCCGCAAAGAGACAGTTTCGTTCATGAATATGGTGCTACCATTCTATGAACGCTGTACTCCTGTTATTAAAAGACTAAAAAGACTAAAAAGACAGTTAACAAAAGACATCATTTTAAAATAGATTAGTGTCTTCCCAATCCCTTTTTCTAATTTTATGAATAGTTTAGTATGCCAGTGCACACAATCTAAGAAGTACTTATTATTTTTTCCCAATAGTCCATCATTATCATTCTGTTGTATCAGAGAAAATTAGCACCTATCACTTACATAATTTCCAGCAGTATTGTTAAGAGCGGAATTTGCATGCATGATATGGTGTATAGGCTAACACAAGTCCATTTGCTAAGTCCACGTGGTAAAATGGATGAATAAATAATTGGATGCTTAGCTCCAAATATATAATTATTCTTAGGAAAAAAATTAGAGCACAAGTCTGCGAAAATACATATAATAATACTAATCTACAGTTAACTACTCTAGACAAAAAATGCCCTTTCAGAAATGGAATCATACAGTTAGAATCCAAAAATGTTTACAGAAAACTTGCATAAATGCCCAAGTTTTGAAAGTTCAGGGCTATTACACTTCTTCCCCACAGGCGTTAGCTTTAAATTGAGAACATCGCAGCGTAATGAAGAAACAGCTTAGCAGAGTCCTTATGCAGAGCATGCAAAAAGTCTGTAAACCTTTGTATTTCAGTTTAAATTGTTCATGCTAGAAAAACTTCAGGCCTGATTGTTCTGATCTGCTCCCACGCAGAGTCCCTCCCTAAGAAAGCAACATTACCTTTTTTAATATCATCCATCACCCTGCTTTGCAATAAGCATCGCTGTTCTGATGTTGCAAGAATTGTTTGCCATATGTCTACTTCAAATACATATAACAAATAACTAAGGCAACTTGTGTAAAGAAATGAGGGAGTGGGCTTTGCAACAGTTAAGCAGGAAACATCAAGTCCCATCCTTTTCTGTATTAAGAATACAACATAAACCAACCTCCCCATGAAGTACAATAAACAGGTGGCTACAAATGAGAAATCTATCTACTAGTTCTTTTGCCTGGTAACAGCCCAAAAGAATGTAAATATGCCACGAATAGGAAATGAGTGGAGAAAATTCCACTATTCTGGAGACAAGATTTCAGCAAGAATGAAGAAGAATTAAAGGCAAATGAGACCTGCTGCAGAATTGGATGCAACTGCATTAATACTAACAGCAATGACACCATTTCTGGAAATGGTGTGAAACATTACAAGAATTCAGAAGTATATAGCTTATCAGAATGATCAGTAACACACAAACAGCTATCATCTTGCAAAGACTACCAGAAATTTCAAAGAAACCCAGTTTTCTTCTTACCGAATATTATACAGGTTTTCTGATTAATGGACATTACATTTTTTTTTAAGATAGTATCTATCTTCCTATTGCAGAGGCTATTTCCATTTTGGTATTTTTCTCACCCTGTGACTTGAAAGGCAGCCTACATTCTAAATCTCTAGAATAAATTTCTAAAATACAGCCTTTCTGCACTTACTTTCTGAGTCCTTTATTTAGGCCTTTTGAATTTCTTCATATATTCTTTTCCAGGCAAGAGCCACTGAACAGTTTCAATAAAGATCTACTGCCTGAAACAGCGATTCCATTACAGCTTTTTGCCCTTATTACTGGTCATCTGGTGTACCATTGAAGAAAATCTGCACATGGACCTTTTTAAAAATTATTTAATAAATCAGAAAAAAAAAGTGTTCAGAAGTATGGGAGTCAGTCCTGAGAGGTAGAATGTCATTCAGACTTGACAGGGCTTTTAAGCCTGCCTTTCCCATTTGCAACCATGTATAAACCAGCAGTGTCAGTCAGTGGGAGATCTTTGGTCCAGGCAGAAGCAGTTAACCAGGCTGTGAGAGAGTAACTCCTGGCTGTTTCTCTCCTGCACTCATTTCCCTTGGTCTGTGTTATTTACTTTCCAACTAATGGATTGCAAAGCCCATCAATTTAAAGTTAAGCAATTTAATAGAGCAAAAAATGTTGGGGCCTTTTTCTAGGTGAGAACCAACTAAATAAGAGGTAGTTCCTTTGGCTTTGAAAAGCAACAGTGGAGGAAAAGTCTGAGCACGGAAGACTCACCCTGGGAGGAGAAGAATCAGCCTGGGGAGCATATAACAAGTGGGACAAAATGAGCTGCACCCATGAGTGCTGAGGGAGCTGATTCACATCACTGAGAGACCACCCTCAGCAACTGAGTGAGGCTGCCAAGGATTGGAATGATGCAGATGTCACTACTGCTTTCAAAAAGAGCAAGAATACATTTTTATGGTGAGGACAATCAAACAGATTTCCCTGAGGAGCTGTGGAGTCTCCACCCTCTAGAGCATCCCTCTGAGATAACTCAAAACCCAACTGGACACAGTGCTGAGCAACCTGTTCTGAGCAGTAAGGTTGGACTAAATTATCTCCAGAGGTCCCTTTTGACCTCAGCAATTCTGTGATTACATGATAAGGCACTCTCATCTGGACAAAATTAATCCACACAAAATGGTGCTCTTTTCATAAACCTATGCACATTAGCACAGCCTTTGATAGTCCTAAAGGCATAAAGTGATTAAGATATATCTTCTGTATCAAAGAAATGCTACACCAAATATTACATGAAGTGTTACACAGGGAAGCTTGAAATAAAACAGGAAGTACAGCTTCTAAAGAGAAAAACTGTATTGTGAAACATCTGCAGCATATACAGAAAAGACAAGTTAACCACATCATAATAATGTGGTCTGGTAACCTATGTAGAAAACTCATACAGGGTAAAAGTTCAAACTCAGATATTAGGCATGTTAGGATGTACTGTATGAACAAATATAAGGAAGGATGAATTTGATAAACCCTAATATAAACTCCCTCTAATGCAAGCATCAGTATGTACTAGAGAAAATCAACTACAGTCTTTCCAAATTCACTTCAGTCAAATGGTTTAGGTACAGGTCCTTAGACCTTGAGGCACCCTTTCACTGTTTAGTGGCAAGTAGCTTTCTCAGGAAGCAGAACCATCATCAGTGTTTCCTGCACTCAGCCGCTGTGTAAGAACCCTGCTCCAGTTGCTGTTGCTGATCAGGGAAGAAGTCTCAGACTTCTCAAGACTTCAAACCCTGAATTCTTATCCCCACAGCAGATTAAGAGAAGTCTCTAACTACATTATGTCTTACATCTACACCCTTGGTCCCACCTTGCCAGATATGGATGGTGATTTAGGATTAACCAGGACCACAAAGTCAAAGGGACTCTTGTCTTCAGAGTTCACATTCACTTGCTATGGAATACAAAATACAAAAAGGATTATTAAGCCATAAAGAAGAGAGTAAGAGAGAGGAGAAAAAGTCAATTCCTGAAGCAGCTGAATGATGCCGTGGAGAACTGGACTGCATCTCCTTTGCCACAAACTTACTTTATAATCATAAGAAAGAAAAAAACACTAATTACCCTCCTTGTTTCTTGAATATCCAACTTGAGATCCCGAGCCTGATTTGTAGTGGTTTAAGCAATCACAGCTTCAAGTAAAATCAATGGGAATTGCACTTTAGACATATTAAGTGCTATAAAATGCCAAGTACTTCTGCCCCCTGAGATGCTAGATGTCATAAATCATGAACCCCAAATCAGTGGGTATATCTGAGCTTAATCTGTAACTTAACTCCTCGACTGTAACACAGGAGTAATAACCACTCACCTCATATTGTAAGGATAAATTAAACAATGTTTGTGAAGCACTTTGATATTGTAGTGATGAGCACCACAGAAAAGCTCTGTAAGAAATGAGTAATTACATTTTCTGAGTAAGGGATGAAAAGTAATCAGCAGTGAAGGCACAGGACTATACTTTGAGCAATGAGAAGAATACAAGATATTGAATAGCTGCTCACTAATTGAATGTTATCCAATCTGTTCAATGAACAAGGCAGAGGTCTGATGGAAAAAGTTGTATGTGATCATGTAATTAAAGCTGAATTAGAAATCATTAAATGTGGTGCAGATGAACAAAGACCATGCAGGTCACTAGCACTCATTATTTTCACTTTTACTGTGATTTTGCAAACTTAATTTTGCTCCCTCTAAAATGTTTTTTAAAAAAGCAAACTGAAAAATAGTCAAACAGCTCAAAACCTCTGAAATCCACCATTGCACCTAATGTACAAGCCCACAGAGAGGAGCTGAAAGGGATGGGAGAGTTCATAACAACCTCAGATGGTTCTGCTACTCCAAACTCTACAACACGAGAGAAAGGGTCTGCCAAACTGCCTGAACAGAAGCAGGACGTCAGCAAGTTTTACTGGACAAGAACCAGAGCATGCACAAATCCCAAGCACATGCTGTCATCTGCTGCGTGCAGAGCCTAAACACAGACTTCAGGCTTCAGCTACACCTATGTCACACAGTATATAGAAAACTCATGCACTGGCCACTCCAACAGTCGTACAAAGTGCTGCATCAGATCTGCAGCAAGTACAGAGCTGCCCATTACAGTGTCAGTAGCTCCTGGCAGCTGTTCCCCGACACAGAGGAGATGAACAGAACCTTGCTCGTACCTGCTTGCTGTTAGCATGGACAAGATGCATACAAAAGCCCCATATAACCATCACTCTTGAAATAAGTGAGACCAACTGACTCATACTCCCTTTCTTGAGGCCCTGGATTTTGCACCTCAGCCATGACAGACATCACCAAACAATTTCATAGATTAAAACTTATAATTCTTAAAATAATTCTGTCTTACAGAATTTCCTCTCCCTAAACAATAAAGAACTTGGGCTTCAACGCTGACCACGGGCCACTATTGTTTCTAAAAAACTGACAAAACTGCTTCAGCCTAAGTCTAGACTTCAAACTTAAAAGAGGCACTCCCAACCTTCAACAATCTAAAACTGTGCTACAAAAAAAGGCTGAAATCCTGGCTTCTTTTAAGGCAATGGGAGATTTGCCATTACCTTTTCCCACTCTATTTATATCTGAGATGCTAGCAGATGCCTTGTTCCCTCTGTCTATAACAGACAGATCCGTATGCACATTTTATCTATTTTTTTTTGTCTGGAGACTGTTTTCCCACTCTCTTATTTAAAATGGGATTAGGAGGTACAAAAAGTTGTTTTGTTTCTGGTTTTATGTATTTATATATTTATTCTGAGGTTTTATCTATTTAGTACTTCTTTTCAGCCACAGCACTGCAAAATTCCTTATCTCCGACATTGTTTTGCTGAAGGCACCGTGCAGGATTATCCCCTTTTGCCTCCTAACTACTTAACCTGAGACTGGAAGAGCCTTCCAGGCTCTAAAAATTTTCTGAACCTTAAAGGTTGTAGAAGAGAAGTGCTATTTGCTACTAAAAGTGAAAATTATAACACTGCTCTGATAGTCTGCCAAGGCAGGCAGATAACAGCATTTTATAAAGCGGTATCTCTTAAGAAGCAGCACCATAGCTGTAAGGAACTAAGGCATCTAGCTAAGGATGTTTTATGATATTTGATATGCTTTATGCCGTTTGATACAGAATATGTTGTACGTATAGTTATGCCCAGTTGCAAACTCGTATTTGAATGTTTGCTTATGCTTTAGTTATCCATTTAAAGTTGTATTGTACTAGGCATTACAAAATATCTCCAGTAGCACAGTGTTCAAGAAGCCGGACCAATTATACTTCAATGATGGTGGATTTTGCAGCAGCCAGGCTCTCACTTGAGGGGATTACCAGCAAATGTAATCATGAGGTCACCTGATGGAGTCTGGGGGTACCTGCAGAGGCTTAGCTGGATAGCTATGAGCTATTTTAAAGGACTTCACTCTCCTGAGCTTTTTTCTGAACTCAAAATGAGAAAAGTCATTGTAGGAGACACACATTCACCTGTTAGCACAAATACAAAGCAATTCTGCCTTATGGCACTTAACACAAATTTTTCAAAACTGGAGTCCTGTATCCCTGTGAACATTTGGGCATCTACCATCACTACAAGTAGAACATCCTAAAAATGTATTAGTTAGTCCTTTATTTTAGTACTACAAAGTCCTTCATTTCTTGAGTGAGATGAACTCTTCAACTTTATCAGAGCACAATATTAACTAACAGAAACATCTTTCAATGATTCTCTGCTATCACAGATAACCAAATCATATCATACATCAGCTACTTCTCTTACACTTCATTTCAAAGTAGGTACTTAAATCCTTCTGAGTCCTTTTAGGAAAGCATCTGTAGAACTCCCTCCCCTTTTGGTGGTTTGCAGCCTTCTCAAAATATCAAACCAACTAGTGTAACTTTTACCCATTTGCTCTTATTTCAGTACAGTTCAAAATAAATTCTCCTCCCTCTCAGTTGTCTATTCCTCAACTATGAAATATTTATAGACAGCAATCATGTCCCAACTTAGACTCTTTTGGGTTAGCTAAAAAAAGCTGAAAGCATTTAGTCATCTGATATTAGATAAATTTTTATTCCCCAGATAATTTCAGGAGCTCTCTTAGTGTGTTTATGTGACTCTGAATCAAACTGTCTTTAACATGTTGGTGTCCAGAAGGATACAAAATATTCCATGTAAGTGTTCCCAACATCATTTGTACCAGAACGGTGCAAACACTACTCTGTTTGCTTGCAATACTTGGTGCATTTGAACATATGGATTTTGTGTAACCATGACACACAAGTGGCTCAGCCACCATGGAACTATTACCTAGAAGGTGAATTTCCCAGAGGTGTTTTTCTTCTTTATGGGGCATATGGGAGAAGCATCCAGAAAAACACTAAACTATTAGCAGTGACGTATGAACTCTTTTTAGCCAAAAAGTCTGTGGCTACTTTGAATCAGCATGCATCCACAGGGCCATCCCACCTCTATGAAGACTCTGATCTCCCACAGTATTAATCTGTAATGTGTTAAAATAGAAAAAAAAACCCACCAAAAAAATACTGCAACTTGGTTTCCTGTCACATCATAAGAATGTCAAAATCTTTCCTGTCTTATAAAAAGATGTAGAAGATAAGCACGTGAAAGCCTGCGTGATGCTTGAGTTTGTGGCAATCAAAGGCCATTGGCTAAGATAAACCAACCTCACCACTACATATATATTCTGTTTACTGCATATTGTACTTGTGTAGGCTACCTACCTTCTACTGAATATATTATTTTATAGATGAAGCCGTCTAGAAATTATTATTCATAAGACAAAGAACAAAAGACAAACAAAAGAGTGCTGGAGAAGAATAGTTGCATGCAAACTTCCTAGCAACACACAAGTGTTTTTCAAGGCTAGACAGCAGTCCACATTTAAATTCTCATCTTTGTGCTTGTCTCTCCTTCTTTACAGCAAAACCGGCTTAGATGGTAAATAACAGTAAATATCAAAAAATTGCAAAAGTTGGGAAATCCTGGAGGAGAGAAGAAATTATTAATGCTTTAGGAAAGGAATAAATGTGGATTTTCAGCTTCCTTGATATTAAATACTTCTTCAAATAGTTTTCCCAGCCATTAACCAACTTGTGGTTCTTTGTGGGGATGCAGCTGCTACATTCACCAATACTTTGCTTGTTTTAAAACCAAGACACTACTTCACCTACCTGGTTCCCAATCCCTCCCTACCTCTGCCCTGCCACTCCTTTCTGAAATGCCACCTCCTTTAAGGAGAGACACGAAGTTGGCAAAGGGTTTAAGAGGGGAAGCCATATGAGGAGCAGAAAACATCACTTGGTGTGTTCAGCCTCGAGGAGATCTCATTGCAGTTTACTGCTTCCTCACAAGGGAAGCAAGAGAAGCAGGCACTGATCTCTCTTCTTTGGCAACCAATGATAGGACCCAAGGGAATGGCAGGAAAATGTGCTAGGGGAGAGTTTAGGTTGGATATTAGGAGGAGGTTCTTCACCCAGAGGGTGGTGGAGCACTGGAACAGCTACCCAGAGAAGCAGTCATGGTGCCAAACCTGACAACATTCCAGAAGCATTTGGACAATGCCCTCAGACACATATTATGAATGTTGAAGTTGTCCTATACAGGGACAGAAGTTGGACTTGATGATCATTTTGAGTTCCTTTCAACTCAGGACAGTCTATAATTCACTTGCTCTACTAGCACTGCACTCCACATTCAACATGCATCCAACATTTATTCTTGAGCATTAGCCAGAGTTTCTCATGCAGGCCATATATTCCAAAAGCCACAAGGCTCCTCCCATTCCACCTCTCCTCAGCTTTAAAATATTAAATTGTAAAACATGCTCCATCCTTTATTAATCTTTCTTCTTTTTGTGTCACACTTCTTGTGGCTTGGTTTTATTGCCTTTTTTTTCAGAGTCCCAGTGCAAACCTTCCTATCTCCTTCCCCCTACCAGCCTCCTGAACTCTGAGCTCCCAGTATCTAAAGCCAACCAGAAGTAGGAGTGAAGACTTCATTTCACGGAGCAATAAATGCTGCCTGCCAGAGCAAAAACTAGAAAAAACCTCTTTTTTATAACTATGAAAGCATGGAAGGCTGATGGCAGCTTCAAACCTATGATGACTTAATTATTTAAATTTTATTTTACACGTATTAACCATAGCATATCAAGTAAGAGTAGCAGCTGCTACATGAATTTGACCAGCTCATTTGCCCTCAGCAGATCACCCATCTGTTTGCTCTTCACCTAATATCTCTGTTCGATAAGTTGTAAAACAGATTCTTGCAACAGGTCAAGAACAGAGTCAACTTCAAATCCCACACAGAAATTTCTATGAAAACATATGGACATCTATACTGAGTGATGTTGGATTTAGAGAGGCCACTGACCTTATGAAAGTGGATAAAAGGAAAATTGCAGTCTATGATGGGAAAAGACTGACTCCATTACAGTCAATGAACAAGAGTGGAGAGTGAAGAACTGCATGTGTAATTAGTTCTAGTAATACAGGCCAACAAAATTCACGGGTGCACACACTGCAGAATGGTGTGGAAAATGTCTTTTTATAATACATCAATTTCAGCTTCTACAGTATTAAAAAAATATTCTTCCTTTAAATGATCAATAAAGTAAGCTATCCTGTTCACCAGTAGTATTTTATAAAAATTTAAGTTATGCTAATTAAGTGAATTATTCAAGAGCTATGCATTCCAGCATTTAAATTTCCACCTCAATTCAAATAAAGAAAAAAAAAATAAAGGAGGCACGCACACCTGCTCTAGTTTCTCTTCATTTTCTGCTGAGGAGTGTAGAGCCTTGGGAAGTTTCCACTTACACTCCAACAGAAAACCATAGGAAGATTACCTGTTTCTGAAAAAATTATTATGCATAACATATCATGGAACTTTCCCTCTCATGTGGCCTTCTGAAAGTAGAGAGTATCCTTGGGCTATTTATGCATCTGGCCCGCTGCTAAACAGTTGCACAGTGCCTTTGCTTGCCAAAAACCTGAATTTATCTACCACTGAATTTTCAGGCTGGCAATAGCTCGCAATCCTTGATGTGAAGATGAGTCTCTAGAAGACTGCTGGATCCCTATGGTTATGGCAATAAGAACAGCCTCGGTGCCTGGCAAGACAGACTAAGAGTTACCCAAGGTGACTGGAGGGTTGGATTCTTGATCTCACATCCTGAGCTGTTTGGTTTCTGTGTTTCAAAGCAGCCTGGCACAAAGGAGATGAAGAATGACACTTCTTTTCCGTAACACTATCTTTGAGGCAATCTCAGTTCCCATACCTGTGCCAATTCCCTGCAAATGGCTACACGCAAGAAATTTTATCCCTTCCACTACTGAACTGAAGTCTTGGATAACCTGCTATTTAAACATGCAGCTACTAGACTGCCTGCTGAAGTGCACAGCACATTTACTATATCCAGGAGGCCATTTAAATAAGATGGCATCAGATTAGACTTTGAAAAATTTCCTTCAGCCAAATTCCCCCCTACTTTGAATAGGCAAACAGCAAATGCTAAAGTAAAAAAGAAATGCAGCTGTAGAAAATTTTGCTACTGTGACTGTGTTTCTACTACAGAGATGGAGAGAAATCTCTGTTTGTGACTTAAAACAGCACAATTAGTTTTAAAGTGAACCTCCTGGAGGAGAAAAAGCAGCAAAATTTGCAATATATGGAACATCACAGCTTTGTATTTAAAAAAAGGACAAGCTTCCCCATAATTAATATAAGTTGTTCATTCTTCCATTTCAATTAGCCAAAAATTTCTCAACTAATATGCAAAATAACTGGAAGTTGATGGTCATTTTTGCTGTAGTCTTTGGTACTGTTTGGAGATAAAAAATGCCTTCTTTTTTTCTTACCTTCAAGCCAAAGGAAGAATGAAAGATTAACTTCAGCAACTTAAGAAGCAATATAAATTTTGATTTAGGACAAATTACCTCATACTTGTCTGGAACTTGGACAAATGAAGACTAAAAATGCAAAGCATACGCAAGAACAGCTGTGATTTCTGACTTCAAGTCTGTTACGCTCCTTAGAGAAAGCTGTCTCCGTGCAGAAGACAAGACGAGACTGGCTAGATGCTTTAGGTTCCCTCATGGTATAAGTCTATAATCAGCATGAGACTCTATTAATGATCATAAATTAAAGTT
The DNA here is from genome assembly GCA_013389865.1 of Piaya cayana. Taxonomy (NCBI): domain Eukaryota; kingdom Metazoa; phylum Chordata; class Aves; order Cuculiformes; family Coccyzidae; genus Piaya; species Piaya cayana. The sequence continues at coordinate 147,115 of WAAB01013150.1, forward strand.
TAAATACCTTTGTGACTGGGCTTATCTGTAACTTACAAAATCATACAATATAGTTATCCTAGGTAAAAAATTCTCATAAACAAATATAAATGTTTTAACTTTTGCAGTGACATCATTTATCAAGACTTTAATAGTTAAAGGATTTTAGTGTTAGTACAGCAAATCAAATTTGTATTAATTACACAATCACATTTCTTCCTATCAGACTCCTGTTCATCAAGTCAGCCAGCAAGAAGTTCATGCTTACTTGATACCAAAATTTTACGCTTTGGTAATTTACATCCTTGCAATGAATTCCATCTGAAATTACTTTTGAATTTCACCAATAAACCCATATTAATACTTTTTTTGGTCTACAGCTCTCCTTCCTATAAATTTATTAGACAGTTCCTGTGAGTCTCCAAAACAAGTTTCACTGGGAATACAATTACCAGATTTATAATTGGAAATGCAAGCTATAGTCTTTGTTATTGTGTACTTTCTTGGATTTAAATTTAAATGCAGTTGTTTTTTTCTGTTGTAATGCCTCTGTTCTGTAATATTTCAGAGGAGTACAAATAAATTGGTATGTAAAAGCTGTTCTAGGCAGGCTGACAAAATTAGCAATTCTAGTTGAGACCCAAAGATCTGGGTGATGTGCAGCGGTCCCTCTTTCTAAATTCCCCTTCTTGCTGTTTCCATGCTTTTTTTGCACTCTTTGTTTTTTCATTTCATAGAATCACAGAACGGTTTGGGTTGCAAGGGCCTTTGTAGGTCATCTAGCCCAATCCCCCTGTAATGAGTGAGGACATCTTCAACTGAATCACTTGTTCTTGCACCTAAATATCAGTTGCTCTCTCTCACCATTTTCATCCTATCCATCATTTTTTTTTGTTTGGAAGAACTATCAGTATGTAACTTTTAAAATTAAACTAAATGAAACTCTCATTTAAGCAGTAGAAACTAAGGACCAAAAGTCCCTTCTCCTTAAAGGAGAAGAGTTGCTCCATTCAAAGAGGGCACAAAAACTGAAATATGAGGAGGTCTGTCAGAACATCAGGAAACACTTTTTACAGTGAGGATGACCAATCACTGGCAGAGGTTGCCTAGACAGGCTACCTTGATCCTTTGAGATACTCAAAAGTCACCTGCATGTGGTCCTGGGAAACTGGCTCTAAGTGGCCCTGCATGAGTAGCGTGGTGATTGGACCAGACGACCTCCTCAATAATTTCCTTCCAATGTCAGCCATCCTGTTGTTCTGTGAAAACTGCACCAGCTGTAGCTACTGTATTTAATAACATTGGAAGAGGAGGTCATTTTTGAAAGGATATTATTTCTTGTGCCATTTCTACTGAAGAATGTTTAGCAGATCAAGTACAAAATACATGCGCGTGTGTGTGTGCGCGCGCGCGGGTACAAGTATGTAAAACAACTGGAAAAATATTCATATATTTTTTAAAAGTTGATACATGACCTCACAGTAATTGTTAATGAAATCTAAGGAATCTCTTCTATTCTTTTACTACAATCTTTTAGAGAGGGGACAATTCATTTTTACTCAAATAAATCAGACAAGGTGAGACAGTTGGGGTTCTTCAGCCAGGAGAAGAGAAGGCTCCAAGGAGACCTTATAGCAACCTTCCAGTACCTGAAGGGGCTAATATAAGGCTGAGCAGGGACTGTTTACAAAGGCTTGTGGTGATAGGACTTGGGGTAATGGCTGTAAACTGGAGAGGAACAGATTTAGACTAGACGTAAGGAAGAATTTCTCCACCATGAGAGTGATAAGGCAACTGGAACATGTTGCCCAGGGAAGCTGGGCACCCTGGAGGTGTTCAAGGCCAAGCTGGATGGGGCCTTGGGCAGCCTGATCTAGTGGGACATGTCCCTGTCCATGGCAGGGGGTTGGAACTAGGTGATCACTAAGGTCCCTTCTAATCTAAACCATGATTTACAAATTCCCCAGAAACTTGTTTCTATGTTCACAGAGGGAGTTCTACTGTTTTCTTTGTAATAAAGAAAACAATAGGAGCCCTTAAGTAAAGGACACAGCTTGAGCTCAGAGTTGAGACAGATATGCTCAGGATCTACAATTAAGGTAGTTCTTCCACTTTCATTTATTTTTTGTTTATACCATGCACTGAACTACCAGTTTCAAAAACATGCTCATGAACACATAATACATTGTAATTACTACAAATACTTAATTTAAAATAGGAAACCTCAGGAAGAGGTGTTTTACCAGCTATGTACATGACAGAAAAAAAAAATCAGACTACAAAAACCCAAACACCCTCCCCCCCCCATCCATTTTGTTGTTACAAATCCACCTACACAAATTTTTATTGTTCACATTGACAGTTTCTGGATGTTTGGAGCCAAAAGGCATTTTATGTTTTTGCTCTGTCCTTTTGTGGCTAATATTCTACAAAGTAGAATATGCATAAATCTATATACATGCACAAATATATGTAGAAACAGAAAAGCGTAACCCAAGTTTTCAGTGTTTGCATAACAACAGCATTACCAGTAGCATCAAGAGCTTGCAATCACACGCATATCAAGCAGATGTCTAGACAGTGTTCACATACCAGTGGTAGAATGTGTACGTTAACATAAGAATTCTAAAAAATAAAAGCAAATTTAAAGCTTCTAGCTGCAATTTTTAGAGGTTAGTGTGTTGGTTTCATTAATTTTTTTTTTAACTCGTCAAATGTCAGTAATTACTGATAACTTCTAACTACATTTAAAATATTTATTTCTATGCCCGATTACAAAGTAATCCTTTCATAACAATTTTGTCCTCTGGGGTCCAGAAACATACTCTTCCTATTTTGTTAGGTTTTAAAGGGAAATGTTGATAATTTTTCATAAATTTCTGCAGTGTTGGGTAGGGATATCCTGAAGATTATGTCAGAAAGGACATCAAAAGAAAGGAGCATGGCAAATGTATATACACTACCTTTAAATCAGTGTTCAAAGACTAGGAGGGAAGCTTTCCTGGAGGGCAGGAAAGGAGGAAGGAAGATAACAAAAGGTGCTCTCACTTCACACAGTATGTACAGGTGTATGCAAAAATCTCATGACCACAACAAAAAAAATATCCTCTTTATTCAGTGTTCAGCTTAGACATGGATGTTTGAAGACTCATACATGATGTGGCATGGAAACATATGGAGGAAATCATATAGTGAAAGTAAATAAGGTTTTCCAGTATCTGTGCTAAAAACTCAAGATGAATTAGGCAAGGAAGGCACCAAGGTCACCTGTTGCACAACAGCAGGAGAAAGTCCTTTCAAAAGGGGAAATCTTTCCTGTGTCCTTATAACTTTGGGAAGTTTATTTCGATTAGATTGACATTTTTGATGATAGAGAGATATTACATGAGGTCTTGACTTCAATGACGCAAAAGCCCTCCAGGTCTATTTAACACAGAGCTAAATTCTTATTGCCAGCAGCAGCAGATTTAATGATCACAGAAGAAATTAATCACATCACACACTGCCTCACTCCTCTTACCGCATGAGCTGGACACCATATTAAGAGCCTATTTTCTTCCTTCTAGATTTTTCTTCATGAAAATAAATCAGAAAAGTAGATATAGCCTGCTTTATCACTGGCTATAAGAACATCTACTCATCAGAAAATAATTAAAAAAAAACTTAGACAGATTTACGTCCTTTGCATATCATGACCTCTTATTCTTCATCAGGTATTAAAAACTTAATTTTTATCACCTGAAGAAGTTGTTTATGAAGTCTGTAAAGGTCAAGCATTTTCTTTTAGTCAAACAACCCAAGTCACAGAGCAGCAACAGCTACTACAGGCCCTGTAGTACTACAAGAGATCCTAACTTCTTTATATCAAGATGCCCAGGAAAGATTAGCTATACTATAATTAACATAAAATAGGGAGATGCCAGAAAAACACTCCTGTGATGATAAAGCTATCAAAATACAGTCCTTGTGAATTTCCTAGTCCTTAATGAAGAAAACAATCTCTATGAAAAGTGCTATGATCGACTCCTGCTTCCTTGCCAATCTCTCAGAGTACTGCAAAGCCACTTCTGCTGAAACACGAAGTAGATGCACTACTGAGTTGAAAGCCCTAGAGGTACCCACAGGCAGATAACCGAACCGAGTGGACTGCACTGTCATATAAGGCTGCCAAAGCATGATAAGACAACTGTATTCATCCCCCAGCACAGGAGAAGCAAGAGTATGTTTACATCAATTGTTATCTGTGTCCACTAAAAATTACAAAAATTCCCTTGGAGGGGTGAAGAAGCAGCCTGATTCAGCAGCTGCATGAAAAAAAACAACACATCCTTTAGACAGCACACATTGCAAAACACCTGGGATAATTCTACATAGATTATACCACACGTTATTGGAGTTCATTTCCCCCAGATTAACAACACAGAATTTTATCAGTGACAGAAAACACACAGGAAAACATGTATATGCCTGTATGTATATGTATTTGTATTTAAAGAACCCAAACAAACTTGTATGCATTTTTTTCTTCTCTTTTTTTGTTGATGTTTTTTTGTCTACTGTTTTCTTACCTTCTACTGCTCTCTTGAAGAAAACTTTACAGCTGCCACATGTAACAACCCCATAATGACATCCAGATGCCTCATCTCCGCACACCAAACACACTTTGGAAGGTCTTGAAGATCCAGTTGACACACTTCTCAAGGAAGAGCTGGAGTGAAATAACAAAGAAACCAAACCAGCTATGAATATTTCAAATCACACTGGCCATAATGTAAAGTTCAATCAAGAATTTATAACAGGTATAATGCTCAAGGCACCTAACAATTAGGAAACCACAACTCTTTTTGGCAGTGCTTGGTTGAATACATGAACTGCTTTAATTAGAAAGTACAATATTTTTATTGTCTGTTTAAAAATACTCATAATATATCAATGTTAACATGAGAAGCTACCACAAGGGCAGTGGAATTTATTGGGAGCAGATGATTAAAACTGAAAATAAACAATAAACAAACCAACCACTCTGGCAGTGACCTGATAGCTATAAATTTTCTTTCTGTTTGTTGATTTGTTTCAAGCCTTGACAGCTAAGGAATACCTGTAATAAAACCACTTGGACCATTTCACAAAGTTGCTCAGCAAAGTGGTATGCACTCTCCTGTCTACAATCCTACTTAACACTACAGTGGTAGAGGCTCTCTAATATTTATGTAATGTAACAACTTACTTCTGAAGCCTTTCTGCATTCTGCAAGAGCAGCAAGACCCTTGCAACATGACTTTAGGTGCCAGAAAAGCTACAGCAGAGGTTCACAAACCATCCTGAACTTCTGCAGACTGATTCATCTTGCAAATCCAGCTTCAACCATCTACTGCCTTCTTAAAGTTGGAGCATTTCTGTTGTTGGGCTTTTTTTAAACCATGACTCTCTGAAGGTATCTTTAGGAACTATTTTCCACTGGCAACTCTAAAAGACGGTGCTCTTCAAAAACAACTCATATCATGATTGAGTGTCTCCTCCCTCCCTTATTCCCCCAGGAACTGGAAGCACCATGCTAAAGTAACTAGTATGCTTGGAGAAACGTGCCAGATACTGAAAGAGATGAAAGCATTTGATCCCTCCCACACATCCAGAGGGTTGCGAAGAATCTTTCAGTCCACAGAGCCTCTCTTCTCCAGGTGTAAACGTGACCTCTTGCATTTCTTCACATGTTATCTCTTTGAATACTGCCGAACAACCACAAAAACAACCCTAAAATACTTTACATTGGTGGTGAAATAATCTGATAGTTCAAATTGCAGGTCACAGGCTATTTGTTGGTCAGTTATTGGGAAACGAAGTTCACAGGTAGCCTTAATTCAAACATATGATAACCAGCGGGCTTAAGAAATTTTGTGTATGCACCCTTTGACTTTTCTGAATTTTCTATCTTCTTTTAAAGATGTGTACAGAGGCCAAGGGATTTATCCAGGGTCACAGCACAAATGTCACTCCAGATCAAAGACTGCAACTCTCCTGGCCTGCAGCTTTACTGTAACATCAACTCTAAATGTCTTTTTAAATGACAGCGTTCAGATGCTAATCAAAATGTTCCAAATAGTATTCCTGCTCCTGGCTGCTCGCTAGTCTGTTAGATTTACTAGTTTTAGTTCTCGTGCTATTTATACTTTCATTACATAACATCACACTACTTGATAATTGCTAGGTGATGGCATTAGCTCATCTGTTAGACAAAGGCAAGCCTCATCAAATCTATGTTAAAAGAAGTTCTGTGTGCTCAAGTCACAGTCATACCTATGCATTAATCTACCCCTAAGGAAAGGTACCTTCTTCAGTATTTGCCAAGACTGTGCTGCTGTGCTGGTATTCAGCTCTGCATTTGGATTTGTTTAGACAACGATTGGGACTTTCTCCCTCTGGCACATTTCATACAGCACAAAAAACATTAAACCTCTCATTAAACAAAACGATGTCTGCTTTCTAGAGAAAACGTGGGGTTTTTTTCTTTTTGTTTTTTTCTTTTTTTTTCCTTTTTCATTGCAAACGGTGGTATTTTGCCTGAGAAAGGAAACATTTCAATTCTGACATAGCACCAAAATGTCTCAGGGCATCTGTAATTCTGATGCTGCATGCTCCCATTTTTTCATAAGACTAGCAAAAATTTTCCTAGTCTTTCTGTCCTGAAATATCCAATAACACCTTCTAATACCTAAAAAAGGTGATTCTGTTAAAGAGCTCTTCCTGTGGAGAAATGGAGGTTTCCAGGTTATCACAGCAGTATACGTGTTTTTTATCTGTATATATACACACTCTCTCTATATATATACACACATACTACACATATTTAAGTATGTATTATTTTTAGTTGCAAATAACGTGTCATGTAGGATTTTAAGAAGGTGGGAGAGTCTTTTTTAGATACAAGCTACCCTATAAAATTTCACTTACACAGAATTATTGGGTAAAAAAAGGCAGTAAAGACACATTTAGATACCAGTTGATCCACAACTACTATTAAATCTCTATTCAAGACATAATCTATACCTGAAAGGTGAAGATACAGCTTAAATACAGAGCATGTATTCAACGCAGCCACAGCATCACAGATGGAAACTTAACATTCTGGGTAAAATTCAATTAACTCCTACTTGGCACTGGTGAGACCGCTCCTTGAATCCTGTGTTCAGTTCTGGGCCCCTCACCATAAGAAGGATCTTGAGGCTCTGGAGCGAGTCCAGAGAAGAGCAGGGAAGCTGGTGAAGGGGCTGGAGAACAGGCCTTATGAGGAATGGCTGAGAGAGCTGGGGTTGTTTAGCCTTGAGAAAAGGAGGCTGAGGGGAGACCTCATTGCTCTCTATAACTACCTGAAAGGAGGTTATAGAGAGGAGGGAAATGGTCTCTTCTTCCAAGTGACAGGGGACAGGACAAGAAGAAATGGCCTCAAGATGCACCAGGAGAGGTTTAGCTGGACATTAGGAAAAAAATTTTCACAGAAAGGGTCACTGGGCACTGGAACAGGCTGCCCAGGGAGGTGGTCGATTCACCTTCCCTGGAGGTGTTTAAGGCACAGGCGGACGAGGTGCTAAGGTGCATGGTCTAGTGATTGATAGGAATGGTTTGACTCAATGATCCGGTGGGTCTCTTCCAACCTGGTTATTCTATGATTCTATATCTATTTAACCAGTTTAAAGGTGAAATAGGTAATAAAGCACAAACGATGTACTTTAATTCTTAAGAGAAGTATCTAACATGGAGCAATTCTCAAATATTCTTTTCCAAAGAAACTATGATATTAGATGTTGGGACTTAAATCTCCTCCAACTTAGGCCAGCTCTTGCTAGGATTGTGTTCTAATGAACAATGTTTGGCTGAGTTTTAAAATCTCTATTTCACCCATGATACAACAAACTATTTTCCAATTCAAAATGTTGCTATATTACCTTATACAAAGGTAAAGCGGTGTTGGCACATACCTCCAAATAATAAAAATAATAATGTTCAAATCATATTGTTAAACCTCAGATTAAGTCATTCTATCCATAAAGTTTTTCCTTCTCAACAAGGCATGCACACAGATGGTTACACCTTTTCCTCCTGAATCTCTTATGTTCAGGCTGTCATTCCTTTCTTAGCAACTTGACCACAGTGAACAATATCTGCATCAAGATCCGACTGGTGAACAAACTACCCCTCTGCCCTCATTTCAAGGCCAGATATCCAGTGTTTATGACGCAGAAACATACTTTATTTATTCATAATTTTTATTAAACAAATTAGTTAATCAGTATAGCTTTATAACCTACAATATATATAGGCAGAAATGCTACACTAAAAAAATATTTAACCTACCTTGAAAGTTTCTCGTGCATACTCCAAGTCAAATATTTCCCTTTTAATCAATTTTCCATGGAAATATCCCATAATTTTCTATCAAGTAGCCCTAGTGTAAACTGGTATGTAGGAAAAGTTACAGGCAGGTGTCCTTGTTCCACTGGGAAAGGGTTCATTTCCTGGTTTTGGCAGGGAAAGAGTTAACTTTCAGAAGAAGCTGGGAAGGGACCTTCCCAGCCAGGGCAGCTGGCCCATGAGATATTCCATGCCATCAATGTCATGTCTAGTATTATATGGGGGGTGGGGCAGCTGGCCAGGTGGGGAAGCTCAGAGCATGGCTGGGTTTGCGGTTTTGGCACCATGTAAGGACTGCAGGATGGGTGCTTGGGTTAAATCTTGGCTCCAGATGAGAAATAAAGATACAGTAATCCAGATTATTTAGTTAACGCATACATCTCTCTCTTAAAAAATACAAGAGTTGGTCCAAATAAGAATGCATAAAAGACGACCAGGAACTTTACAACTGACTCCCTGGACAGTAATTAGCCTACTGTCAATTATCCATTTGAATGACAGGCTAAATCTAATGACAGCTGTGGGTCACAGCATGATTGAGTCTTAAACTTTAGACCAAGGGAAAACACTGTGTTTACACATATGTCCAAATCCAAATTAGAGCCCCCAAACCCACCATTCTGATATTTAACACTTTTTTTGGAGAATTTTACTCAGTGGACTATTGTTTACCCAGAAAATTTCTTGTGGGCAGCAATCAACTCTCTATAAAAACTTCTAAATGAAAACACAAGAAATATGAAATAGTGCCATGGAGCTGGCTACTCATCACTCTTTTCAGAAACCAGTAGTTTCCATGAGTTGATTAAGTGTTATTACTTTCATGACTGTCTCATCATTTCCAGTACAAATGCGGGGAGAAGGAAGAAAAAAAAGGCAAGCACAGGCCCTCCCATACACACCATGTGCAGGATTCAAACACAGGAGATCTAACAAAGCATACATATTTTATCACAATGCTTTTATAGCCAAGGGCAGCATGGAGCAGTTTAACAATGCCAAATTTATCTTCTAAATGATTTGTAAAATGGTTGCTTAGATGGCTTCACTAATATTTGTCACATTGTAGGGTATGTGGTTAGGAATAAGCCTGATTTATTATCTTCGACAGCGCAAATGCTGGCAGTTAAATGCTGACCTTGACTAGCCATTGCCATCAAGCTCATTTGTGACTCTGCAAGTTGGCTTTAGTAATAGTTATATGGAGAATTAATTAGAAATAACAGATTTTGTAAAGAAGAGTCAATAAACCCACAGATAATCCAGCATTTTAAAAGCTGATTATACAGGTTATTATGCTTTTCAAACCAGATGTCATACAGGAGCACAGTTTAAACAAACAATGTCTCTCTGATGATAAAATGAAGCACTCCAAAGAAGCATAAGCCACAATATGAATCCCAAACTCATTTGTTCTAAGCACTTTTATTACTTTGAGATCTAGACGAGTCTTTTTTAATTCCATATCATTGACTTTTCTTTTTCACACAGAATTTTTCTGGAAGTAAAACAAACGGAAGGAACTTGGGTACACCTCAATAAGTAAAGTCAGGTGAAAACAAAGGCAAAATGAAGTCAAAATCACCATCATGTTTTCACTAAAAGAAGAACAATTTTTAAGAGCAAGAATCGTAAGCAAAGTCAGGATGCAGACACTGCCAGCATCTTCTTTTTACTGCCTCATCTCATTTCTGAAAGGTTGTAACCTTCAGTGAGAGTCATCACCTACTGGGGATTGCACACGAAAACATGATAGTTCATTTGCACACACACGTACTGAAATTAACCCTCCTATGGCCCAACACAAGAAATGTATATTTCAAAGTTACTTCACAACCATGATGTGGACACTCTGGTGGGGACCAGATCTTGGCCCATCTGTCACATCTAGGGATGCTCAGACAGTCAGGAGGCAGCCAAGAGTTGACCAAGAGCCTACCAAGAAGTATCCAAGAGTCCTTGGTGCTGCCAAGCCGTTTGTGCCACTGCAGCTGCACACCCACGTGCTTGACCCTTGCCAACCTCAACTGCAGCAGGCCTGTCAATGCCACCCATGGGAGACACACTCTAACACCGAACGACAGTAAAAACCTTGCAACCTGGCACTAAAATCAAGTGACTGATTACAGTGTTTATGCCGCTCTGAAAATATACTGGTTTTTCCCCTCCAAATTGTTCCCTGAATTCTGCCTGGTTTCCACAACTAATCTTACACCCCTACATGCTTCCTTTGACCCGTCACTTCTCTAGCATTTCTTCTAGTATCTTCCTTTGTTTAACTGGTTCTTCATTCTGCCATCACAGTAGACAGCATAACCTCTTCACATTACCTCCATTATTTTTGCATGTATTCACTAAGAAAAAATAATTTCATTCCCAAGATAACTCTACGAGTTATTTAGAAAAGATTATAGTGGTCAAAAATTGTCTAGTAGACTGACTGACTATAACACAATGATGTCAGTCATAAACTTCAGCCAGAGGCCCATATCCCCTCCCAGATTTTGCTCAATGCTGCTATTTTCAATTGTCAATTCTAAGGTTTGACCAGTACCAGTTTCACCTTCTGTAGCCTGAATTTTTTTCAAGTTTCACTGCAGGAAGATACCCTGGCTTTCTCCTATAACTACTTGCATAAAGCAGATTAGCAGACTGGAAAATGGTATTTCTTAAATGTCAGACTACATAAACCAATCTTCTTGTCAGCAGACCAAGAAACCATAAAGAAGTGAAAAGGTGCAGAGATGAAACGATCAGATTTTCAAGAGAGAAGGCAGTCACATGGGACCTTGTGAGTGCTGAGCTAAGGAAAGACCACTGAAACTAAACCATGCTTGTGTCACAGCAGCAATGCTCCTGCATGCAGGCAGAGCAATATTTACTCTTTGACGTTCTGCAGAGGGGCATATGAATTTCTAAATAACCTGGCCTTAAATTCTACTGGCTGAGTTTCTCAGGGCATTATCCTGCCCCTATGGAGTTGAATACAGACATTACAGAAAGGGTCATGTTTTCTCGGATAAAATAATAGGACTCATATGGTCACTACCAACCCATATACTTGCAGCCTTATAAAAAGAAAATAGAAACTAAGATTTTTTTTTTAAAAAAAAGACTAAAAAATTAAAAGAAAACAAACAAAAACTTTAGGACTCAGAAATCCTGAAAAAGGTCTAAATATTTCAGAAAAGCTGTGTATTTTAGTGAATATTATGGATGATAAGACACCAAGCGTAACATCTGAAGCAGTGCATGCTTACTCTGAAACGTGTAATACTGTTATCAGTCCATGAGCAATATAAGTGGTTAGGGAAAGAAACAGCTTTTTTTCTTTAATGTCTTCTCTCTACAAGAATAAAAACAATTACATTAAAAAATCAACTGAAAAATAATTTTCAATGTGAAATATTCAGGCAATTCTATTAATGTAGAAAAACAACCTAGGAAATAGTATCACCTTGTGCTATAAATCAATTATTTTCCAAAAGTCCTGAGCTGCAGGATCCTGAAGCCCTTACTTGAATCATCCTTTATTCACTCCTGTTTGCTTCATTTTAGCTAATGATGAACGCATGCAATCCACTATATGTTGTTGTAATTTAAAAAAAATGGACTAGTATCTCATCAAAATAAACTTATTTTGCCGCCTATGACTTTGAAGGTATATTTTTAAGAAATCAGAAAAAACCCAACCTAGAAAATACAGTAGCTGTGATACTATATTTAATATTGTGCTTAGTGTTAATAACGGTTTTTTTAGGCACATAGATAGTCTATTCCAAGTCAAAAAACTTACAATTTGAACTTCAAACACTACAACCCTAATACAAATGTATACACAACAAAATTAATCCAGTATTTATACTTTTTTTTTTCCTCTTAAGAAATGCCCAGTGTGATGAAACATGTAGGAATTGGAGGGGAAAATGCATTTAGTTAAGAGAAAGAAAACTGAGAAAACAGATGGTTTCCTTCCTCAGCAGCTCCAGTTTTCACATTAAGCTACTTTATTTAGCAGTGCCTAAGGGTCATATATCCCCCTTTCATACCTGGATCTTAATTATGGTAACAAGCAAAACTTGACATGCACTGGTAACAGGAAAGTCTCCGTCCTTTTTCCCAAGCCTCCCTTCAAATACATAAAAAATATCATTCAGGATTTTAAACTGCAGTATTTATTCTGCAAACACAAGCTGATGGGTTCCCCTGTGCTGTAGTCACCAGTGAACAGGTCCCTGCATTTAGTTTAACCTGAAGGCATATGATGATTTTACGAAATGAAGCAAGTGTACTAAGCTCCTTCAGCTTCCATTTACCTTAGTGGATGCTGACAGGACCCAGCATTTTCCTCAATCCAGCTGTAACCCTTGACTTTTCCTTGACCTTCTCTACTGAAATCTTTTGGTAGCAACTATACTTGTACAGCTGGCTCTCCAATACCTACCTCAAAATAATCTGTTGACTATAGAAAAACATACCTGAGGAATTCTTACCTTCTAGGGAAATAAACCTACTTTTTTACCCACTGATTTAGTGGTCGGAGAAGTAAAACATCGTCCTAATACTCTTCTGCAATGCACTTTTCTCCTCTAACTTCTGCCACAACGTACCAAAATCTAATTGCTCCAGTGAAATAGAATTTTCTTGTTCTGCCTTGGTGTTTTTTTTTTTTTTTAGAACATAAATACAGTTAACTCTTGTATTTCAAGTCTTAACCTAGATGAGGAGTTTCCTATCAGGAGAAAACCTCCAACTTTGGAGGCCAGATAACAACAACAGGCCTTGCAGCGCACTTGCTCTAACTTGTGATACTTGGTCCACTTACAGAATTAGTGCAGTTTAAATGCATGCAATGTTGGTATTTGTGCAGCTGATTTTAAATTGCTATGTATTGTATAGTAAGATAAGGCAGGAACAGTTTATCTGGAAAATAATCTAGTTAATTATTGAAAGCCTATGAGGGGGTGTGTGAGTTTGTTTAACTCTTCCTTTTCCTGCACCGGCTCACCTGCCATGGCTAAAATGAAAGAGAAACAGCTTTGAAAACCCCATTTGTCATAGCAACATCTCATCTTCTGCTACTGAAAAATAGGTAAACTGATTATGTATCCTGATCTCCCTCATACAACAGCACAGTAGCCTTTATTCAGTGAGGGTCTGCTGCCTTCTTGGTCAGCAATGTTTTAAAATTGCATAAAATGCAGTGATTCAAGTAAGGTTCACCTGCTGACAGGGGCACCAGTAGAAAATCATTACCACAGGGAACTGCAAGCAAAACAAGATTGCATGACTATCTAGCTCTGCTACTGAGGACTTCTAAGACAAAGAAAAATTGAAGAAGTAAGGAAGACAGACAAATATAAATATAAATCAAATGCAGGAAGATGCTACCACGAATAGCTCTTTGAAAGCCTCCTCTTTTCAAATAACCCTCACTACTTTTCTCAAGTTCTCCTCCAAGACTAGATAAGCAACTCCTAAAAATATCTACCTTTGCTTGAAAGCCTTGTTTTTACAAAACCCTTATTTCAGCAGCCTAAAATCACATTAATGACCACAGCATTGACCGTTTTCAGCCTTCAGAAATTATATTCTGTTGCAGGGCTAAAAATCTACCTGGTACGTCTGGCAAGGGTTTGGTCCTGTAAGTCCTAAAAGAATGCCTATATCAAAAATACAGAAGCTTGGTCCAGCCATACGTACTTGCTTATTACAAACTGTTTACTTTATATTCTAAGTGTATGATATACTTACAGAGAAAACCACCACACCAATAATGCCCCAGCCACACAATTTAAAAAGTTTACAAGAGTTCCATAATAAATCAATACATAAAATTTCCATAATAGCAAAAAGTACACTGAACTGTCATCCCCAGTCTACTGAGGCTTAAAACGCCACAATAGAAAAACCTCCAGAGCAACCACGACACCATAGGGAAAAAAACACACCAAAGCACAAAAAAAGGTTACCATGGGAACAAAGGCTCTTTTCCAACTTGTCAAATGAAAGCCCCAGTATGGCAGACCTTTACTCTTAAGAGCAATTCCACTGGCTTCAAAAGGCAACACGTATAATTATTGCTTGAGCTGAAAGAATCTAATGGGGGCAAAGAGGTGGAGTTTGCCCTTTCAACTCCCTTGTGCCCCTCACATCCAAAAAGACAAAATTGGTATGGATGTTGAAAGCATATTAACATGACAGCATCTATGCATGCTATACTATAGTTCCACACAGGAACAGAAATTAGAAGTAAGGAAGTCTGCACTCTGATCTAAACTTTATAAACAAGGTATAGGGAAAAATGAAAGGCAACAGACAGCTCTCAGTATTATTTAGAATGAGTTACCAATGCAGAAGTGAGTAGTAAGACTCAAGACTTAAATATCTTGCAAAGTGCAGTGAATTGTGCATGTACTTCTTAAAGGAAATAAGGGAAAAGAAATAATCTGCTGAAGATGATCTTACTAATCAAACGATAATTAATCTTAATAAGGTTAGATACAGTGCTTTACGTTTTACTGGAACTTTCCTGCTTGGCACTTGTTCCAGATGATACAGTAAAAGTAGAATTCCAACTTTACCACCATCTCTGATTAACAGATATTTCCAAAGGCAAACAGTCAAATTATTCTGAAATACCTTTTGTGACTTTCAAAACCACTATTAGAAATAATGAAGGCTTCATTTTAACTAATATTTCATTTTTAAGAAATTCAAGCTGTTCCTGGTGGTTTACTTATTACTTGATCCAAAAGGTAAGACAACGTGTGAAGCCCTAGGTTGGAGAACTACAAAGATATCAGGATAGTCTGTAAATTTGTCTCTTCCACCTCCCTGGTCCCATGGCCCTAGTAAAACATCTTCCTAGAAGAAGAAGGTGGAAATCTCAGGGTGATTTCCTCTTCTGTCTCCTTTATTGTTCCCCTCTTGTTTCCCTGAAGAGCTTTTGCTACTTTTTGACAGTGTAATAAGAAGACACTTGTGATGTCTGAGGAATATGCAAGGGTTACAGCAAGCAGAATAAAACTGCATTGAGTAGGCAATACAGGGCAAATGGACGTGAGTTTCACACCTGTCTGCTTCCGGTAGAAGGAGAAAAAGCAAATAAAGAAAAACAGGATAGAAACATGTACTCAGTCAGAACTTCACATGGTCTGGTTTTGCAAGTGGCGAAGCTGGTCGTCGTGCCACAATCCCTCATTTTTCTAACTGATTACTTTGCTTGGCCAATTGCATTGCCACTGGCCTTTGCCTGTGTGTATCTGTGAACATCATCTAGCCTAGGACTCACTTCCCAGTCTTCCTCACTCTCAGGATGCTTACCAACAGTTTGCAATTGGATTTGCTTCAATACCTTAGCAAATTCTCTACCCATCATTTCTTTAAGTGTTGTATCTAACATAGGTACCAGGCTCAGGATGAAGAGTTCATGCTTTTGAAACACAAACCAAAATATTAGCTTTAAGTTACAGGTGTGCAATCCCACGTATAACCTGGTTTTCAAATATAACCTATGAATTATGTTTCTTCACCATAAGTTCCTGTGTTAAACTGTTCACTACGTGTCAGCTTTCCATAGAGGATTCTCTCATATTTTCACAGAATATGCACCAACCAGGGTGACATAAGACAAGTAGTCCCATTTTCTCTTAAATGCAAACAAGTAGCTACACAACCCTCTTCTTGCCTTACCTTCAGGAGGTAAACATCTATCCTGCATAGCTCTACCAAGTACTCCTCGGTCTAAAATGACTAGCTGCTTGTAAAGGGTTACGTGTTGCCTCCTCAGAAAATACACTGACAGAAAAATCAAAGTTTTAAAAGTATTCTGATCCCTATCCAACCTGTGAATGTTGTTCACAGGTGAAACAGCCTTCTCAGTCTTTGTATCTGCTTCTAAAAATTCTGATTAGCAGGCAACATGAGAAGTAGCAGCTCCAGTTCAGGCAGGGACATAACTTCCCATTTGTCCCAGCTCTGCCACACAGTTTGCAGAGATCTTTACTTTTATGTTTTCACCAAGGTAAAGTACAGTCACTACCATTGATGGTGATATTGTTGATTATCACATTTACTTGCACATTTTATGTCCCTCTGCTTTCCACTGCCCACAGTTTTCATGGAGGGTCAGACAGTTTGGGCAAAGGAAAGATACATTAATGAGTATTCAACAGCTCTATTTCTCATTCTACTGATGCAGAAGAAATGCAGATATTCTTTCCATCCTTCTTCTTAACTTAGAAAGCCAGGTAAGTTGAATGATTAGATGGGGGGAAGACAGATCACTCAACTTTGTAGAGCTTTCCTCTCTTCATTTTTGCTCTTGCAAAGAGATCGTGCTTTGAAATGGACTCGTAGAAAATATGGTTTGAATTAATAATCACTATCATCAGATAGAAAGATACTGCATAGTTGCATCCATGAGAGCTATTAGGAAGACAGTGTTGCAAGAGCATTTTATCTCACACTTTAGCAAATACAGATGTTATCGACAACCATGTTCATGCTGTACAGTCTTAGAACTAGAATTTTTTTAAACACTAGGAGATCACTGCAGCGGAATGGTTTAGGTCATAAAACAGCATCAGATTCAAAATACAGTTGTTCAGAGCCCACCACAAAATCAGACTTTTCAGCAGAAGTACTACTGAACCTTGGCAGGTATGGGTTTTAGAAACTAAATGCACACTTAACATTCAAGAATCCATTCTAAAGTCAACAAAAATTACATAATAGGAACTCTCTGCTCCCATTAACTAAATAAAATTTCTATTGATAGCTTATAGAAGTAGAAAGTAAAATTTCTGTATTTTAAAAATATCCCAAACTCCAAGTCCTTTCAACTCCCCTTTTCCTATTTTCACAGCAAGTGGAACCACTGACATGTAATACAGTTATAGTACATTAAATAACTATAGATTTTAACTTTGAATCAATTAAAATATCCCTCCATTATATGTCAGAGTGACAAGTAATAGCCTGCTGAGTGCCATGGAAAATTTTGGTCAAATAGCAGATGAAGGCTGCAATCACTGACTGATACCTAGAGCAAAGGCTTTTGGTAATTCCCCCACAAGCAATCACAATTGCTGACAAAGTTCAAATTTGTCTTGACAGGATTGTCAAGGCACACTAGAAACGTTCGCAATTGCAAGTCAAAGAATTCATTTTTATTCAGCTGAAATTCACTCTACTGCTCACATACTAATGATACACAGATCTGCACCTACCACTCTCTCTGGCTGAATAGCTGAAACCCACGTAGCAAAGACTAAACAAAAGTAGGAGTATTAAGCAAAACACAGACCAACTTATGTTCTGCAACTAACACAGCTCCAGTACCTCTTCTAAATCCTCTCCTGCATACTGTCAAAACTCTCTTGCAGTATATAGCAGGCCTTGCTTTGGAAGGTAGCTTACATTTAACTTCAGTGGGAATAAGATCTAGTACGATAATTAAAAGTATCATCATCCTTCCCATTTCAGGAAAAGGTTGTTTAACTGTTTATGCACAGAAGCACGGCAAACTGACAGTTCAGCGTGCATTACTATGTGCTTATGCATAAATTTACACAATTTCCATAGTAATCAAGGTGTACAGCAGAGTGAACAAACATTATTACTTGCTAAACCATCAGCCCCCAGATCTCATTTATGCAGCCTGTCTGTGGCACAGACTTCCAATTTTCTATAGCAAGGACTGCGATATTTACATTCATTGTTAAGGCACAACATCACTCACCAACACAACAGGTCCCACACTGACTCAAACAGAAAGAACCTGGCAACACATATTCTTTGCTCCATTAAGCAATTTCTGCTTATTCTAAAACAATCTGCTTTTTATGCCCTCCTCCCATAGCCATCAAAATTATTTCTGCTATAAACAGGTGTGCAATATGCAGAATAAGCACTTGAGGAAGATAAAAGACAACAAAAAGTGAGCTAGAGCTACATGGCTAGAGGACCCAAGAAGCCCCTGCTGTCCTTGCTTGAACTCCTTCAAGGCTTCAGACCATTTGACTCCGCAGCTCCTAATATGGGAGCCCACAGCAGCCACAAAGTGCTAAGAGACCCACAAGTTCTTCTTGCATCCATATCTGCTTTACCATATCCCCAATTAACATATATAATACAAACCAAGTGCTGAGCTCCCAAGTATATGAAAATTGTTTTACTATTCTTTTTAAATCATGAAGTTGTTATTCAGAAGCAGGAATAATGAAACTTTGTTTCATAAGGCTTCCTCCTTCCCACTTGCAACCTTTAATAGGAGAAGAATGCAAACTATCACCTTTCCTCTAGTGGGTGCACTAATTGGTTGCCTCTCTTCCATCCAGTCACTTATTTAATGGAACTGGTAAGAGATAACAGCTAAAATTGAAAGAGGTAACAGCTACCCACTGTCAAATTTAGTTGAAGTTGGCTGACATTCAAGACTTATTAGGTGGGAACACACAGACAGCTCAGTTACATAAAACTCAATTTCCTTAGGCTCTGTCTATGATTCTGCTGGAGTGACTACTGTAACCATTACCTTGGATAAGAAAAACCGCTCAAAAATCTATCATTGCTTTAAAGCCTGGACTCTCACATATACTCACATATTTTAAAAGCATCATCTGCTTAATTAAAGAGAACAGAAGAGCCTGCCCTCCATCCCACCAAGCATGTTCAAATGCAGCCCTGTGAGTCAACACAAACCCTCGTCCTTCCTGCTCCTCGAGGTTACTACACCTCTGTTCCTTTTGTGGTCCACATCCTCCAGGTCCCACATTGCTGGCACAGGCACTGCCCACAGAAAAAAGGGCTGGAAGAGCAGTCTGTCAACATCAACGGGAGGTGCTGCTGCTGGCGCAGCATAATTGCCTTCTCCCTCATACCCTCCAGGTCTCTATGGGCAAAGAGGTGGGGACTATCATGTTGTGACAGGAGTGAATATTTTATTCAAAACTAATTTATCACCAGTGACACCAGCAATTACAAATCTTGTTAGCAGCCCTTGCCCTAGCTCAACTGAATTAAGCACACAGGTAACTGTGCAGCCCACAACTCCACTCTCTAACCCCACTGTGAACACTACCCACAAGGAAATCCTGCTCCTCAGTTCAAAGCAAATAGAAGACTTAGGCCCCAACGGATCAGAAGCTACTTTATTTCACACTTTTTTTTAAAAATTCAAAATGACTGAAAAGTATCCCCTTCCTCTAAACACACACAAGACAGTGTGCCTGTCATGTTGCATGTCAGACATGGTGCTAACCATTGTATCCACACATCCCTAAATGTCTTCTACATTCTTGTAAAAAGAATATTTTCCATTATGATAATGAATTAAACCCTGCTATTCTGTGTAGGAGTTTGCTTTTTTTTTTTTGACATAAGCTGTCAAGAAATTAACCCCATTTTTCCAGAACATTAACAGCTACAGACATCTGATTCATGTATTTTTGTTTTGCTTGTTTTCCTCCCCGAATACTGAGTTCTAGTCTTGCATATACCTACAGAAGTATATTGAATCTGCAAAAGCTGGACCACAGAGTACAGTGTTGGACTGCAGTTGTGGACTTGTCTTGAACACATCCTTGCAATATTTTCTGGACCTGCCTTAGAGCCATTCTGGTTTTAATGTGTCCACAGAGAGTGGCTTCAGGCAGCTCATCATCTATTCTCTCTGAAAATCTACATCTGTGCTTCTCTGTCTACAAATAGGTGTTTCTAAGCTGAGTATTTCAAAGCACGTGCAAGAACACAACACCTAAAATCTTTTTCAGACCTTTTATACCAGCAAGGCCTGAAAGACAATCCAAGAGGAACTGGTTAATGCTTGTAAGAAACAAGGCTGTTATCCAAATTTCACAGTCATACAGAGGAATGTTAATAAAAGTAAATGCATACCAAGCACTTGTTTGAAGTTCAGTGCTTCTTTCATTCCAGAAACACTGCTTTCATCTCACAAATGCTGCTCTGCCTTTTGTTATCCTCTTTCGTGACTGTTGTCAAGCACAGCACTCGGACAACTTGCTGGAAAAGTAGCAGAAATTACCTACAAATGTCAAGCCGGCACTGCTAACGTCCTTGTTCCCTAGCAGTGCTAAGCTGAAACAGGACCTCAGTTTTCCTCACGGAAGTGCTCAGGCCAAGCTGTTTGGCAGAATAATCCAGAGAGTCAGTCCCTCCTAGCTCTTAAGCATTTGGGAATCAACTGCAAGTCACTGGCAAGGAGCAGGCTTCATGTTATCAGCTGTGTGACCTCGGATTTGATGCAAAATTTGCCAAAAGCTGAAAATTCCCCAACCCCCTAACAAGACATGCAGTTTCCCCTATCACAGTCTCCAAACATGTCAGTAAGCAGCTCTGCCTATCAAGCCAGATCAGGGCAGGATCGAAGCCTTGCTTTGCCCTCTTCTGATAGTGAAAGGCAGCAATGCCTTGATTGAGAACGCTCGCCAGAGTTGCCAATTCAAGAGCTTAACCAAACAGCTGAATTTTGCCGAAGCCTGAAGAAACTTGTGAGATTAATGGTATCACAGGCTTTAGTTTACTTGACAAAGACAATATACAGGCTTTTATTCTCAGCTTTCCCGAGATTTCCTTGACTGCAAACCTGCATTAACTGTTCCTCACCCAAACTAAAGGTCTGCTGACCATTATTCCAGCAAAGACAGAAGCTTCTTTCTCCTACAAGGAGCGAACTATTAACTCCAGTTTCCAAAATGCAAGTTCTATTCTATTCATATAGTCAAGTCTTTGCATCCTTGAACTGCTGATGAATCACCTTCTTGTCCTTGATGGCCATGAACAGTTGTGCCTTTGTCAGGCCAGGTGGTGCCCTCTGACCAGCTACTCCAGCAGAAGTATCACAAATGTCTGCTGACGTTCTCTAAAGTGTTTACAGGACAGGTACAAGATTTTGTGCTATTTTGCTTCCAGCTGCTGGTTAGGCTGGAGAACTTAACGCTTTCTTAGATATGCCAGATGGACATTTTAATAAACTGGTGAAGAGTTCATGCCACCAATTTGGGATTTCCTTGTAGATGGCTCTCAGTATTTGACCATCTTGACTACAGGTTGATGCAACACCACTGAATTTACAGCACAGACTAGTCCTAAGCACCCATACAAGTTCTTATGCTTTTCTGCTATTATACCTACAGTTTAAACCAATGGCAACCCCACAGGTTTTCACAGGAATTGCTCATGCAGCTACAAGAAATTCTTGGTGGCTACAGTTAAAGCTTTTACCAGGCAGCCACAAAAGAAGGCCCTAGGGACTGCCTGTGGTCACTGTGATAGCTCCAAATAAACACTGGTCCCAACAACTAAATAAACAGGAGAAGAATAAAAAGGGCTTTCACAAAAAAAGTACAAACTGGTTAAAGACCATCAAAATAAACAATACAATTGGCTGTGCTTTTGAGGTGTTTCCTAGCTATCTTAGTCACTATGGTTGCATGAAAAGAAAAAAAACCCAAAACCAAACAAACATGATATGATGAGAGTCTAAGTCATCTATAAATGAATATTGATAAATTGCTGATCGTGATGTGCCATAATTATTCTTAGAGCATGAGGTCACAATCTTAAATTATGAAACTGCTGAAATAATATTTTTAAAGTTCCATCTTTCCCTTATGCATAAAAATCTCTGCTAAGACTGCAAAATCTTGACCTCAGATTTAAGGACATTATGCTACTTTAATAAATTATATAGAAGGCTTGACTTGTGATCAAGAAAATATTAAGACTTGGATTATTATATTTTACATTATTTCTTTACTCATTAAACCTTAAGAGCTTTCAGTAAAAATATAGTAATTCCATTTGCTGCCATATTATTAACAAAACATGATATACATATTTAAATTCCAATGCTGTGAAAGAGATGGCAAGGATATAAACTATAAACTGAAGAGTTAACATACAGGTGATGCACAAGAAACACGCAATCTTTTACATAAATCAAGGACTTCAACATTTTAACTCAGTTGAAGTTTATTTTAATGGGTATCATGTCCTAAAATAATTGTTTATAGGAAAAAAAATATCATGATTGCTTTGGATACTGTTGTCTTAAGCAGCTTTACACTTAATTAGCAATAGGATGGGAAAGTTTTTCAACTCCCATTCCTCCTTGAAATTCCTCATTGTTGCTGTTCCTGTTGAGCCTGAAGTAGACCTGTTTCCATGATGGAGAAGTTACCCACCAAGCCTGTTACTCAAGTGCACAAGCATGGTTATCACTCCAATTAACTATTTATAAGCTGTTCCACTGCTCTAGAAAAAGTGCACTGCTATCAGAAAGGAGCTGCTCATTAGAAACCAGCCTGTTAAGGTACTTTTAAATATAACAATGCAATTTCAGTAGACATACGCACATTATTTTTTAAGGAGAACAGGAAGAGAAGCATTTTACTCTGGAGCCGAGTGGTTTAAAATTTTAATGAAGAAAGGATTTAAGGTTGTATTATAGGAAACAATGTCTCACTGACAGAAAGGTAGTTAAAGTAGTCCTGCAGATCTTTTCTATCTCTTATTTCTGTAACCTTTACCCTAGGCATTCACATGCTTCCACTCTTTCTCTGCGCAGGAGCAGGGTGGGTGCAACTTGAAGCAGGGACTGAGAAGACCTCTGCCACAACCTCCTTTTACATCCAAAGCACTACTGGGAATAACTCTCTCAGCACTCCAGATCTGAAATTCACCCCCTCTCACACAGAGCAAACTTTAAATAATTTAAGTGAAGAAGTAGCAAACGGGGGGGTGGGGGATAGCAAATATGTCCTGGCCTAAATTTAGCAACTACTGAGTTGCTAAACTCAAGAGTAGTCTGGTTATTACTGAGAGTACAGAAAGATTATATACATCATCTTGGTATAACAACAGTCCTCAAGTGTTTTAAGAAACTCAAATATATAAACCAATCACTACTACTTGGAAACTGTTCCCTTCATTCCCAATTTTCTACAATGTCCTTATTAAAACTACTCAAGAAACCATTTCACTTGATGCACTACCAGGCAGTGGTATTTTGGACAAATGCAAAAATATTTCCTAACTAAATGATCAGATTTATAAGCGACACTAAAGCACTACCTGTCAAATTGTTACTGAACTTCACCTTCTAAATTACTGCCTACCCAGTTGTTTCAAATGCATGTAGTTATGCTAGTCCAAATGAGCTTGTTGCTTAAAATACTACTGCATCCTACACATTTGTTCCTGGAAGATAACATGATGGAGCCCATCTGAAATACCGTCTGGCACGTTTACCTGTCTCAAATGCTGACTTTATTTTGCAGTATACTCGCCTGTTGCAAGATCATCAGAACAACATTTTCATGCAACAAAGCATGCAGTTAATTATAATCTATATGAGGACATATTACCTGAAAATGCAATAAATGCAAAACCCTGTTATAAGTCACTAAGACTCTGATGGCAACTTACTCCTCACATTGACCTTCACATTTACCCATCCACATGTTCAGATCTCTGAGGAGGCTCTAGCAATCCAGCTCCTCACCAGCTTACTTCTGTATATTAGGGCTATTAGTCCAACAACCTTTCCTTTCACTGTCTTTCACAACAGTCCTCTGTGTCCTCATAAACAATGTCACCTAAAAATAAAATGATATGCAAGAATAACAAAGGGCAATACTAAGGCTTAGTCCAGGAACAGAGCCAAAGATTGGCATTTTCAGCTGCAGTACTCTGCTAACTCCAACCCTGTTTGGGTCAATGCAATCTTCTTCAAAACTGCCCCATATTATTAGATACAGAAGCACAATTCTGAGCAACTCCAGACTTTTATTATAGTTCACTCCTTGAATGCAGAGGAAAGCTAATACAGTAGAGGGCAACTAGCATGCATAAAGAAGAAAAATCCTTCCCCACCATCCATCACAAAGCTCCTTACTTCACTATAAGGAGTGTATTGTAAACACAGAATAGTTCAATACAGGCATCCACTAAAAGAAAAATCTCTCTCCTTTGCTTTACAAGACAAATTTTCTGTTGAGATCTATGATCAACTCCTTAATATATTACCATATAGTTTATTTATATAGTTATTCTCTCCCTATATTTTCCAATAACCACCTAGCTTTTGCCTTTCAGTTGAAGGTAACCTCTTCACATTTTATGCATCACGGAGCCAGAAAGAGTGTAATTGTCTAACAGTGATTCCCTGAAATCGCTCAGTAGAAGGGAGAAAAAAGGGAAGAAAGGAATTGAAGAGTATATTTACTTCCACATCTTGTCATTTTATGTTAACATGGAGAGGTAGGGGAGAAAGGAGAAAGTCTAATTTAGTGGTCTGAATGATATATCGGAAAGTCTACATCCTTCCAAGGCTACTTCTAAAGAAAGTTATATGCATATGCAAGTCTGTTCATGGAAAGGTACCATATGCTTATAATCATTTATCCTTTATACAATGCATACTTCATGAAATGTGTATGGCCTTCTTTTTTCACCCACCCCACCGCCCCCAACAGCAAAATTTGCAGATCTGAAAGGATGATAAGTACTAAATCTGTAAAGGTCCATGACAGTCTATGGCAAAACTCCCATTCTGTTTGGATTACATATATTTGGTGAAATTCCAAACAAGCCCATCAATACATGTATAAATGCAACTGGTTCCCCAGGAAAGACAGGCACCACTTGTTTGCTCTCTTTGCTCTATGAAGATCTTTGTATATTAATCAAGGATGCTATCTTGCTACACAGAATACTTCTGCAAGCCCTAGAAGTTGAACACGTCTGCTCAGCTGAAAGCGACCAAGGGTGCCATGCAGAAGTTGCAAGCATAATGCTGTACAACTTTCACTTTAAAATTATGTACAAATTGAAACATGTTAGAGAGCCATTCACTTCTGTGGATGCTTACTCCTTTTATAGCTGATTTTCAAACTATTTGAGCCGAGTTCAAAGATTGCAAGCCATCCTTTGCTCTCTTTCTGTCGCCTCATTACAGCTAGGGATGAATACACAAAATCTTTTCATCCTTTTCCTTCCCCAGCCTTTGGTCAATATTGGTTAATTACTTTATATTGAACTATCCCTTCTCCAGTGTTATAGCATAATTCAAGTGTTAAACTTAAGGAGACCAGAAGAGTTACGTATGCTTTTCACTTCTAAGCTTTCACTTCAAGAGTTTTTCCCTTGTGACTGCCTTAGTTTGTATTCCCTTCCTTATTTCCTCAAGCTTTTCTCTTAAGATTCAGACATTTTCTTCTACTCTTCTGCATGCTAAACACATCTTTGGGTAAGATTTAAAGGGCTCAGATGTCAGGTAAATAAACTATTTTTTTCCTTTAAAAGCAGAATTGGCACATTAGGCTATCCTGAAGATAAGTATTGAAGGCAAAAACTTGCCTTCAAGTTTCATTCTCTTCTATCAGTAATGTCATCTTGATAATCTCTGCTATGGTGAAATAACAAATGTATTCATTGGCTAAAAAACATTTTTTTGTTGAAGTGTATCATCATGAAGTTTGAATATACTGCACCACACGATCATATATATTTTTTTTATTATACAAGTCCCCAGGTTTCCTCTAGATTTCATCAAAATACAAGACTTGGAGCTAATTTTTCCTCTTCCCATCTCAGTCAGAAGTCATATATGCAATGCCTGCACTAAAGTAAACACACTGTCATTGGCATTTGTGGTTATCTGCTGAAGCTTACTTCCGAGAATAACCCAAAGCATTTCATCCCAGACTTTTATTCAAACTAAAGTGACTGTGTAATCATCCATAATTCAGAGGCAGCACCTGTTTGGTTTGTATTAACAACTTGATTCTTCTTTAATAAAGAAAACTCTTTGGAGCTAGTGCCAGCAAAAATATCCTGTTCTAGCAAATTCTACATTGACCAAACTGAGACTTTCTTTAAATCATAACAATATTTTCACTCTCAAAAAGAAAAAAAAAAGATTACTAATAGGACAATCTCCAGGCATGATGTGCAAAAGTTGTAAGGAATCAAATATTAAAAGATATGCTTAGAAAAGTTAAGATACCAGTTTTGTGAAAAAAGAAAGACAACTCCCACAGTGCCACCATTTTTTCCCCTTTCCCCCTCAATTCCTGACACAATACATGTAAAACTAACCTGGTCACCATGGTGGGCATTGATTTCCATGCAGCCACACAAAATGCAGCTATGTAGTATTTTCATCAATACACAGAATTCAACAGTGTCAGCTTTTCCACAATTCACATTTTTAAATTACAAATGCAAACACACTATTTATGGCAATGCACGTATGTCTCAAAAATCTAGTTTAGATAGTCAGACACGCTTCTGTTTGGGAATGAAGACGAGCAGCTCATTTTTTGACACAAATCAAAGTCAAAATTCTGCACACTCACTTACTAAACAGGAGTAACTGAAGAGCTGGAAAGCTAAAAAAAACCAAGTTTTGATTACATCATAACAAATCTGTACTTAGACATGCTAACATACAGCTTATTAGGTACACTGCTCTTGAGATTTTCCCATAACACAGTGAAGTCAGAACACACAAGAATGGTCGGCCAAATTTTCCAAGTGAATTCTATCCACATTGAGAGAGGCAAACTAATTTTTAACATTATCTCTAATCACAAATTAAAGTCTCTAACTTATAGCAATCTAGAAGTCCATTCCAGAAGCTAAGGAGCCCAGGCCATATAGCTGGGTGTGGGTTTTGTTACTGTACAGTACCATTTTATTTCTAGGTCTCAGATTTACGAAAATATAATAGAAAAAAGTAATTATGGAAACAGGTGAGAGACAGCAATATTTCCTTTCTGGTACTAGTTTCCCCAAAGATTAATAGTGAGCACAAGAACTTAAATCAACTTGATTTTACACTACTTATTAATCTAATGCTGCCATTTTATTGTATAAATAATCATCAAATTAAGTGGCTATGAAATATAAAGTCTATTTCCTCCATTCTTTTAATAACCTCTATCTTGAGATAGACCACCAAGACATCAAATACAGAGATACTAAAGAAGTGTCACAGGGAACTTCTACTGACATGAAAACAAGTTATGACCAAAAGAATCCATCCTCCCAAGGCAGGTGATAGTAAGGTGCTGACACTGAGGTGCTCATCAGATATGAAACAAGTAACAAGAAAAAATATCGAGATTTGAACACACAGGAAAGGGTCCCGATGCTGGCCATTTCGGGGAAGATGCCATAACAAGAAAAATTAACACAAGAGATCACTGTAGAGACTTCTTGTTCAAAAGGAGATATTGCATCATCAGTCCTCAATCCCCAGGATTGACTCAAAAAAGTACACCTCAAACAAAACAAATCTGAAAACATATATTTATTCTCTCATCACTTATTATTCTGTCTTAACATATTTCTTGTGCAAAACAAAGATCACATTCAAGGACAAATACATCCCAGATGCTGTAGAAAGTGATCACATCCACTACATTGTACTGATATGTTCCCAGAGAGACAGAAAGTAAGACCTGAAAGCCAATTACGCTGCAGGTCAGGGAATGGTTTTCTCTTGTGAAACACTTGTGAATTCTAAGGGAGCAATATTCCTCCATGCCAAGTGGACACAATTTCTGTTACTGACTGTCTGCGACAGGATGAGCAATTGGTTTAGCTAAGAACAGAAAAAGAATTCCAAGTCATCCTTTATACAACCATATCAGAAATTTTCTGCAAGGATGCGTATTTCTATTCAGCAGCTAAAGAAATCGAGAGATGGGTCTTGAGCTCTTTTTATTAAAATGTCCAGGAACATATCCACTTCTAGTTTATGGTGATATGCATTTTTCTATATCTCTGCTTAGGGCACTTACTAGTTTGTGAGCCTGAGAACTAAAACATTATTGATTACAACCAAATTGAATATTTAAACACTGAAGATCTTCCTTTTACAGGGACTGTTAGCACAAGCAAATGCAGGGTTTTACCTCTGCAGCCACTCTAGCCTGTGGGATCAAGCAGTGCTCCCAGAAGTGTGATCCTGACATAGCACCACAAAGGTGAGCAGTACAACGTGCGCATGATCTAGGATATATTCCAATAGCTGGATGGGAAGGAAAAATCTCTGAGCTGAGAGTGAAGCCTGAGTTCTTACTATTAACTGAACACCCCTACCCTCAAAATGACAGGAGGAAAAACATCCTCAGCAAAGTTACACTGCATCCAGTCAGAATCTGAGATCAGTTTAACTACCATCAACTGAAAGGAACAAGAAGCAGGGCAGGCTGAAAAGACAAAAACCAAACCAAACCAAAACATACAAGTGCTTAAATTCAGAGTACTTACAGAGTGCTGTACCTACTCAAATCCAGAGAGTACACTTCTCAATCTATCAGGAATCACAAACAACTGATTTAAGAGTATTATGGAAAAGCAAAAAAAACCCAAAAAACACCAGACAAAAAACTTCTGATAAAAAAAGAAAAAATATAACCTAAATACGAAGAATAAAATTCACTGTAAGCTGTAAGCACTTATTTAAGTCCTGGTCTCCTAGTATTAAGTAAGATCCAAGTCTCACCGAGATCTACAATAAAATTTATACCTAATTTAATGTGGGCTTGAAATTCACTTCATGACTGATGGAGTATGCCAGACAAGCTACTGAGCTGCATTATAAAGAAGTCCTTCCCTTACACCAATCCACAACAAGCTTTAGCCACAAAGCCAGAGCAAGAACCTGAGCAACATTCAAGCAAGCAACCAGGAGGCACATATACTCCTGACAGAAATTTTAACCTCACAGAACACTTCTTCACAATTCAGGAGAGACTAGGAAAATGAAGCTTAATCATATTGAATACTAGCGAACTACATGTAAATTTCACGCGCCCACCCCCCCAAGAAAAAAAACAACCCACACCAAACCAAAAACTTCAAGACCAAGGGAGTAGAAGAAAATGTGACTTTTAAAAAAATTAAATTTCACGTATATTCCCACTGTCACATTACATCCTTTTCTGTTTTAGACTTGGAGAATGGGGAAAGCTGAACCAAAACCCACCAAAAAACCCTCAAACCTCAAAATGCTTCAGGATATAGGTTTCTTCAAAACACACAATTCACTGTAACTTGAAGCTAGGGAATAGTTAAGCAGTTCTTATTTACAGTATGCAGAGGGAAACTGTAATAACTGTACATCTGGGCAGTGGGCATAAGTGGGACAGAAGAAAAGAGGCCAGGGGATGTTTTATTCCATCTCTTTCACACTCCCCACGGACATGGCAACTTGTATTAGAGGACAGCAGCAAGGCAAGCACTTCGCAGAGTGACAAAGCCGGCACGTGAACTGCATCTATGCCTTCTTTTAAATGGTATTTGTGTATACATATGCATGTATATACACACACAAGCATATATAGATACATCATACGGTCTGCGGAGGTTTTTTCCTCCATCAAAGGCACAGGCTGTCATTGAGGGAGCCAAAAGCTGAAGCCATCAGGATGTAGCCTCTGATCACAACTCATCAAGGTGCAGGAGCTGCACAGGGGCCCTGCTGCACCCTAATTGCATCATGCTGATGGCTATGATAGCACTACCCTTACTGAATGAGCAGCCCCTTGATCACCCCCATGCAGTCGCCTGCCCTCCTGTGGATCAGTAGGGCCAAGCCAAACAAATGAAAGAATTTGAAAGGAAAAAAGGAAAATAACAAAAAAAAATCCCCACACGAATCTTCTTGAAAACATCTGGTACATGCACAGGATGACTATGAGTTCTACAGCTGCAACTTCAAAACACCATAAAATATTAATGATAACATATTAATTACTCCTGCAATTCATGTTGCCTTTTTTTAAATTTTGTGGCAAAGTTAAGTAATAACCATGGAACAGCAGTTACGACTAAAACTGCCCAACATTGCTCTTTCTACCAGCAAGCAGAGATAAGCTTTTGTTTGTTTGTTTAAATCTAAGCATCAACATTTTCCAACATGGGTGTGTTTCAGGCTAATAGAATTCCCGTTTCAAGAAAACACTATAGCAGTTTCTGAAAAACCAAAGTGAGTGGAAAATATTGTTTTGACAGTTCCCAAATTTGCTACAATTGATCCTTTGAAACCAGTATTTCCATGCTTTGGTATACAGACTGAATTGACCTTGGAGCCAGAGCTGGTGCATTTTTCCAGCCTGGGGAAAATCCACTCAAACCCACCCCCTAAAAGCAGTGTTTGCACATACTCAATAGTGGTTCACAGTACTTAGCAGCAGAATTCACTACATTTTCAACCTACACTAAGTAAGATATAGATGAAGGCCAAACAAAGTTCATTCTCCCTTCCTCCCTCTGTACAGATGCTTGTTCTTACTGTTGTGAACTGCTGTACCTGAATGGAGATGAAGGACACTCAATCTCACTTCATCTTGGCAAACGCATCAACGCTACACAAACTGGAAAGGCAGAGAAGGTCCCAACCCAAACACAAATGAACCAGGACCAGTAATGGCCTTTACTGGACACTGTTGAGATGCAATCAGTGGATGTAAGTGCAGTATTACAAGGAGGAGGGCAAAGTGAGAATGTGCCGGTCAAGACAGATAACAGCAGCAGAAGTAAGGAGGGGACAGACTACTAGGTAGAGTGGCAAAAAGCTCTGCAGCAGCATGACCAGCAGGTCAAGGGAGGCGACCCTCCTCCACTACTCTGCTTCTGTGAGCCCTTATCTGGAGTACTGTGTTCCACACTGGAGTCCTCAGCACAAGAAGGAAATCAATCTGTAAGAGCAAGTACAGAGGAGGGCCACAAGATGATCAGAGAGCTGGAGCACCAACCCTATGAGGACAAGCACAGATTTGGGCTTTTTTAGCCTAGAGAAGAGAAGGTACCAAGGAGACCTTGTAGCAGCCCTCCAGTACTTAAAGGAGGTCTACAGGAAAGCTGGAGAGGGGCTCTTTGTCAGGGAATGCAGTAACAGGACGAGGAGTAATGATTTTGAACTGAAAGAGGGGAGATTTAGACCAGATATTAGGAAGAAATTTGTTACTGTGAGGGTGGTGAGGCACTGGCACAGGTTGCCCAGAGAAGTTGTGGATGCTCCATCCCTGGAGGTGTTCAAGGCCAGGTTGTATGAGCCTTTAAACAACCTGATCCAGCGGAAGATGTTCCTGCCCCCTACAAAAGGTTTGTATCTAGATGATCATTAAGGTCCCTATCAGCCCAAACCATTTTATGATTCTATGATCTAGACCAAAGTCTAGTATTAGGCAAAGAGGTGAAGACTCATGAAAATGTCTCCCTGTAACTTGCTACTTATGTCCTCTTTCTGCAGCAAGTCTGTTAGCAAAAGCACCAAGGACCATTTAATGTTCAGTGAGCCACATGGATGCCAATAATGTTCCATGAAATGAAATTTATTTCCATCAACTTCCTTGCATGGTTCCAGAAGTACTTGTGACTGTATGCAACCTTATCTACTACAACTCTGCTTTGTGAACAGGATGAATGAACCATTATCCGGACAGCAAATTTGGAGGATAACTTCAAGAGTATTCTATTACTGAAAAAATTATTTTTGGGAAAGAGACTGTGCCTCCCTCATTTCAGGAACCTGAACAAGGCTGGAAAGTTTTGACAGAAAAAAACCCCAATCTGAGTTAAGGAAGTACAATGTTAGCACAAAAAACTGAATTTATCATAACTTTTCCACATGCTATATAACAGATACTTTTCATACAAACACACACAATTGCCAAAGATTTCTTGTACTTTTATCTTTGAACCGTGAAGAGAGTCCAAAAAGCTAAAGCTAGCCATTAGCCCACATTTAAGGTAATTTGCAAACTGCGCCAGGTTTATTAATACTGACAATTTAATGATCAACATCATTTTTGAACAGCCAACATGATTACAATTTACTGCAATTAAACTCAATTTCCATACTTTGAAAACGCTTACAGAAAACAGTATTTACACCTTTACACATGTGGAGTAATTGTAAATATATGGAGCCCAGAAGAATTTATGGTTTACTTACAGCACCCCAAACTCTGAATTATTTGGGACCACATTTTGTCCAGTTCTTACATGTATGTAAAAGAAAGAGGTAAAAACAGAGCAGGCCAGAACAAACACGCTATCTACCATGAAGGCAACGCTGGGAAGAGGAAGCACACAGCTCCTGAACATCAGAGCGCACGAACAGTTCCTGCTGCGCATTCACATGACCTGCCATCAGCTGGTAATAATTACAAGGTCCTCGCTTCATGTCCACAGATGTGGCAAAGCTCACAAGGAAGAAACGAAGGGGGAAGGTGATGGGAGCTAGAGAAAGGCTGCTGCCTCCTTCCAAAGAAAATGCAGCTTGCTCATTTCCCCTTTCCTCTTGAAAGTTTGAAAAGGCTGCCTTGTCCTTACAAGGCATGACCTGTTAAATCCATCAGTAAAGATCTTGGGGGGTGTGTGTGGGTGTGTGTGTGTGTGTATAAATCAAACTTGTTAATCCTCAGATTTATACGTAGAACTTTAAATCTCTCAAACATTTAGTAATACGAGACTCTTCATTGGACTTCTGTGTCTGTACTTTAAGTATCATGAAATATAAAATTAAGTTCACAATCTAGTATTTTTGTCATGGGAATGGTTCTCAAGTTCCTAGGCTTAGCAGATGGTCGATAACAGATTTCACTATTTCCTGTTTTTCCCCCATTTTCTTGGATTTCAGCAACAGAATAGATCTTTTCCTGAGCAATCTGTTCAGTTTGATTGCGTGTCTTTTCTGAATTATATCCAGTACTTATTTTTCTTTTGTAGTTTCCCCCCACTCCGTGTCCCTTCTCTGAACATTCAAAGTTTTCTCTTTGGTTTGTATTTGCTGGACAAGAATAAAAGCAAATCTCAGATGAAGCAAACAAAATGCACGTTAACTAGTATGTTGCTTTTCTCAAGCTGTTTTGATTATGCAAATTATTCCAAACAAGTCACATTCTTCCTAACCCGTAATTTTGTTTTTGCAGAATCATAATTCTCTTCTCTCCATCTCAGCTCCATCACATTTTCCAATTTTCAGGATTCCTCCACAGAGTTAATCCTAATTATCTCCATACGCACATTACAGATAATTCCCCTGTTCCTATATAACTAATTTCAAAATTCTCTAATTTGGAACAAATCTACCTACTGCCTTGAAAATATCTCCGCCCACAGGGAGATAACTGAGATGCTTTCCCTGTCTTTCAAGATGTGCCCTCAACATCAAGATACGTCTCCGTTCCAAGGTTCGCTTTGACACAGTGGCTGTTCCTTGCTATGCAATCTAGACACGGAGAGGAACATGTTCAGCAGATTTATAAAAAGTTTGAATTGCTCTTGAGAGTCATACGCTAGCCTCCCTGCTGCCATAAAGAGAAACGCTTACAGCAAAACGACAAGAGAAGAAAATCACAGGTTTACTAGCTCTTTAAGTCAATGCAATAAATCAAGAGTTATGTAACTCCCCCTCCCCCCCATACATTTTTAGCTTTAAATATAATTACTAAGACTGAAAAAATGAAATTATGCTTCCATGGTTTTCACTAGCTCCTAGGCTGGAACACAGAGGTCTTCAAAAGAAAGCTGCTGTCAGGAAGCAAGAAGGTAACACAGGCAGCAGTGTGCCACCAGGATGGAGGAAGATGCACCAAGAGCTGACAATAAGGCAAATAATGCAAGAACAGAAGTGAAATTAATGTTCACCTACGGTCTTGGGGATCTGCCTTCCTCACTGCAATGCTACAGCAAACATGAACAAGGTCAGCTTGATGGTTGTGTCTGCACCCACAGCAGATGTGCCCCTCCTGACCCTGCACACCTCATACCATATCCTGGGGAACTTTCGAGCCTCCATGGATAGGTGCGTGCAGCACACAAGGTCATCTCAAGAAACTCCTGCTGGCTGAGCACAGATGGAGACAATCCAAGAGCTAAAGACTATTTCTGGCTGGATGCTTCAGGCTGCTCTTGCCTATCCCAGCTGAGATGAGCTGTGTCCTTTTGCTGCCAATCCCAGGAATGGGTGCTGCTCCTATGGAGAACCAGCAGAAACCCTCACTTGCACCAAGAGGCTTTGTACCCTGTTATGGGTGAGGACAAGCCCTAGCACTGCAATGCTAGATAATCTCCATCTAGGGAACATCAGAAACCTTAAGGGTCTGCTTCTTGGATCAGAGGAGCTGTAATCTTTTTATAACTAGTTAAATGATGTCATATGCTCATTAGCTTTCCAGACTCTATTTGAAAGGCAATTTTTTTTTTAAATTCTCTTGTTCTCTTTTTTTTCTTGACTGCTTAGTTTTTATTCAGCACGAGTTCTCTGCTCTGAAAATACTGCCAAAGGTTTTCCACATTCTCTGCACAGCCCTCTAACTGCATTGCAGAAAAATAAGACTCATATATACACATTCAACCTTGCTCCTCAAATGTCTTTAAAAGTTTCCTCTTTATAATTCAAGTTCCTACTGGAAAAAAAATAAGTTGAAAATCTACTCAGAAATACAATTCTGCATGTTCCTGCATCAAGCCAAAACCACAGAATTTACTGCCACAGAAAACACAGAAGTAAAATGAATGAAAAGAATCTATCATTTTTTTTCTCCAGTCTCTGCTGGGTCATTGCAGTAATCCAGGAAAAGAAATATTCTGAATTCAAAACTGAAGCACTATATTCAGCTACATTCCTTCAAGGCATAAGAAATGCCTACTCACACACAGCCTTTGCAAAATTAAAAGCAATTATGAAATTATACAGAAATTAACTTGTTCAGTCTGGGATTGATAATACTAATCCTAGGTACAATGTTAGGAAAAAATAATAATAGAACTATCACTAATGCATTCTGAAATTCTACTTTAATTCATTTGAGAGGGCTGAAGGGTTGTCCAGTATCACCATCACAACTGTTGCATCATGTGGTTTGCAAGTTGTATCTAAAAAAATTAGAATATGAACACACACTCACTTTTTTTTTTTTAACCTTAACTGGACTGTCCAAACTGTGCTAGAATAACTTTCTTTTCCAAGGCTTTTTCTCATAAAGTTAAACATCTTTTTCTCTCAGTGAACTGTAAATGAATAACCAGTCTTAACATATTCTTTTCCCTGTTTGTGCCAGAATGAAAGAAACAAGCAGACAGTTTATCCTGTTCTAGCACTGAAGTTCTTCCATTCTCAGTAGAACTGGTTATGAAACTGAATGAAACACCATGGTCTGCGCAGTCCCCCACCTTACAAGGTAATCCCTTTTGTAAAAGGCTGTTTTAAAACTAATAAAATATTTTGATCTTATTCCTCCCATTGAAAGAGCTCTTTCTGAATCTTGCCTCTCAGATGGCTGGAAATCTATTAAAGTACAGATTAAATTCACACAACACAGGCTACAAGCATTTATCTTTCTCCCAGCATTATTCCTCTTTACCCTAAAAAGAATGAAAAAAATTAAAACCCATCCCCAAACTTTTCAGAACAGTTCTTACTCCCTCCAAAAGCCTTATTTAAAAACAAAACATCGCCTACCCCTGCACATCAGCATATATTCTCTCAGCCTTTCTTCCCTCTAATAGATATCACCCGCTTTACTAGTTTCAAGTCCTCAGACAACTGTTCTTCTCCCAAGCTTGCAAGTACAATGGGCTCTCCGGAGTGCTGAACACTTAAACATTATACCATCCCCACCACACGGATCATCTTATTTATTTCCAGTGTTACTTGGATGTGGTCTAACATGTCCAAAGTCTCTTTTTCACCTTTTCATAAAAGTAGTACTGCTCTAATAAA
This sequence comes from Piaya cayana, assembly GCA_013389865.1. NCBI lineage: Eukaryota > Metazoa > Chordata > Aves > Cuculiformes > Coccyzidae > Piaya > Piaya cayana. The sequence goes on from WAAB01013150.1 coordinate 183,272, forward strand.
ATGTGCTCCCTTAGCACAATGTTGAGGATTATCATCACCACACAAAAGGATCACAGTCATGAACAGGCATTGAATACCTAATTATAGAAGTGGGACAAGGCTCAAACACAGGAAATGCAAGATCATGCACTTAGTTGTTCTCAGCTTTTAGCTGTTGCCATATGCTTGGGCAGAACAAACTGACAGAAGACGAAGACCAGTTCTTATCTACTAATAAGCATTCTCTGGCACAACCAATCTCTGTCCCCCTGGGAGAAACTTAATCCAACACATCTTTTTTCTTTTTATTCCTCTCTAGCTTAAGGTTATATGTATTTTCTGTTTGTCAATCTACCAAAGACTCCACTGAAATACAATCTTAGTCTGGTATAATTACTTTCAACAAACGTTTTATTTGAATTACATCTACCTACTTTCTGATGAATGCTGGTCTAGTGCTTCACATGCTGTAGATCTCAGGTTTATAGGCTTGCAGTTATGTGGGTCAATGCATTCTGTTTCTCAAAGTTTAATATTTCATTGTAAAGTCTTCCCATATTTGCTAACGAAATAAGCCTCCAGATGAATCTGAAACCTCTGCTTCCAATTTGGAGCTGAATCATAACAGGAGCAGATCCACCGATTTTGGTGCAACATGAAGGTCTCTGCCAGCAAAGATCCCTAAAACTTTGTCAGGACACAAATGGAAAAGCAGTCCTAGGAATTACCACAACTCTATTTTATTGCTTCCTCAAAGATAAATTTCACCTTCTGGAACGTTTCCCTCCAAAGAAATTCGGTAATAAAGACCCTCTTTGGTGGGTACCTAAATGCATACACATGCAACAGTTTCACTTGCAACTGTTACTGACCCTAGCAAGTGAGACAACATTTTATTCATTTTGTTCTCTTCTGAAGGAATATTCATGAATCATGTAGGAATTACATCCCAGTTAGAAACACTTTTTCCCCCCTCTCTGTCTCTGCCTCCCCCCCAGACGCAAATGCATAATATACCGGGATCTGAAATCAGAATGAAAAACCATCACAGGAAACAAGTTTTCAGACAGTGAATTGTGAACAGATGGTTTTCTAGTTCATACAAATAGCCGTGCTCATATGTCTTTTAAGAGATCTGCTGCAATGTATGTTATGCTCAGTAAAAGATGCAATAAAAGATTCTACCACTTGACTAAATTAACTCGTGTCTGAGATTTATTCACTCTTAAACACCATTAACAATGTAAGTTTAACAATGGAAGTACACAAGGTGCAGTGTATGAACAGCTAAATGACCACTTTTTAGTTTTCCCTGCAGGATGGAAACTAGATCAGTGGAAACACCTCTTTGCTTCAAATCAAAGTATTCTCACTTCCTCTTTGGCACAGGATTTTTTTTCTTCATATGAAAAAGGGTTTATGTTAAAGATAAACCTGAAATCAGATAAAACCACTGCAAAAATTAAACAGGATTACAACATCAGACTAGAATGGAAGATATTGTTGAACCACTAATATGCTGCAGAGCTTCCCCAGAGTCATTAATCTATCAAAACCAAGATAAATCATAGATTTGGTGTGTTAAAAAAAAAGCTGCATTACCTTACTCAGAAGCCATGAAAGCAAGAACAGATTTGAGAGAAAGCAACTTTCTCAGCATAGCAAACTTTGTGCACTTCAGCCTTGGATTTTCATCATTTGTTGCAAGGACAGAATCCAGCTAGGTCTGGCAGAGCGACACAGTCCAAACAGCACGGGATACAGACTGCTCAACCTTTAGGGCTGGTTTTAAATAAGCGACATTAAGAAAATTCCTTTCAAAGGAAAGGAAAGGACAGCACCCCACAGTAAATTTCAGGGAAAACAGAAAATAAACCCATATAGCAGAGCCTGATTTTATATATAGGCCCTCTGTACCTTGAAAACATCAGGGCTTTCATTACAGTCAGATAAGCAGAAAAACGTTATGCCCCACTTTCTACAAACCAGTAGCTACTCTCCGAACTATTCAAAGCAAGTATTTATGTTTCTTTGGGAAAGTTTCTGCAATATTCAGGAAAGAAAAAAGCAGCAAATCAAAAATGAATTCATGAATACAAAACAATTCCTGGAGAGGCGTGTTTCCTCCTCTACCAACTATTTTTTTTTTTAACAATTGAATTTGTAATGGGGACATTTGGCATTTTTTAGTATGAAATATTATAATCAGCTCCTTCTCTCTGTCATACGCCACTGTCACCCTGATGTATTTTTCTCACAGAACCATCGCTTTTGGGACTCCTCTATCATAAAAGCCACCACATTACATTTGACAATCTGTACTAGATAAAATGAAGGGCATCCAAACAGGGACAAGGTCATTTCAACTTCTGAGTCTTTACAGAGTGCACATAAATTGTGCGTTATGTATAAAAAAACGTACTGAAAAATCAAGATTGCATGAAAAGTGTTTTAAGTTGGTATGATTTGGGATAAAATTAGAAAGAATAGTATCTCTGCCAAGTGCTATAAAACGATGATGCAATAATTTTACCCTTTCAAGTTCGCACATGTAAGAAAGCGATTAAAATGTTTCCTTTTAAAATTAAAAAAACGGAGAACTTCAACAGGGGATTTAAAATAACTCCTTGAAGTTAAGACATGGGACAGTACAAACGCACCCATTCATATTTCACAAACTAACTTTTCTTGACTGAAATCCATAGTCAACTGTTTTACACCAAAACGAATATGGCACGCGTTTTCTGGTTGTAACTCCAGTCCCACTAAATGGTCCAGCTGGGGATTAAGTTAAGTAGCCAGAAGGACGCCATGCTGAAGGTAAAAGCTCTGTTATAACAAACTACTGTTGTGACACACAAAGAAATGCTACAAGCATTCTCCCTATCCTCTCCCCAACTGCTCATATACCAATGCAGGAGTTTGGCTGGAAAACTTAATGAAGTTTCCTGCTTTAGAGAAGAACTTTTGATACACATAGCACTACTAAAAAAGGTGCAAGATAATTCACATTTTCCGAATATTAAAGCTATGGGTCCTAACCTTCCTAAACAGGTTAGGAGACACAGACATTTTAAATGAAGCCTCATTTTCCATTTTACATTTGTGGGTGACTTAGTTGCTCACTTGATCTTAGACTTGGACAGATCTGCAGGCTAACTTTTTGCAGCACAGCAGGCACCACGAGGAGTCTGTGATCAAACTCTGTTAGAGAATGGATATAATTGACAAAGCAACTACCAAATAAATTGCAGAAATAATGCTATAAAAACAGAAGTATTCAGATTTGAAGATACATGCTCTAGACCTCCCACAGCCTGGATGAGTTTCTAATTGCATGGGTTGCTTTCAAATGAAAAAGCTAAGCAACTAAGCTACTGCACAGGCAACTAGCAACTGTCTATAGAGAAGCATCACCATGGCATGGTCTGGTCACATGCACATGAGACAACATTCAGCTAAACTGCCAACTTTGTTGCTCCCTGTCTAAACTAAAATACTAAGGGCACAGTTAACAAGCTCTACAAGTGCCAGTAAGCCCACTGGTGGTTATATGCCCCAGCAGTCAAATTTCCACAGCTATCCATGCCCAGACAATGACAAGCTGCAAGTCCTCTTCACCATCCAAATCTTACTAGGAATTCCAAATACTTAATACAGTGTCATGCACAATCTAGTAAGTCTCTTCTAAACCGGCAAGGCTTGCTCCAGCAAGCACAGTGTCCGTATTGCCAACATTCAAGCTGTAAGACATAGGAAACCAGCTCTGAATTAGCCAAAGAGGGACTCCAAGCTACAGCTCTACTTTGCAAAAATAACATCCCAGACTTCGGGTAAAAGCCCATCCTTGTTCAGTCACCAATGAGAGACCAATAGTGAGTGACAAATAACAGAAAAACAACAACAACAAAAAAAAAGCATAGGAAATTCATTAGGAAAACTAAAGATGTTGGCCAATTTTCCCTAAATGATGTGGTTTATGAACAAAACTGACAGCAAGAATAAAAAACCTAAGAAAACCTGAAAAGAAGAAACCCACTGCCAGGTAACTTTTGTCAATGATTAGGGATAGAAGACAGACACGCTGAAGAGAAAGCAGCAGATTACTTCAATCCAGAATGACAGGTTTACATCATGGGAGGATGATTAATAATTTTCAGCCTATTGATTGTTTAGCCATTCTCCTAATTTTCCTCTATGAGATATATGTTTCAGATTGGCAAGTCTGAGTAGGCTGCAATAAGGCTGTATTCAGGAGTTTGGCACAAATATCTTTTATTCAAAGAATACAGTTTTTAAAGAAGTTTTGGGAAAGCAAATTAAAAGAAAGAAATGTAACAAAAACTTTTAAGTTTTTGGAAGGCAAGCCTCAAAACACAGGCACAAACCCCATTACTGGTGTTGGCTGAATTTAACTGACAAAACTTCATGTGTTTTGGCTCAAGATTTCTGCAAAAAAAAAAAAAAAAAGATTTCTGCATCTCTTATACTTCAAGATGTTTTAAGTTATATTACCAGTGTACAAACTGGAGAAAGTGCATATTACAAAACAGACTAATAATAGCCTGTCATCTCCAGAAGCAGCTGCAGGTGAAGGAGCATCACTGCATGTCACTGTATCTGGCTCTACAGGACTCCATTCGAGGCCTGGCATCACAATGTATTTACTCTCAACTCACTAGTATTTTCTGGATATTTGATGAGCAAATAATTTAAACACTGGCAGAAGATACAGTATTCCAGTGATTTGGACTGGTAAGCCCATTCAACAAATATTTTTAAAATAATTTTGCCTTTTGATACCCACCTAGAAAGGAGTGTCACCCATGGGACAACATCTCCCTTGCTCTCCCTCCTTCCTTCCCTCCCTCCCTTTAACACCTTTCCACTGCCATTGTTTTTAGGGTAGCTAAAATGGGCCAGAGCAACCCAAAAGAAGCTCACCATGAACTTCTGAAATTAACCAGACCATGGTAATCTTTAGATGAATTTAAGTACTCAGTTATGAAATCAGTCAAAGCAAACTAATATGCAATACACAACACAAAACATCCACAAGTAAATACATTTGTGGGAGAGGGGCAGAAAAGAACAATTTGAGCACTAAAGATAGAAGAAAATTTAAAAATAGGTCACTACTTTTCTTTAGAGAGTCTGTGCATACTAAAAAGATTTTTAAAAAGCTTCTAAACAAGCATCTGTGACTGAATCAGGAAAAATAGCTTTTAACGGGTAGGGTAATAAACCACAGAAATAAGCTGGGAAAGGAAGCTGTAGATCCTCCATTTTTGATAATACTCCAGAACAGACATACAGTCTCATCTGGAAGGTGTCTCAGTTAAAGAAGTTATGTTTTCATTAAGCAGTGTTGACTTCAGCACTGCACAGCAGTGGGGTCAGAGGGCTGAAATTCAGCGGCTGGGATGGGAACTTCTACCATCAGGCTCCCAAATGCCTTCTGCTGGCAGCTCTGGTTTTGAGCCCACCATCTCCCTTCAGAAGGTTGACTTCTCCTGGGCTCTTAGTATTCTAACATTTAAGTAAGGCTAATTCAGTCACTTCTACTTTAACCTGCTAACATCATAGAAGCAACAACTTCTTCTGAATAGTTTCTTCTGGCTTAAGTTGTATGTATTGACTAATCTTTTTTTATTAACTATCTCACCACTCCTCCTCCCAGAAAAGACTCCTAATTTACTACTTGCTTAATTTCTATCCACAAGCTGAACAGAACCAAATAGGTGCCATTTCCACAGTCTTCACATTTGAAGAAAGCATTTTACAGGATCATATTTAAAATTAATATTGATAAAACTGATCCTAAGTAAATTAAGGAACATATTTATGCAGAGAAAAAAAAAAGTCTTGCTCAACTTTCGTTATTACTCAGTTTTTCAAAGACTTGAAGAAGCTTGATAGAAATTAGCTTATTTCACAATGGCAAGAAGAAATGGATGCGTATACCCAACAACCACCTTCTGAGTACAGTGGAATCCCCATTTATTGGCAGTGTTGTGGTGAATCCTCCATTCAAAACAACACAGTACTTCAGCAGCAGCAGAATGATTACTTCTTGCAATCATTCATCCAAATGGACACTTACATTTTTCTATCCAGTTAAGCAGGAAACTATGCCTGACTTATCACAAGCATAACTTAGAGCAGATAGCTCCAACAAAAGCCTCAAGTTAGGTTTCCTCAATGAAGACCTTCCTATAGGACTTGTGAACAACTTAGCAAAGCCTCACCATGTGCCCCCTTCCCTAATACCCAAAAGGTGATCTATACTAAATATTTACATGTAAATATTTAGAAGTGCACACTGTATTACCTCCTCTTAATTTTCTCGCGGTTCCTCAAGCTGTTTCACTGATATTTCAGAGAACTAAGGCACTGTCACATAGAAGAAGCTGTCCACTGAGAAACTGTTAATGTACATACTACAGCTCTGGATGCCAAACAACCAGACACGGAGCCTTGCTCAAAGCAATAATCAGCTTGCAGCCACATCTATCAAAACCATATGCAGATCCTGGGCTCTGTAAAGATCTTTACAGTAAATGAGATCAATATATAAATATTAACCCATTAGTGACAGACCTCCAAGTAAAAGTCCACAAGCTGCTTCTTCTCAAAAAGTGATGCCCCGATGACATAACTAGCAATCTTTTCTTCCTTAGTCTGTCAAGTGCTCCTGAAAACTAGAGTGGGTTAAAATCCTCCACTGCATGGCTGAGATCTGCTGCTGTTAGGAGCACCAGCAAGTAAAACTCACAGCCAATGCCTATTTGCCACTGTAGAAGGAATATTTATCTGCTAATCTTTGATTTAAAACTAAAACTTCCTCAAAATAAAGCACATATATATGCATTAAATAAGCACATAAACATCCACTGTAGTAAAGTCTGAAAGGTTTCATTTATGAAAAAAACACACACTGAACCCAACAACTCTGCTTCTTGTGGGCACCACAAATAACGTAACTCATCAGTAGATTAAAAAAAAACCCAAAACAACAAAACCAACGAACTCTAACCCCAGAAACATCTTATCTTTCATTCTCACGGGTCAATGCCACTCTAGGACAAATGAAATTTTTCACATCAAGAATCCTGTTAACCTGGTCCCAGGCACCTGTTCAAGCGCGTCTATATTGAAGACAAAAGGGTTGTGGCAAGTTTCCGTAAGCACAGTATGAAGACCAGAAGGCTGCCTAGAGGTGACTTGGGACAAGGCTCATCTCAAGAGTTTGTATTCCTGATAAAGAAGCACCAACTGCAGGAAGAAAACTTGACTTTATTACCTCAGAATCAGTTTGCAGCAAAACGCAACATCTCTCAAGTAGTTGGAGTAAGTGGAAGCCAAACAAAAGAAACATCACATAATGTTTATGGACATTAAGTGGAATTGCATTCAGTTTTCACAGTACGTAGATGTATTTACAAAGTTAAGGGGTAGTCTGAAAACAAAACCCCCTAATATTAAGGTATTAAGGTAGCCTAAAACCTAACAGCAAAGCATTCTGAGAACAGAGTGTGATCTACAGCCTGAGCTTGCATTGCCTTCTTCACCAGAAACTTTTCCATCACAGACTCCTTACTACCAAACTCTTCCATTGTCCATCAGTTTTGCAAAACCTCAGCTTCACAGGCCAAAGGTGGAAATCTGGGAGACGTTTCATGAAATTGGGAAAGAAGAGGTACTGCATGACTGCCTGCTGCAACATGCTCCTTCCACTTAGTGGAGGCGAGCATGTGCCAGCCCTACAACTCTGTCATCGGGGCAGGCAGCTGATACCATCAAAAAGTATCTCGCCGTGGTGTGATGGGCTGAGCAGAGGAACTGCCTCACTGTGTGCTTTGCAGTGCAGAAAAGAACAGACTCGTGAATTTAAAATGCAAAAAGCTCTGGTTTGAAAGAGCAATAATCCTTGCTCTTCGCATTAAATTACATCTTTCCTCAAAAATCCGCAAGTTACATCCCTGTTGAGCTCTGAGTCACGATGCTGACAGGTCACCTTAGGTGATGGCAGCAACAGAAAAAGTAAGTCTGAATGTGTGTCTTTTTCTTTTTTGTAATAAAATATATTACATAAGCCTTTGCAAAAGCGTTTTAGTTTGGAGAATATATTTGAAGATGGCATTCCATACAGTGAGCATTCCACTACTCAGTTATTTATTTATTTATTTTAAAAAAAAAGACAAATGACCGATTGCATCTTTTCTCTCGCTTTCTTTAGCCATTAAATTTGGGAATGGAGAGAAATATAGGTCACTTCCATATACTTCAATGGCTCAAGATGAACTTACAATAGCAAAGATCGAAGCGATGAGAAAGTCTCTCAAAAATGTAACAACATTTAAGGAGATGAATCATGAAAGAAGAATTATTATTTTGGAATAAACTGTAAATAACTCAGTCTAATCCTCCTGTTGTAGCCTAGAAAAATATTCCTACAGCCTCACTGTAAACTATTCCACACTGCACAATAGGAGCAGCCCTGAATATTAACTATGTAAAGGAATAGCCACAGTAATGAGAAATACAACTGACAAAAATTTTGCCTATTGACAGTCACACGGAGAAAAAAATAAATAAAGAGGTGAGCAGTGGCAACGTGAGATATGTTTCTACAAAAGCCATGGGAAGTTGAGAAGGCACAGGACAGCAGCTACGCTCTCTTCAGAGCTATAAAAATCTTTAAGCAGCAGAAGTTTAAGTGTCACTGTGCCAGCAAATATGCTTTAGAGATGCATCTTTAAGCAGTTCCAGGCATATACCAAAATACTACCTTGAAACTGTAAGGGTAATAGCTGCCCACTGAGGACTTTCTGCACACAGGCAGGCTGGGCAGGGTGATTACACAGCTTTAGCATCAGTCAGTAACAGGAAACAAGTCCACAATATCAATAATCTTAATTAAAATATTCTCTACTCCTTCAATATACTTAAGATTATAATAAACAGAACTTGCAACAAACATTTCCAAAGTCTTACAGCACCATTCACTTAGCTTATCCTCAAAGCGTCAAGTCCTTCAGAAGCCCTTCAACTCCAGTGGTAAAGTGCAAACTACTGCCTTTTAAGCCACGCAGGTATTTTATATGTAAAAAACTGTTTCAGGTTTCAGGGAGACCTTTCAAATTATGGATGACAAAGCAGGACACTGTACAAATGTCAGCTTTTGCTTTCTGGCATCCTCTTAGGTTTCTGTTGTAGTTTTAGAGGCAGAACTGTAGCAGTTTGCAAGGGTTTGTCAAAATCTGGACCACTATCTCACTTTAAGAATGGTACTCAACATGTATACAGAAATGTTTTTCCTGTATCTCTGTGATATTAACTCCTCCATTAAATAAATCTCATGTAAAATAAAATTGGGCCAAAAAATCCTTGACTTATTTTATTTCTAATGTTTTGCTCTGGTTGTGGTATAAAACTTTTAAGCTATTGAGTTCTCGAGGGATTGTTTTAAATATCTCTTTCCACACACAAACAAAGAATAGTCTTTGTAAAAATATTTTTTGCGCCTTTACTGCCCATTATAAATAAATAAAACTACCTGTAAGTCCAAGAAAAAAACCAAAACCCCGTAAGTCATTTCTTAGTAGAAAATGTATCCAAATAGATTTTTGAACAAAGCACAACAAAACAATTCAAAGTCCTTCCTGGTGAGGAGATCAAGTCAGTTCCCATATCCCAGGTCTGAATCCCCATCTATCCTTCAAGTACTGTCTCCATGCTCTTAACCCAAACATTTAATTTTTATCATGGAAAAGAGCACCGGGAAAGCTGCTGGAAAATAGCCGTATATGGTGAAGGATGGCACAGCTAGGATGAATGGCTGTAGATTGCTCAGGAGATGATGCAAAAAAAAGCAGCAGACAGTATGGGGCCTTCATAGGATTTCATTGCTTACCTCTATCTAAGGAATCAAAACCAACATAAGTTGTACTTAATAAAGGTCACAAACACCCTCAACCTCCATCCTTCCCAAAATATACAACAGCAGTCCTCTGTCGGGGAGACTGATACCATCTCCTTCAGGTCCAAGTTTTTGAAGGCTACGGGAAAAAGGCCAAGCTGCTGCTGCATTAACTTTTTACGCAGAAAGTTGTTAATCGGAATTTAAGTGCTATGAGCAATAGCACTACCTGACATCCCTGTATATCTGGACAGCCATTTTCTAACTTAATAAATATAATGCTCAATACGCAGAAAATTTATTGCAAGCCGCACCCTGGTTTACGACAAAAGTTCTCACAGTATAATAACTAGTGGTCATGTATAAGCAAGCAAAATCAAGTCCTGTCATGTAATCCCTATGCAGTGCCTTACCAGATGCAAGTTCTTAAAATTCGTAACAGTTCTGGGACAGAACTACTGAAGAGAGAGATGCAAATAGTGACTTCGAACTTAAGAATTCTATACATTGCATTACAGAATTAAGTTAAGCGTAGCAGGAAAAACAGTTCCCAACTATGCTTCTCATCCTGGCATATACATGAAAAAAACAGAAGCCAACAGAATGTTTTATTAATTAGAAATGTTAAAAAAAAATAAAAAGTACAAATCATCATTACCGTGAATAAAACAAAAAAAGCTAATTTAACTTTACCATAACCAGCAAAAGGAGATAACAAAAGTCATCTTAAAATTGTGGAACTGCTGCTAATAGTGAAAAAATTGGGGAAAAACCCAGAGACATAATCCAGACATTTTTGTTCGGTATCTGTAGAGTTAAACACTATTATACAACAGCTATTAACATTTAACTTTTTGAGGTCATTAGGTCCAAGTAACTTGTATCCAAAGTAACAAAAACCACACAAGAGTTTATCTGAGTTATTAACACTCCTTTCCAGAAAGTTCTAGAGCGCCAGTGAAGCTCCAAATGTCTGGAAGAAAACTAGGGTTGCTGCAATACTTAAAATAAGTAATTGGGGAGATTAACTTCGTGATAGCCTGTCATCTGGATACTGAGCCCATCCAAAATAATGAGAAGTTTGATTTAGGATTTTATTAATAAAGACTTTAATTAATAAGCATCATGTAATTAAAGCCATTAATATCAAACAAGCTAATGCAAACTAAGTCCTGTCAAACTAATTTTTTTTTTGACAGAACTTTAGTTTTTTACTTGTTTTTAGCTGCAAAGACAGGCATTGATGAGATACACTACTTCTGCAAGGAGCTTGACTCAGTTTGACACAACATCTTGGTTAAGAAACTAGGAAGATTAAAAAAAGCATTTGCAAACACTAAAGCAGACTGGTAGGCAGACTGAGAGGTGATGGGCAAGCCTGAAACTGCAGTTGCAATACAAACCAGCTCTGAGGTGCTCTGCTTCAGTTGGGTCCCTACAGAACTGGTTATCGACACCAAGGAGGGAGGCTCATGGAGCTCGGTCCATCTCACTCAGTCCAGAACAGCTTCACCAGTCTCTAAGCACTCATGCAAGGAAAAAAAAATTGACTACAGAAATGTCTTCTTATACAAGTATAGTAAAAATCCAGTATTTGGAAGGTGGAAAAAGCTTAGAGTAAAATGCATGTATGTTCTGCTTTCCTTCAACAAGCTTACAAAAAAGTTGCTTCTCATGCACTGGCACGAAGAGTAACCCACTGGAGGATGGCTTCAGCATCTTTCTGCTTTCGGGGGTTTCTGTATTTCCTTCTAGTATTTTTGAGGCACTGTGCAGTAGCTAAACATTTGTCTGGAAAACTCAATTTACAAAAAAAGCTGAAAATAAAACAAAGGATGATTTCCTTCTGCTTCTGAAACCACATGTAATTGCTGCTCTCATTTTCACAATATCCTCTAAGCATACCTCAAAAGAAAATATTGATGGAATTAAATATTAAATAGCCAAACAACTCATTGGAATTAAAAAAAAGCCAAAACCCAGTACCTTCTACTTCTGCACATTTTGTTTTGCTCTGTTTCCACATCTACTTAAATGAGAAGCTAAGTAACTTTCCTGAAAGACAAATACTGTTCCCAGTTTAGTGTTTGATACCATGATGAGTACCATCCTGAAGTATCGCATATGTAGTGATTTTCCCTCCCTTCCCTACTTTGTTTGGAAGCACAGATGACATTTCTTCATTTAGCTGTAAACCTTTCCTGCTCTTCTGAATTAAAAGAAAAAAACCCAAACCATACAGCTTAGAAGGAGGTGTTAGGAGACTAGTCAAATACCCAAATGGACTTCTGAATACCAACTAACTTGTGATTTTCAAGTGGCAAAACCACAACTTCTAAGTACGACTGAACACTCAAAACCCAAACTGATAGGAGAGAAGCCAAGAGAAACTGTAAACTCAACAATCAGAAATAAAGCAGAAATCAAATGGCAAAATTCATAAGACACTTGAGGATTGATGATCACGTGGTACTGCATGGGGGTTAAAGCAATGCAAATGAGAACCTGCAACTGCTTGAATATTCTGGTTTTCAATTCTACGGTTGTTACCTGGTGGATAAGTATACGTCTTTCTCCTGCATTTTTTGCACTTCAAAAGTGTGACTAAATACCAACATAAATAGTAGCAAATTATATATTGTCACAGTGCCTAAGCAGCATAATAGAGTCTCTGCTAAAATACAACCTCCTCAGACTTATTTTATTATGCTTCTTCACTGCGCATATTTTTGAAGCTAAAGATCGCTGGAAATAACAGAATTGTTCTTAATGCACATATAATATGCATTCTAGGTATAACAGGCATAGTTAAAGCTATACTGCCTATAACATTTTACCAACACTGAAAGATATCTTGGAAAAGGAGTTCTAAATACTCTTAAGTCATCTTGAAAATAACTGTCAGAGCTAAAAGGTATCAGTGTAATTAATTTTTTCCTACACAGTGAACAGTATACAGTGAAGGCTACTCAACATTTTCACAGTTTTATTTCAAAGTGGAAGTGAAACCAAATTAGAATGCTAAAAATAATTAGAATTCCACAGACTTTCACCAAATGCACAGGTGCTATAGAAACCTATTGATGTTACTATTTCAATAAAACACTTCTCTGATATTCTCTTAAGAGTATAACTAAAGCACTAAGAACACATTTGGGAAATTCCACATAGTGGACAAGATGATGAGATTTTGGATCCGCTCTCATTTCAAACACGATCAGTGGCTCTATCAAGTAAGAGATTACTAACTCCTGCGGTTGTTATATTGAAAAAGCCTTTCTAATTCTCAAAGTCTCAAACCAACCAGAGAGAGAGTTCTGCAGTCAGCCTGCTGGATACCTATAACCTTGATCCAAATTACCAGGTGAACAAAATTTAAGTCATATTTAGGCACAGGTTTCAAGAGCAGCAAAGAAAAAAAAGTCCACTTTATTATTTATTCCCAGTCCTAGAAATGGGAAGAAAACAAGTAATGGGATATTGTTGAACACAATTATAAAAAATATGCCATTTTACTTGCAAATTTAAACACATAGCAACAGTAGATGGATCTACAATGGCGTTCATCAAGAGTATTTCACAAAAACAACATAAAAACAAAACTAATAAGAAAAAAAATCCTTAACTATACAGCTTTAGCTATTCTGGACATAGAAGCCTTAGTAGAAACTATCAGTTTAAAAAAATAATTAAAACTCAAGTATGACCCAAATTCACTGCATCCAGGCCTTAAAGTCCTCTGCAAATATCCTCTAGCCAGAGGTTGCCTGCAAACTAGCCCCTATGAATTAGGATGTAGCCAGAAGGCCACACTCTGCTACCAAAATATTATTTTACTAACACAAAATGAACAGATGTCTTATTTAGACTGAGAATGGAGAGAAGAAAACACAATTAAATCCAGGCATTTGAAGCAACAGATTCCTTCCTTCTGACTAGGTAACAGCTTCTGAACCGGAATATCCCCTAAAAACCCAACAGTGTCCAAAGCCAGGTGTGTCTGTATCCGTCTTGTTTATGATCATAATCCTGCTGGACACATTGCCAGATGGTTTCTACTGATGTAGTCCCTTCTGATAATCTGTTTCTATAATGTAGATGAAGACAGTATATATACACAATAAAACATCAATGCTTTAAATGTATTTTCATAATATTTGCACCACCCATACCACATATGTCCACACAATTTTATAATTCACTTGAGATTAGTTCCCAAATGACTGCCACAAATAACCTGAAAGTGGTGGGGTTTGAACTTCTTTCCTTGCCTCACATCTCACCTAGGCAATTATTTTTGAGGGTGAATAAGTCAAGAAATTAATGGCAACCTGATGAAGACAACTTCTTATTACCTTCTAAGGAATTCTAGAAACTCTGCTCTTTCATGAATTTCTGGGCCTTTTAAGAATTCCCTAAAGATGCAAAAATTAACAGTGATTCATTAACAACCCAGCACAGACTTGAGATAAGATGTAGAGTAAATACTTAGTTGTAAATAGGACCTTTTCTTCCATGTTTTCATAGAATCATAGAACCACCAGGTTGGAAAAGACCCACTGGATCATCAAGTCCAACCATTCCTATCAAACACTAAACCATGTCCCTCAGCACCTCATCCACCCATCTTTTCAACACCTCCAGGGAAGGTGATTCAACCAACTCCCTGGGCAGCCTCTGCCAGTGACCAATGACCCTTTCTGTGAAAATTTTTTTCCTGGTGTTCAGCCTAAGCCTCCTCAGCGGAGCTTGAGGCCATTTCCTCTTGCCCTGTCCCCTGTCACTTGGGAGAACAGGCCAGCACCCTCCTCTCTACAACGTCCTCTCAGGTTGTTGTAGAGAGCAATGAGGTCCTCCTCTCAGCCTCCTCCAGGCTAAACACCCCCAGCTCTCTCAGCCGCTCCTCATAAGGCCTGTTCTCCAGCCCCTTCACCAGATTTGTTTCTCTTCTCTGGACTCACTTCAGAGCCTCAACATCCTTCTTGTGGTGAGGAGCCCAGAACTGAACACAGGATTCAAGGAGTGGTCTCACCAGTGCCAAGTTGGGATTAATCAAGAACTCCTCTCTCACTCAAAAAAGCCCCCACTGAACAAAAAACAACTACCAAACCAACCCCCCATCCCCTAGCTGCCCCTTCAGGAGGCTCAAGCCCTCCAGGTTTTCCTTCAATAAGAGGGAGGACGCAGCAAGTTCACAGCCACTTCCCTCCGTAACCTTTTGCTGGAGGCACCCAGCTCTACAGAAAGCAAATTCTTGAGAAAAGCATCTCCCCAGCTATGCGAGCACACTCAAGCATGCAGAAGGATGGATGGCTGCTTGCCAGGAGTCCTTCCACTGTTCTGGTGACACGTTATCAGACCAAGTGGTACCAACATGGATACCGAATGTTTTTATTTGTTCTGGTTTTATTTACTCTATTATTAATTATTGTTACACTTCAAGAAGCTTACCCTTATGAAGTTAATCAGGTTCATTAAATAGGTAACAAATACTGATCTGAATACAAACTGCTTTTAGCCCAGCATCATTATAATATTTCTAAAAAATCAAACCTATTTTCCTAGTAAATCCAATTTTATCATTTTCTATCCAACCAAACAAAGCCGGTATAAAATACCAATGCTTTCAGAGATGTCACAACAAAACCACTTTCAGAGAAAGAAAAGTAATTACATAATATTTTGTTTTATTTCTAATCCTCCTCTTTGTTTTGGCTTTGATGGAGACTGCTAATGGCTGTCAAGTGAAGGAAAAAAAAATGCTGAATTTTCAATTAAAAAAGTTCAGTTTATGGGCTTTTAATCCACTTTGCAATACCAAACAATTGCACAGGTTCCCCAACTCCAGCTGGCACTGGGTGCTAACCCTTACTAGCACCTGACTACCCTTCCAGATGTTGGGCATAGCTAAGTGTGGTTCCCACAGTGAGGAAGCTGTGCAGAGATATGCAATCAGATTCACTGTCCTTAGCGATAACCCTCCCACACAGCCCAAAAGCAAAATACAATGCCTGGCCCTCAACCTGAGCGCCATATAAATATCCCTATGAAACACGTTTCTACATCTGATACGTACAATAACGCATTTTTATTACTCAACTGTAATAACATATCTTCATCCCTTGTTCTGGATTTTCTGTCTATACTCCTACTGACATGCTCCCAAGGAGGGCAGCAAGACTCAGACAAGGACTCCGCATGTTACTCAAGCTTCCACATAATATATTTTTTTTAATTAACGAACTGGGAACAGAATTAACTACCCTCAGCAGACAGACCTGATCTTTTTTGATAGGAATGTTTGGACTTGATGATCACGTGGGTCTCTTCCAACCTGGTGATTCTATGATTCTATGATTTCAGAGATTTCAGCCACCCCATGCCAATGGGGCTATGGTGTAGAAAAGCTGGAGAAGGACACAAAAAGGATAATGCTGTTAACCTCCAACCCATGCAAATATTTCCCTCTGGCACAACAAAATACTGAGGCAGTGCCGAGTGGCTGCTCAGGGGACTCAGAGCTCTCAGCTGCAGGACAAATCCAGCACAACAGTCGAAAGACACAGAATTTGCTGGGTTCAGCATTTCCAAACCGAGCCCTACCTGCATGGCTTCACACAGGATACTGCTGGTATCCACCAACCCTCATCCCCCAGCCCCTTTGCAGGAACCTCCAGGTCCCACAATGAACTAGGTCCAACCTCTGCTGAACAGCAACCACTGCAAAGCCCTTGGGCTCCATCTTTTTTCACTGTAACATCCACTTAAAGCAATGACCCAAATGCAAACTAAAAAAAAAAACCAAACCAAACAAAACCAAAACAAAAAACCCAAACAAACAAAGCCTTAGTACTGCAAATAAAGTTGCACTTACTTTCACTGTAGCTGATTTTCCCTACTGTTTTTGAAGTTGTTTTTACATCAGAAAGCAACCCAGAAGCTCTGAATTAGGCATCCTTAACCATTTAGAGACACTTCTTCAGACACAGACATGAAAAGCTCCTCTATTTTCCAAATGAGTACGATAAAGGAGGCTTTTAATCCAGAAACACACACACAAAAGTTGGCCTGATCCCAGACTGTTTCCCAACAAAAAGCGGACCACATTCTGCTCTCCTACCTCCTCCAGCATCCACAAACCCCATCCACAGAAAACACAGCAGCTCAATGTCACAAGACTGCAACATTTATTTTGGTGTCTGAGCACTGTTTCCAATAGCCCCAAAATAGACACAGTAGTAAGATCTGGTTTAGGTGAAGTTTTCATTTTGTTTGCTAGAAATAATTTTGGTGGGATGTAAGGGGTGCACTGTACAGTGGACATGATTGTAGCTCCCAATCAGGAGGCTGCTTGTCCCTGAAAGCCACCTGGGGAAGCACTCACTTTAGGCCGTTTTCAAAGGCTTACAGATGCCTACTCGTGTAGTGCATGTAATTTTAAAATACCATCGTATCTACTGAAACTTAAGAAAGAACCCCCCAAAAAAGGCACCCAAAGAACCCAGTGGTGTGGTAACAAGTTACTGTGCATCAGCTAGTGAACACGGTGATTGCACATGCACACCCTTTAACTCAAGTGACCCTGTTTATGCCAGAGGCTGATAACGAACATACAATTAGCATAAATAGTTGATGAACTTGTCTGTGCATCTGAATTGGTGGGTGTTTCTGGAAGTCCTCTCATATGCAGAATTACATACTCGGGCACCTTAATTGCTTTTTTCAACTCTGCCTAGTAACACTTGCTTTTCCCCCTGTTCTTGGGCAGCAGCGATAAGGTCCTGTGATCTATATTAATTCCACATAGTCCCCCACTCAGAAAAGCCCAAAAAAGCTACCAAGGAGATACAGCAGATATGGCTCACTGTCACCCTACCACACAAGTGGCCCCAAACTGCAACTCATCTCAGAGAAGCTGTCTGAATGAGGGACATATTTCTGGAAACACAGGCTGAAGCAATAAGATACTACAAGTTATATATGCAAACAGTCCCCAAAGTAGCCTCGTGCATTTGCACACGTGTTCTCTACTACTAATACTAAAAATACTACAGCGAGAGAAAAAACTTTTGCCATTTTAAGAAGTGACCTCCAGCCAGGAGGACAGGACTAAACACTCACCCAGACATAAGACACGTCATGTGCAACAACAGCAGCTCTTGCCAACTTGTCTTTAGAGGTCTTTGCAGTGATTTTAAGCTCTGAATAGGTGTCATGCATGTTTAAGCCCGTTATAATAAACTGTGTCAAGAGGCAAATGTTACTTCACGATTCCAGCTCAAGACCATCTACTGAAAGACTCAGCAGTAATGGTGCTGGCATATTAGGTTTCGCAGGATGGACTCACAGTGACAATTTGACTGCAGGACTCGCCCCCTTTGTGGTCTGTTACGAACCAGCTACTATTTATTGGATGGGTAGCAAGTTGTAGGGAAAAATACAGATCACGAATTTACACCCATGAGAAACAGCATCATTCTTCAGACTAGGAAAAAGCCCATTAATTAACTTTCCAACATTGAGGTCTTTTACACTAGCAGCAGAGCAATTTTACTGGCATTTCATACACATTAACACCTAACATTCCAAACTGTGAGTATTAAGTGTAGCAATATGCCAAAAAATTGCAGATGCCAACGGTTTCTTAATTTTTGGCTGAGGGAGGACTTTTCAGATCCTTTGCAACTGAATATAAATCATATTTACAAACTGAAACACAGGAGTAGTCTCACATGTCAAGCCACATTGATTGAAAAGTGAGATATAAGTATCTGTAAAAGCATGTCACCCGGTGCCTCAGTACTGAGCAAGAAATACAAAGGGAGGAAGATAACATCCCAAAATTCTACTTGTCTTCATTTTAAGTGCTGCACATACAGAGTAGACATTGTCATTCATCTCTAATTTAGCAGCTTTTTCTGGATTTTCAATCTCCCTTCTCTCAAGATGTTAGGATACAGAAAAATAATTAACAGATAAAAGTTACAGCTTCTTTGGTGACAGAAGTGACACCGTAGAAGAGATGCTAAACAGACAATACAAGCAGACTGAGCAAGGTATTAAGGTGTGTTTCCATTTGGTTTTTGATTCATGTCTTCTTTTGCATGAGGATGCATGCAAAAAGCACATGAATCAAAAAAAACCCAAACACGAGACATGATCAAACAGCATCTCCAAATAGGCATCACTGATGGAAAGAAGGAAAGAGACAGGCACCAGAGCCCTGCAGTAGATTCACACATGGCACCAACTCCCACAGACAAGTCACACAACAAATGAGCTAAGTATCTTCAACACATAAAGCAGCCTAAGTGAAGGGATTCAGAAAGGAAAAGCAAGGCTCAGTTGAAGAGTACAGATCACTATTTTGTCACCAATTGGTATATTTAATCAAAACACAGAGTATCATATTCGGTGTAGGGAAGGAGGGCAGCAGCAGCTGCTCGCTGCAAAGGAGTGAAAAGAAAACAGAGTCAGAAAGAATCACAGAGATAAGCAAGGAGAGTGGTCACATCTACAGGAGCAGTAGAGGAAGTTTATCCCTTTTTTAAAGGGGTGCCAGACCAGCACTTGCAGCCTGTCTGTACAGTGAAGTGACAGCTGGGATGACTCTGCAGGACTGCTAACAGTAGCAAGAATGCAGCGGCCAGGGCTGGCAGCCAGGGCACTTACCCCAAGATCCTGGGGCACTTGCATCCTAGGTCAGACCCATACTCTCATGTCCCTGTGTATTTGCTAGTTCTATTATCCTGCACCAGCTAAGCTGAGCTAGCACAGGGATGTACCCACATGCAGTAAGCCATATCACCTTTTATTATCCACTTGGATAGATACCTAAGGCAGTAGAAATAAAATGAGGGACCAGACAGCAAAAATGGCACGTCAGCTTACAAAGACTGTAAGAAACCTGCTATTAACCAAGTCACTCACAGAAAGCAAAGTAAAAGATAATAACCTCCCCTATCAAAGACAAGATATAACTTCCATAGTTGCTTTGGCTATTCAGAGTCAAAAAAACCCCTAAAGTTATTTGGGAAAGTTTTAAATGGGCAGATGAAAGCACCTTTGATACATGAAGAGCTGGCCTACTGCTAGTAAGTGAATGTGCTTATCTCTTATCAGTTAACATCTCTAATGGGTTAACAGAAAATTGCCAAACCAAAAATACAAGTTAAAAATTCTGTTAGTGGAAAGGCTGGTACAGAATAATCAAGTTCTTTATCAAGCTACCAGAATACACCAACTTTCAAGTACTATTTGTAATACAGTAGAGCCTAAGGCCCCCAGTGAACTCAGTGCTATATTATGTCACATTCAATTTTGTTTTTCTATCTAGGAGCTTATAAAAAAAAAAAAGAGAGAGAACTTCACACACTCTCTGTCTTAAGCTTCCAATGAAAAAATACAACCTTCACATAAGAAAGAGAATTATTACACAGCTCGGCACAGCAAGACCAAGAACAATCCTCATACTACAATACAGTGCTGCAGTCCCAGGTGCAATTCCTTACCATCTTCTGTTTAGCTTCCCAGCAGCATTTGCCATTTTTAATTGCTTAAATAAAATTGCCAATATAGCACCAAAAGTTTCATTCTGATCCTGCCCTCACGGGATCTTCTGCCTTACAGGGTAGAAAATGACTGTGGCAGCATCACTCCCAGGCTGCTCTCCCAGCTCAGAGGCTGCTCTCTGATACAGAAACACAGCGCTGCAGTTACTGAATGTGCCATGAGCTGATGAAAACCCCACCATCCCCCTGACTTTCTGCAATGCTCGCTAGGCAGGGGGGCAGAAAGTCAAAACAGGCAATCAGTGGTTGGAAGTGCACAAGTAACACACAATGACCACCCACAAGAGATGCAAGCATGCCTGCAGCCTCAGTACAAAGAAAACTGGTAATTCCCACAACTCCAAAATCTAGAACATTAGTTTTAGGCTTATTCAGGCAACCATTTGCTAGCCTCACAACATGGTGCATTCACTACTTTATCACGAGTGCTCTATGGACACCTGCTGCAACCCAGGGAGACCCAGTTCACTACCAAAACACCTTTCCCAGTCTTCCTACAGAGCAAGACTACCAAACTGACCTCCACAGCTCAGGAACACCATCAGCACTGCTCCACTCTGCAGTCTGTGTCAGAAGGAGGCGGCAGGTGACCACCTCTCCTCAACAGCAGCCTGTGCCCCACAGCTGCAGTAACTGATCTCACTCGCCCCCTTGCAGACTCTTTCTCCCCAGCTGAAGCAGGTTATCCAGCAGAGCCAGCCCACCCCTGGAGAGGGCACTTCACTCCAGTAAAAAGCAGCCTAACAACAGTTAAAATTTACGAAACTGTCTTGCAGCACCACCAGTTAAAATGAAATGTATTTAAAGAAAAAATAAATGATGTCGGCTGCAGAGAGCAAGCAGAGGAGTGTAGGGGAATATAAGACACCTGCAAATTTAGTCTAGAAGGACAAAGCAGGCTATAATTATGAAATATCAGAGATAAGTGATTTCATTAGTTGGAAAATTTCTGTGTGTATGAAAAAGTCAGTAACTGGTAAGAGCCTGAACTACGTTTAAATTCAATTATGAGTACATTTTTACCACCTGAAAACCAGATTGGTACAATTTTCTGCCAGCAATAATCTGCTATTTCAACACTATTTTTTTCGTCCAGCTAATAAATACAAGACAATGACTGTCCAAGATTTGAAAAGCAATTTATCCTAATAAACCTATCTAGGGATTTAAAACATATTCACATCACAGAATCTGAATGACAGGGTTTTTTAAAATGAATTAATGGACTTTGAGATAACGCGTTTTAAATTAGCAGATATATTGAAAACACATTACTGAGAATGAAGATCTAAAACCACCTATCAACAAAAACCCAATGTCTTCAGTTTTAATCTTGAAAATTTCTTTTGGAATTTTTCCAAATTATTCTAAAATTAAAACTAAGTGAATAGAGCTGGATTTATTTACTTAATTCATTAGCAACTTGCTCCATCTACATCGTCACTCATGGTTTTGTCATTTCCTGCCTCCATTCATGCTATTTGTTTCTTTTAATTCTGACCATCAGACCCTGTAATGTAAAACCTTAAGGACTAAGGTTGTGTACTTTCAAAGACTAGAACAATGTAATGGCCATAATTATGTCACTGTGACACAGTTAATATCTGAATCCTATTTATATTTAGCATCCTATTTTTTCCAAAACCTCTTCTTGGCCCCACTCCACCCTGCCTCTCCAATTCTATCTCTGTCACCCCATTACTGCCCACTCATGGATTCCTCCCTGTTCCATCCTCGTGACCATGCCACTAGGGCTTGTCCTTCAGCGCGGGCTACCTCATCTGTCTGGAATTCCCTTTTTCCAGTCCAACTCTTCTCAGTTCTCAGCTTTATGTGTGTATGTATGTACGCATTTACAGTTGCCCCTAAACCAACGGACCATTTCTATCTCCATGACAATGGTTATTTTTGCCTGCCCTCACCAAGATCACCACAGACAACAGGAATACTTGGGCCATTTCTACTTTCATATTTCATTTCTATTTATGCCATTCGTAATGTATTTCATTCTCTTTTTGCCTGCAAGGTAGCCGTTTCACATCTCGTTGTAGCTTTACAGTTACATCCAACCCATGTGCACATTTTGGCCATATACATAAATGTGTGTCTACATCTTGCAAGGATGTACACTACATCCAAGACAGTAATTTTAATCATATTCCCTCAATACCAAGTCATACACTGACACTATATCACAGTACCAAGGTAGGATAGTAATATCTTTAATACCACTGTATTGGTCCAGTCTCCCTCTCACTCTTCTGCATCTGAACTGAAATGAGGAATGTACTGTACATTGCCAAGTATTTCCTTGATATTTACACAATTCTTTGCTTTTACAAAAAAATATAAAAGATTTGTAAGATTTGTAAGATTTTTCACCTTCACACTTTATTTTTCTTAAGAAGAATTAATTTCTGTAAAGTACTGAGATGCCAGGCTAAGTAGAAGAGGGCAATTAGACACGAAACCGAATGAAGGAAAGCTTGTAGTCCATTCCAATGGCACAGATGATGAATTCTGAACCACAGCAGAAAGGAAGAGGTACTTAGGTTAAACCTTTCTTCTTTATGCTAAATTTGCTTAGAATGTAACATTTACAGCCTTTTCCAGAGCGCTTGTGCTAAGAGGTGAACCTCCTCTGGCAACTCTTCCGCTTATTACGAATGCTTTTTACATACAGCTTCTTGGACAGCACATACAGAAGGTACAATTCTGGAAAACTTTGCATTTTCGCCGTTTTACCTTCTCTTTCATAAAAACAAGTTTGAAGCACAGTAAGTGTCCTGTCTCTAATACTGAACGAATATAGCTGCATTTGGTATGTACCTTTTAAAGAATGTATAACCTTTTAAAATCAAGCAGCTTTTATAAGCATGTATTTAATTGGTACTTCAGAGTATATATATATTTTTTTAAAAGCACTTATTTCTACTACTCAGACATACCTCCTAAATCGTCAGCATGGAAAGATGGCTATGTGCTTTTTTGGTCACTTTCCTCTCTTTTATTCTATGTGACTCATAACTGTGAGCTTAATTGGCATCCCTTAAAGTAGTCTGGGAAATTTCATACTGCTGAATGTGAATGTGTTACTACTGTATCTGACTGAGATCTAAATAAATTCCACATTTGGCCCAATGAAGTAAGAGATGCAAGATGTCAACCTGTTCTTAGAGCCTAAGAAATACAGCATTCTAGATTACAGTAAAGTAAAACCAGATTCCCTTCTCTGTGACACTTTGCTTTATTTCAAATAATACTGACACAATAGTAATTTTTGCCTGATAGCTACCAGATAACTAAACCCTGCTTCTCCATGGAATATTCTATTCATTAACAAGATGTATAAGAGAAACGGAGTTACATGGCATGCCAATATTAAAGTAGAAAAGCATGAGTACGAATTAAAATCAGTAATACATCATTGTGTTTTTTTCATTTGTGTTTTCCATAACTGCAGCATTTGCCTTTGACAGGAGCTCATAATGTAAAGAAAGCAAAGGAAAAACACTCATTAACGGCCTTCCTCAAATGAAAACACTGCTACAGGGATATATGAGAAGTGTCTTCATGGTTTCACAGACAAACTTCTAAATACGTGTTCTTATTGTCTGAGACATGATCCCAAAAGACACCTGGGTGCTTCTTCATCTGTACTGAAGTCAAGATGAGAGAAAGCATTCAGATGCTGCAAAAGCCATCTGATAGAACATACAAAACCATTGGCTTGCAAGACACATCAAGACTAGAAGCACAGGACATTCAGGTACTAACGGCACATTTCACAAGCCATTATTTCCCCAGCTGGAGGACTGTAAACTTGACAAAGAAAACACAGAAAATAAACAACTGGCATTCCTCTCTAAGGAATAATTGTTGTATTTTAATCAAACAGCTAATATTAACCTTTCAAGCATTGCATATCATTTTCATTACTGCATTGTTACTAATGGCAAGGAAGCTAGAAAATTATAGAATATCATGAATTTGAAGCACTAAATGACCACACTGTCAGTTAAGTCCTAAAAAGTGTGCTTTAAGTACAAACATAGGGTTTCCAGCAACAGATACAACTTAATAATAAAACCGACAATGTTTTATCCAGCTAAGTGTCCTTAATTTTGTATCTGTTCCTTTTACTATGAGAAATTACACTTACACACAGAAACACAGCACTGTATTTATCAATGTTCCCCATGAGTTCAAGCCAGTCTCCATTTATATTCCTAATTTTTAACCTGTAACATGCAAGCGAATTAGAACCTGCCTCGGAATAACCTCATCTACATAATTTGCATGGGCATTCTCTTTTGCTGGTGGAAAATTGTATAAAAGACCTTGACCACCCTCATTTGCATTCAAGTAATTGGCCAAGTTTTGAAAACATGCTTCTACATATTTAAAGTTCTTGAATACACACAGAGCTTGTTGCAGGAAGAACATAAACCATAATCAGCAAAAGGAAAAAAATATGACCTAACACCTTGCAAACAGTTTACATCTTGAACTCCTCTCCTGCATAATAACTAAATACATTAGGAGGAATGTTATTTTTCATCATGCAGTACTATTTCCTGCACTCTTTCTCCCTCTCTCAGCTACACATTCAGAATTACATCGAACACTGCCTCCAACAGTGACTGACTGGTCCAATGCGGTGAAGGATGACACGTTCTAGAGGAACAGGTAGGAGCTGTCTCCTATTAGATACTATTAAAATTTGCATTTACTTTGCTCTAGTATGGACCTTAAACTGGGCTGGAAAGTTGTGGAAGCATGAATTATCCACTAACCTAGCCAGTCCTCCTTAAGTCATTTATTCAATACCCCTCGTGTTAGCAATTCTTTACATGTACTTGATCTCCAACAATTAAACAAGAAATGTTAGATTAGGGACACTCCTAAGGAAAAGCCATTAAATAACCCTTTGTTTTAAGACAGAGAAGGCAAAAGCATTCCTTGATGCAATAAAAAGTGAGCATTTACGTACCATGCCCTAATTAAGATTTTTTTTCTGTAATTCTACTGGCTGCCCTGGAAGAGCCATAAACATTTAGTAAAATAATCTCAATTTATACTGCTTTGTTCTATGCCTTCAAGTACCGTACATGGCTGTACTCCAGATCAAGTAGTTGTCCTCAAATGCCTTCCAATAAGCCCTGCCAGATTCTGTGGTTCAGAAGTAATTTAAAGGCAGAAAGCTGTAGCAAATGAGACCTAATGGAAAACAGAGAATGCTTTAGTTCATCCTAACTGTTTGCTGAAGAGAAATGGAAAACCATAAAGAAAGAAAGGAAAAAGAAAAGGAAGTGCCAAAATGTTGCATTTCTCTCTAGAAATGAAGCTAAAGATTCATGAACATCATGACATACCATGTGCAAGCGCCTTTTAACAACTGGAGAAATTTATGATAAAAGAACTCAAATAGAAAAATACTGCCCTTGTGGAACCATAATGTTTTCACACAGCTTTTTTTCTACTCTTCTCTCTTCCTTAACTCTGTCATTTTACTCTTCATTTTCAATCACCTACAATGAATAAACTAATTCCTTCTGGTTTAAAGCAGAGACCATCAACCACTGGCTGTTAAATGCAACCAACTGTTTATAACTCCAGCAGATGGTTCTCCTATGCTGGCCAACAGAAACTTTATGGTCCTTTTCTCGATTTCTCTCAAGAGATACAGAAATTCTTTATTTAGGAAGTAATCACTTTTGCAATCCAGTGTCACCCCTATGCAGTCTGTTTACAGTTAGCCACACCTCCCCTCACCCCCTCAAAGTACACTGAAAGCATCACACAGAAACAGACTGACAGAAGATTTGATCTGAAGTCATCAGATGTCACAAGAAATCCCTTCATCCATATATTTATCATAGACACTTCTGCTTAATCCTAATTAATGCCCTGGCCAAACCACGCTGTGTGTTCTTATGCCATCAAGTACTCGTGGCAGTAGATGGGGAGCAGTGCTGCTGGGAGGTCCTGTGAAGGACAACAGCTTTCAGAAGAACCTTTGGGGATGAGGTGCGTAAATCCCATGGAAATTAACGACACTTTTCCTGACTGTAGAGGGTCTTAGAAGAGGGCCCTTAAAAATACATATATTAAAAAAACTGAAAACAAGAAATTAATACAGAAAATTAAAGATGTTTCAGAAAGCTACTGATTTAATAATTCATTACTATCAAGCTACAGATTTTCCTTGGATTCTTGGAGGTGAGGAGGATCTCTCCTCACAACTCTTAGCCCAAAAGAAGGTAGAGTAAATTAATTTTAAGTCCACGCTAAGTCAAATGCTATTTCCAATCCTGGCCTGTTCTAAGGACCTGAAATCAAGATTACCATGTTGAGGGACTATCCTATAACAGCACCCAGAGAGCTTCCCTTAGCCTGTAGTGAAGCCCTGCTACACAGATAGCTATGCCTCAATCCATGTCCTCCCACCCCGAGAGGGACAGAGACTTTTTTCTTTTTTTTTCCTTGAAACTTTGCATTACACCATTAAGATCTCAAAGTGAATTATTTTTTCACAGAATGCTTAAACACATTTTTCTCAACCTTCCCAAAATAATTCCTTTCTTGGGATGAATGCAAGCATAACAGTTTTCAAACTGAAAAGAATTCATCTGGCAAAGTACAGAGAAAAACAGTTACGTGGCTATTAAAAATACAGTTGAACTACAACATATGCTACAAACACACAGGCATACACATACATTTTAGTAACAACTCAGAAATAAATTTTAATGTAGCTGAGCTATTTCTGCTTGCCAAACGAAACTTTAGTAGGATACTTTTTTACTACTTCTTATGACACAGTTTTTTATGATAGCTGTGAATTATGGCTTATTCAAAGTTCTGGTGTAACATGCCCAATTTGGGAGAATGTACTGTTTTTAATGGAGAACAGTTTTACATATTGCAATTTAAATCACAGACATAAACTCTTCAAAACAGTAACTTCATGCTCAAATAAAACAGGTGCACTGAAGTCTAATGTTTCCAGCTATTTATTTTGCTGTTGAATATTTGAGAGTTTATTAAACCATCCGTAAGTTTTTAGGTAACAAAGTATCTGAAACATTATTTGTATCTGGTAAACCATGGAAAAAGTATGCAGTCTCTCTGAAGAGAGTAATTAGATGCTTACAGAATCAGTTTCCACAGTGCAATAAAGATGCTGGATCTTGGGGCTAATGATTTTAAAAAGACACCAGTAAACAAGACCATTAAGATGATGAACTTCTACAGTGAAAAATTCTAGGATATAAACTCATTCTCAACATTGGTACTGGCTAGTTCACTAATTCTCAAAAGTGAATTCAGAGCAGGATTTAATTATACTGTTCCTTAACTTACATGAAATGTTCTGTCCAGAGGCAAGGTATGCCCTACTTGCAGGATGCTCAGTCTTCAAGAATATAACCACCAGAGCTATACAGCCAGTTATCACAGACCTCGTAGAAGTCAAGAGGTAAAAAAAAATGTACTTTCAACAAAGCAAGGGATGAAAACTTCAGATCATCAAGCTCCTTCTCAACCTTACTGCGAGTCCAGCTCTCAGATCTGGGGGGGTAAGGCAGAAATGGCCAGGTTCCCTGTGTTTCTCTAGAAATTTGGGCTCCTCTGTCCCAGCTTCTGCCTGAAAGATCCTCTTAACGAGAATGGCAAGTAAAAACATTTGCACAATAGTCAGCCCGAAACACAAGGGTGTATGGAATGAGGAATGATCTACAGTTTTATTGGGCTGAAAAGGTGGGTGTGAGAGCAGTAAATTAATGAGATGTTCAAGAGTGCAGAAAAGAGGAAAACTAAAATACCTAAGAACACATCTCAAACTTCCCTAGGAATTACACAATCAAGTATTTCCAAAAGAAAGTGCCAAGGACGCATTGTATTTAACAATTACTCTTTTCCGTATTACCATACAAAACTAATTTGTACTTCCAAATGACGTGAGAGAGATCATAATTTAACAGCAAAAGTTCACAGGAAATACAGTGTAGACAGCAAGCACAATTACCCTGTGGATGTTCTCACTGAAACCCAACTCCACAGCACTGTTAAGACATTTTATTTCTGTATTCCAATGTGATGCAGACAGCCCACTCCCACTGCCACAATTAAGACTTCTGAGAGAAGGCACATTCATGTGCTCTTCATACAAAACCACGGACAGATAGATTTCTTTCTCTATTTTTTAAAAAATAATAACTAGTCACACTGCAAAACCCACATTTCTTGGCTGGATAGGTCTTGTTAGGATACACCTGTTATAGGGAGGAGTCAGCTGAAATCAGAAAGCTGAGCTTATATCACAGTACAAGTCTTTAGGGTTTTAATCTTGCCGTGGTCATTTGCTCTTTAAAGAGCTTATTTTGTAAATATCAACTGCTAGACTTTTAGTAATACACAAAGAAATATCCAGATACCACTGTAACTGCTACAACTGTTACGAAAGCTGTGGAGGTTTTGGATCACTTGCTGTAGTGTTATAGGCAATTCTTCCTGGCTAGTTGCAGCTTTCCTGGCAGGGAAACTGATGGGCATGCGAGGTCCCCTTGTCTCATCACTGCCTGACGTGGTGCATTCCCAGACACACAGTGGGTCAAAGCTGCATAGCCCCCTCCTGGGGTCCCTTTGCCCTGGCCAGCAACACAAACACATCTTGAGGTCTTAAGGATTTTGGTAAATGCAGTCTTCTGAAAGGGATATCCTTTTCTACATAAAAGCATATGTAGTGTGAATTACCATTTTCTCCACTTGTGGGATACTTCTGCTTAACCTTAAAATGTCAGTAAGTTAGGTCTTTGAGGCACTCGTAAGTGGTGGAGAAAGAAAGGAAATTATTTAGTCTCTGTGGAAAGAAAAGCTTTGACAGATTTTACAATTAATTTCACTCAGATATGCACTTTTTAAAAAAAAATGCACTGCAAATGTCATAAACCCAACGCCACATCTGCAAAACAACCTCTACCCAAGGTTTGTGATTTTCACTACTGTGTAATTTCTGGAGACCTCAAGATTGCATACACTTGTCATTAAAACACACACACAAACATTTGAAATGTTTACAAAGTTCATCACTTTAAGCCTAACTTACTTGGTCAGGTAACACTGCTAACAGGAAGCATCACGATGACATATAAACAACCTCTATTAAGCATGACAGCAGAGTTATATTTGCTTGCTACAAATACACAGAGACAACAGTCACCTTATTCATCTGCTAGCATGAACACAAAAAAAATACCAACCCCAAAGCATCAACAAAAAAAAGGTCAATTCTTTATACTGTGGCTTATCGAACAAAAAGTAAATAGAGCAAGTATTGTTTCTGTGTAATGAGATTTTGCACACTGCCACCATGTGTAGGGAAATTCCACTGAAAACAGCCACAAACTCCCTGATACACCAGGAAAACTGTATCATAAGCAAAGATGCAACCTTTGTAGGTGTCAACAGCAAACTTATGCAGGTGGTTGAAATGGAGGAAGGTCATAATCAGCTACTAACTAGCACTAATATCACCTCATATTTACTATTATTTTACTTTTTGTAATTGGTTAACTGCACAATTCCCTACATTCTAAAATTTATTTATCAAATTAATTTACAAAAATGTAAAGAATACTCATCTCAAGAGCCCCTAATGTATTAAGTCTTCCAATCACTCAGTACAGATGTTTACAATTAAATGTGAATGGATTAGCACATCAATACAAAACCCTACAAGGCTTTTTGCAGATGCTGTTTCTACCTTTATTTCTGTTGTATGCCTGATAAAATATTGGTATCTGTACAGCATATCTACTCTGAAATCCAACAAATATAGCTACAGTTTTTTTAAGCTACTTTTGAAGTTCAGTCAGATTAATAATACTAAAAGTTAATGCCACATGTTTATTTATCTCTCAGTGCTGCCAGGAAAGCACATTTAAATACTGCCTCAGAAAAAGTTTATAATATGCAGTGTTTACTGCAAAGAAAAATTCATTTGGAGAATACTGATGTAGCAAACTGGAAACCACAAAAAAACATTCATTATTACCCTTGAATGTTGTTTTCCTAAGCCTATGTATAAAGGAATAGGTAAAAGCCTTCAGAAAATCTACAACAAATGGTCATTTATCTTTTTCTATAGGATATTTATTAATTCTAAGATGTCACCGTAGATTAAAGCTCCTTGTAAGAACCAGGATGAACTCAGGCATTCTAAAAAGCACAACCTTTATGTCCTAATCCTATGTCGTCTATTTCAGGCAGGCAAAATCACACAACCACACCGAGACCCATTAGTACTGTTAGAACTATTCGCATGCTTAAAGTTATAAATCTGCTTAATTACATGCTGAATTAATTCCAGACTGAGGTAAACTATGCCTCTAATTCAATAGCGACTTGTGCTTTCCCAACTAAATTCACGTTGATATTAAAACATATCTTTCATATGGATGAAAACTAGCCCATCTCCCAACACAAAGCCAAACAGTTTGGGAGGCAGAAAGACTGATGCTGCTCCTTATGGAAAGTGAAGTACGTAACCTACGTGGGTTAGAAAGTTTACTGTGCTTCTATGGAGCTTCTAGGGCTGGATTTTCAAGTTGTTTCAATGCCTTGAAATTCACAACAGGGAATAATAAATGTCTAAGTGGATTAGAAGTCTAACCACTAACAAGCTCATCTATTCTCTTTACCTGACTGAGAGACTGTTTCCATGTGCAGGTATCTGGCTATCTTGAAAATCTAGATCCTATGATTTTACCCTTGGATATGACAGTGATGAAGACTGTTGCTGAATCAACACAAAGGTAGGAGAATCAACACCAACCTGAGGCAGATAAATACAAAACAACAAATTAATAAAAAAAAAATTAAC
Source organism: Piaya cayana (assembly GCA_013389865.1). NCBI lineage: Eukaryota > Metazoa > Chordata > Aves > Cuculiformes > Coccyzidae > Piaya > Piaya cayana. The sequence continues at coordinate 214,629 of WAAB01013150.1, forward strand.
AAACTTTGTATAATGTTAAATTCTTTCTTCTTTTGTTATTAAATCTGGTACAAAATTATGTGAAGGATGACTTGTTTAATCACATATTAACAGACATAACATTAGCACAGGAACAACAAAATTTGTCTTCTAACTGATCTCTGGTTTTGGTCTGTAGAATTAGGAATGGAGTAGCTACTTATTCCATCTTCCTGGTGTTGAGAAGCTGCAGCATCCACAACCAGTTGACTTGTGCAATCAATAGCATACGCTAGGGGATTATTTTAGTTCTTTTGTTCAGATCTCTGTATTTTATTATGTATAATCTTTGCTGCCCCAGAAAACACCAGGGAAGAATTCTGCCTCTCAGGAGAGTCCAATCACATCATCTTTGGGAGCTGCTCCTCTGGGACAACACCTTCCTGGCGGCTGCTACCAGACCCAAAGTCCAGCCTTTCACTTTAGAGTCAGGGAGCTCCTACTGAATGCAGCCTTGCAGCTGCTTACACATTAAACACTGAAAAACTCCTCCTTTTGATGGTTTGCCATTTTGTGTTCCCTATGGCTGCTATGCTAGCAACGCAGAATGCAATGGATTACAATCTCCAGGAAATGCATACAAGGAAATAAAGAGAAAATAATCCTTGTTTTAATATATAATACCAATATTGGTGCTTCAAGCGTATTGCTCTGAACACACACATTCCAGTATTTCTAATGATGATACTTTTTTTGGTCTGAATAGAAAAGAGCTAATCTGAAAGTCAACAACTTCACCTACTGTAACAAAACAGCTTTCTCGTCATTATTAGTCTAATATATTACTCTGTAATTCAGAATTAAGATATTTCAAACAATCTTTCACAGAATTACTTTAATAAACAACCATTTGTTTTATTATCTCCCTTAAGCACTGAAAATAAATTTAGGAATGAGATTTTCATATTCAAAAACCAGGTCTTTATCCCTGAGGTCTGTGCTTTACAAACAGACTTACTAGAATTTTTTTTTTGTATGTTCTCTCATATCCGCTATTAAAGGCAGTAGTATTATGTTCTACCACTAAGCCACAAATGTAATTACGAAGTGGAATTTCTTGGCCCATTTTCAACATTTAACCACATAGTTAACAATGCCTGAGGAAATGCAACTACCCCCACCTACCCCCCCTCAAGCCTACAAAAACAAACAAACTTTACTAGCGGTTCTACATCATATCCCATGGGATTAGACAGAGGAAACAGCATGAAAAATGAAAATACTCCAGGAGGATTTAAATTAACATTTTGAAAAGCAAATTTGAAGTATTAACCAGAAATGCAGCAGTATCTGTATGTCTAGCAGATACAAGGACCAAATGACATGAAAAATGTAATGCTGGTTGGTATTTTATCTCCATGATTTTTTTTTTTTTAGTTAAGTATTTATTACCGCAACAAACCAAAACATGCTGAGTGTCTTTCTACATCTATTGCTAAATAAGCTTTAAAAGCAGATCCTAAGAAGCTAACCGCTGAAAAAATACGCCTTCTTCAAAAGATGAAGAGACGAGTAACTTCAATGCTAACATATCAGTTCTTCGTATCCTGATGACTGACCTCCATTTTTTTTTCTTGATGACTGTAAGTATGACTTAACAGCTGGGACTTAGATTCCAGCCAAAGATTGCTATTATTTTGCCAGCAAATTCTCATGTGAAGGAATATTGAACTTCTATGACTTTCATCATAGGTAGTAAGAGTGAACATGATTTAGAAGAGGCAAGACACAACTATACGGCAAAATCCAAACTACAAATAAGCTGATGTACCCTGAAATAACTCATACATAACTTAAGAATAGTGGTTAGTCCTTTATTTTTTCAAAATATTTATTTAACAGTAGCTTTTACCATGAAAAACGAAGCAGTCTCTAAGTATATCTTAAGCTCCCTCTGCTATGTGAAAGGAAAAAGAAAGTTAGATTCTGTTAAAAAGCTTTTACTGAAGTAATAAGGAACAGAGATGTATTTTTATTCAACTAAGTTAAAGTTTGGCTTTTTGTTTGATTTCTCCTCATATCAAAATGCACCTGAGGTCATATTATATAGAGAGCACTGAACCCATCATCTCATTAACCATTATGTGACATTCCTTTTCTTGGTAAGATCTACAGAAGCTCCTATATTCACTGTTAAACATTTTTATTTTAATTGAAGATGTTAAATTAGCAACTGAAGTACAGTGACTCAAATAATATTTTTGCCATCCTTTTTGGTAAAAGGGTAGTAGCTGGCAACTGCAGAATGCAAATATTTTCTTAGCTTACCCAGAGTAGCAATATTTCCTATCATTTTTATTGTGCCCTGTATTTACGCATTTGTATTTTTTACTTTTAAGTATATCATACTCAGTGGGATAGAATGGATATTACAAACTACACAGATGCATTTCATTATTTACATCTGAATAAAGTATAGCAAACCAAATGACAATACTTCTAATGAACTTTCAAAATGCACCACATCTTTCACTGATCTTCAGGAGAACAAAATCTAAGGGAGAAAAAAAAAGAGATATAAAAATATATTTAATTATGTAAAGTAAGCTGCAGTTAAGCTACATTTCTCCTGGCTATCAGCTGGTTCAGATTTCTTTCTTATGTCTCCTAAAGCAATTCTTCTCTCCATTGGCAAGTGTTTCTCAACTGGCTATTTACTTTATATTTTTGGAAAAAATCATTTTACTAATATCAAGTGTACATTAATACAGAGGAGACAGGGAATTGCGAAAGAAATCAGGTGGGGGTTTTTTTCCCAAAGAAAAGCCCTTCCTCTCACAAGTTCTTCCCAGTTAACCTGATTCTGTTGACAATACAAACTTCCTTCATACAAGTACATCATATTTCTCTTCTAGCCAGGACCAGGTATAGGACCTTTTAGGTAATCAGATGCAGCTCTCTCCTACTAGATGTAACCCTGTCTTGTCATCCATTTTAGAAAAATGAATTAAACTCTATCTTCAAAATTATAAAGCCTTCTGCCCCTCTGATTATCAAAGTGCTAGATTAAAACCCCATCCGTTACAAGCCAACATGCAAATTTTTGCATTTTTATTATGCAATATTCATTCCCACTCCTGGCACTGTGATTTAGGACATCTTCTGAGAAACCACAGTCCTCTGTCCAACAGCTGAATAATTTACTTTACAGTAGGTTCCTTTATACATTACCTGAGATTAACCCTCTCTAACTACTTCATTTTGATAAAATTATAAATAACAACAGAAACTTAGAGAGAAACCTGAGCACTGAGGCTGTTTGCTGCTGCAAATAATGCAGGCAGCACAAGGAGAGTACTACTCTACACTTGCATTTCTCGATTAAGTGTAAGTATGCCTATTGATGAGTCACTACAAAGAGTAGTCTAAATTCACCTGCTAATTCAGCTAAAACAAACATAAATATCCTATGTATAAGAAGCAAAAAAGGCACAATCTGCTAGATCCAGAAAGATCAGTATCAGGTTTCAAATGAAGTATTGAACCATCATTGCTGGTGTAGCCCTTGAAGGGGATCTTCAACTGCCCAAGTCTCAAAAATGTTTCCATGCTCTGTAGGTCAATTCTTGTAACACTTGTCAAGACACCTACCTTACACCATGTCATCTCCTCCACAGCTAGTTTTAAAAGCATCATACAAGGCTAACACTTATCACAGACTGCCACTGGACTCATCACTTGATAAACAGCAAGGCCATTTGCAGACTCCGATAATGTTTTTTTCAGTGTTCATTTTAGAAAGGGCAACGATACTAGAGTTGCAAAAGGCCAGTCACATTACAAATGTCATATGGTCAGGTTAGTAAAGCACACTGCAAACAAAGCAATCTACGACACACAATTAGTAGAGACACTGCTCCTGAAAATTACTCTCTCTGAAACAACATAAGTGCAAAAATATTTGGAAGTTAACATCCTTGTTTATGTAGGCAGCTTTCTTAAGTTTATTAGTGTTTAAAGTTTCAAAGTGCCATGTGCTACTAAGAATATTTAGGGGTGATGAAAACTCACTCAATTGCTTCTCTGTATGGAAGAAGACTGCTCAGCCAGAAAGCAGACTCCAGTCAAGGCAATCATTACTAACCAGAAAATGGCAAAAGAGAAACTTTACAAAGCTTATATGCTAGCACATCTGAATCTACTTCACATCTTGAGTGAAGGAGCTTTGTGTGGAAACAAATTTGGCACTTAGTTTTCAAGGAGCAACAGCAGAATTCAAGACTCAGTTCATTAGTACATGACAGGGATGCAAAAATGAAGCTCTGCTGGTTGTAGATACAAAACAGAGCGAGATGCCAGCCGGAGAGTTGTGCTATCAAAGCTCTAACAAGAAAAAACAACAGTATGAGAACAGCATCCCACACAGACTAGGCTGTGACTGAGCAGACCGCTCTGGAGGTAGGATGCCAAACCCCACTGCTGAAAAAAATGACAGTACTTCAGAATTAAAAAAAAAAGAAATAAGGGAAGGTATTTGCTCTTTTCTTCATTATCTGTGCACTGAAGACAGAAACAAAGGCACCTGCAAATTACCCTCTGGCAATACCTCCCTGCTTCTATGGGTTACAGGCAGAGACTAGAGCAGTTGCACCACTAACTTTGATACCTCAGTTTAGTCTAAAAATCCATCTGTGGGATGAATGCAGACACTTAATACAGCTACCAAAATATCTGTATGCTATATGCATAGTTAAATCAATTCAGCTCAGTTAACTTTGGAAACATAAACAAGAGCCCAAACCACTACCCCACAAGTACCTGAAAACTCATTCTGAGTTTATAAACATTCATTCCACAAATCTGTGTGCTATGGCTCACATCCAAAGAGAAACATCACTGTTTCTCAACAATGCTGAAAAGTAATGTCACACAAGATCCTCCTTTACTAAAATATTACTTTACAAAACATGCCATACAACAGTTTTAGTGCAGTGAGAGGCTCTGCATAATCAGCATAAACCCTGCTCATAAACAAACTTTACTTACTTTACTTTTCAGTAAATGCTATGGATGATCTCCAGTGCTCAAAAATTCACTCCATGTATTATACGAAAAAAACTGAAGTACAAAGAAATGCGTGAGCAGTGATTAGGTAAGAATTTCAGACAGGCTAGTGGGCTGAAAGATGATATCATCAACTTAAAGTCCTTCAGTTCATTATCTTAGCCACTATCCAAACTGTTAAATCACAACTGGAAAGATACACCATTCATACTGTGAAGGAGTCACACTTAGAGAATGCTTGAAAATGATGGAAAACAGAAAAAGAATGGCTCTACGGACCATTTACTCACTGCTCAGTTATGAATATGGGACAACTTAAAAAAAAATCTCATGGCTATTCAAATATCCTAGTCACAACAGAATTACACAAAGAGGTAACAATACATTAAGACAGAACAGGGCAAGGGTAGCATGCAGTTGGTCAGCACAATTCAAAGCCCAGGACTATCACACGCTTTGGCTTCATTTCATGTCTGATTTTTATCATAACCAATATAGACTGCTGCACAGCATGACCAGATTATGCCAAGGACCTTACAGGCACGGTCCAATTTTGCTTTCCTAATGAAATGTACAAGTAATTAACCACCGACATTGATACAGTACAGAAATTATAAATACCTAATAACTAAACAAAAATTAAAATGTTCAATTAGTCTCTGAGACTTCAAATAGCTGTGCAGATCTGTAAACATCTCCTGAAGGACCAGCACTACTCTTGTCTGATCTGGTGAGTACATTCATGCCTGTTGCACAAATATCCTCTTAGCAGGTATGTGACCTGTCACTTCCACTGCGTATATTGCTGTCTCTTGTGTCCAATCCTCACCTTCACCTAGGTAACTAGTTAGGGTGCCTATTTACCCTAACTGCCTTTCACTTCAGATACACCCTCTGCTGCTCTTTTCTTTCTTTATCAAAAATTTACTCCCCCCTGCCCAATGTTCCCAGTAACACTGTTACAATAGAATGACCACATTTTGCCAGTTGCTCCTTATTAATGTAGTCCACAAAGTAGGTAAATAAAAATTGATTATGAAAAGCAGGAAGTGAAAACAGTCCATATGTAGCTAATATTGCTACCGAAACATAAACTTCTGCATTTCCTGCCATTGTGACTCTAATTGTAAAATTCTAATGTTGCACTAAGATAACTGCCATGTTTAGTTTCCTAGCTGTCTTTAACGGAAATATTAAAGTGCATTAAAGAAACAAAACAAAGTAAACCCAAAGACCCATCAAACACAACCTCCCCCCAAAAGTCGCACTCAAAATAAACAACAATAAACAACAAAAAAGCCCACACAACTCAGAAGCTTTTTAAGTTCCTTCACAGACTTCATCAAACTCTGCTCTGGTCCCTTCTTGCTGTCTAAGACTAAAGGGAACAAAAACTGACAGACTCTCCCAAAGCAGAAAAGTCTATCCATTCTGTCTCTGGCTCTATTCTGCCTCTGGATAATCTAATTTGCCTCTATCTTAAAAGAAAATCTGGCATGGATCTGCCTCTGAATTCGTACAGAGTAAGAAAGGCTGGAGCAGAAAAATAACCAAACCAAAAAAATCCCAAATAACAACAAAACTGTTTTTTTGCTTCTGTATTCACTGAGGAAGAAGTAGGTAGATAATCCCCTGACTGGATAGAGTTTTTCTGTGGGTTGAGAATCAACCTGAAATTTAAGTGTCCGTGATAAAGATCAGAGGAGAAATGTAAGAAACCTATCACAAGCATGAGATAGTGGTTCCTCAGCTTCTGCAGGAACTCACATAGACACAACTGAGTTATTACTACTCACATTGATGATATCTAAACACACCTCCAAATCAGAAAAATGTGACGTAGCAAAACCAGTGCCCATCTCCTAACAGGGCATTCAGAGGGATCTGGAAAACTACAGAAAAATTCATTTGATGCACACATTGAGCAAATTGATAGGAACTGTTACAAAGAACAGAAGTCTTTAAACAAAGAGCTAGACATGGCATGTAGGGGAAGAGTCAACATAGCATTTGCACAACTGCCTCATAAATCTATCAGCATTGCTAGAGAATCAGTGTATGTGAAGACAAACATAATCACATCTATCAACTAGTTTGATCCCCAAACAAGTAGGAAGCTTGTTAAAAGATGGGAAATAAAAGATGGTATCACACATTCAATTGTCTTTGCAAAAATAGGTCAGTATCAGTGTTCCACAGGAGTTTTGTAGGATACAGCTGAATAAATGCATTGGAAAAGGGGGAAGAATAGTGAGCAGAAGAAGTATCCTACTGATATTAAGTCACTCATAGCAATACAAATGAAAGCTGACTGAGAGAACTGCAAATAGCTCACATAGCAAAAGACTAGACAGTAAAATGGAAGACAAAACTCAGTGCTGATAGCTATAAAAAATTGTAGGGAGCCGTAGGGAGGATAGGCCGGAGGAAAACAATGCCAACCCTGTGTTATACAATAGGGGCTCTTAGTGAGGTGTTACCACTAGAGAATTATGCTCATTACGGACATATTTAACAAAATGATGGTTTCAGCAGCAGTCAAAAAAGTCAAACACACTTAAAAATTACCAGGAATGCAGACCACCACAGAACACACCATCAAGCCAGCATTTAAATGGCAGACAGTGCATAATGAGTACGTTATCCAGCTTGTATGCAATCCTTCAGTCTCTAAAAAGACAAAACAGAACTAGGAAAGGTAGAGAGAACAAGGATGATCAAAGGTGTGAAATGGGTTCTGTACAAGCAACTAAATAGACATAGATTTTCCAGCCTAGAAGACAAACGATCAAGGTAGTATCAAAGAGATCTGTGATAAATGGAGCAGCATAAACACAGTGGATAAACAATCATTTGTCTGTTATAAGATAAGAACAAAGGCACATCAAATGAAATTACCAGGTAGCAAATTCAAAACAAACAAAAGAAGGTACTTCTTAACACATACATTGTAGAACTCACTGCATAGGATATTGCAGATTATAAAAATGCACATTTTTATGTGCACATTTAATGCACATTAATCAGGCGAACTAATGGAAGAAAAATCCTTCAGGGCTATTAAACCCAAGATACCATCTCTGTTTCAGGAAGTTTGTGAGATGCAGATTCCTGAAAGCTGGTAAAATATCCTGGGAAAGCATGAATACATGCTTGCCTTTTATCATCTTCCCTAGGTATCTGCTGTTGGTTACTAGCAGAGACAGGACAGGTTACAACAACCACCAGTAGCACAACTCCATAGGAGTCAATCTAGAGGGCAAAACATATGATATCAAGGACCCACTGCCCACACTTCTTTCAGATGGATTCATTTTCAGTTAGACCCAGTCTGGTCCCACTGGTTGAATGGGTATTACCGAGTCGAAAACATCTTTTGGCTCAGCAGCACCCAAAAAGAAACCCATCTGCGCGCTCTGAACCCATTTCGCAATGTGTGCACATCTGCAGGAAGCAGGGACAATGAGCGGACTTGCTTCAAAACTACACCTAACAAGTGCTTGCCCTAAGTATTTGACTGGTCTCCTGAATCCAGCATGTGCTCCTCAGAATACGCCATAGCCCAAGCGGTGACCAAGGCTGAGCCCAGTCTTGCTGCAGGGTCAGTCCTATAGCACCTTCCTGGTTACATCCCACTCTACTTTATGCTTTCTGGTTACAGCTATGTAATTACATCTTTAAACATAAAGGTATAGGCATGAATAAACTTTCTACTGCACACTATTTTAAAAAATTCAATTAAAAAAATTCAATTTATTTAATACAGCACATAGCTATTTCACCTAAAAAAGTCCATCAATGCTGATCTGTAATGACTCACATAATATATTGATACTAGCTTTTAGCCATGTATACACTAAAAAACATAACTGGTACTATTCTTATAATTAGAAATCTATAATTCTATTCATATTTTGAAAATTATTAAAGACATCCACACCTCCTTCCAAGAAGACAACCAGTAAATAATTCCAAGGGATAGATGTTGAAGAAAGTTACATACTTGCAAAAATTATTTTTATATTAGAAACTTTATTGAAATTTATCTCATCACAACAGCTTGGCTCCTACAAAGTAGTTAAATATAGCATTACACCGCATTTTTCTTCATGGCAAACAATATTTTAATGATATTATATTCCCTCTAATATGAAGGTATCTTTTAAGTAAAATCATACCAATTTTGCAGTTTACAGCCAGATCTGGTATTTATCCAAAGCATACTCTCCTAGGAGGAACAACACACTTTAAAAACAAACAAAAATCCTCAAAATGCATTTGATACTGACCGCTGTCACTTAATTTTGCATTTGTCTAACCATGCAATGTGGCAAACCTCAGCTGAGTATTAAATGGATCCTTTCACAAGTATAAAAAGCCTTTTGATTTATAGTGAATTCCTCATTCTACCAATTTAATCTTTTGTATGTCTCTTCCAAAGCTGACTACTACTTCCTTAAACAAAAGGTTATGTGTTCCATTTTTGAAGAACAGCAATACTTTCGACCTTGACAGAGAATATACAATTGATGGGAAAAGGCACTGCAGAAACTTCCAACAGATTAATGTGACAGAGCTCAACCTTTGCTATACCTGCAATCCAATTAAAAAGAAAGGTTCCTACACCCAAAAAAAACTTAAGCAGGGTGCCTCATGTGAAGTATTATGAAGTTCTGTGTATGGGAGCCCCAAAGCATTCAAAAATATTGCAACCCCCCCGTTTTCTCCTGCAGAACTAACAACACAGGACCAGATTCATCTTTTCAGACAGCTAACCAAAAACTGTTAGGGTATTTAAAGATCTGTAAGCACATATCAGTCTTGTTTCATTTACAGTGGATCTGGGAAAGTGAGAGAGAGAAATAAGTTGTTTTTTTTTTCTTATCTTGGTCTGCCTTGTACAGACTAAAATAAAATCAATTGCCCTGTGGAAAAGCCTTGAAAAGAAAACTCATAAATCCCATTTATTTATCTATTTTTTCATCATGCTAGAGCAAAACAGATAGGATATTCTTGTCACAGTGCCAGATGGTAAAAGAAGCGTAACAACCACTGTTCTTCAACCCCAGGGACCATATTCACTGTACTAAAGATGAAATGATACGTAGCAATTAGAAGAATTATTTGACCCTTTGATTATCATAATTAATCAACATTAAATTCCATCAATAATTATCCACAGACAAGAGTTATGAGCTTATTCTTCCTAAGCAATGTACAAGAACAACAAAAACTTCAGAGTAAGATCCGCCAAAATTATCATGCTAAGTGGAAAGTTTTTACATTTTCTAGTAGGAAAAAAAATGCTGTGAACAGGTCTCAAATCCTTCCCATATCTGGCTATGAAAGTTCATCTTAGCAGTACATCCACTTATGGTCCAGATTTTATCCACCAGTTAATGCAAGTCATCTATGAAAGGTCTTTTGAATAGGAGCTGAAATGCATGAGTCACCTTCCTGATCATGAGGTCAGAGCAAGTCTCTGTCTCTACCTGAGATAAATGAAGATTTACTGGGTCAAAAAGAACTATTTTCAGTCAGGTGGGGTAAGCACACGCTTGCTCTGGGGTTGACTTTAGCACGTGGATGCTCACCTGTAAAAAAAACGTTTAAACATCCTGAAGCAAAGACAGTAACTGGACCTCAGACCCCATATATTGGGCAACGGGTGCTACCGTAGTGTATACACCTAATAGAAATGCTGATATCCCTTCTTCCAATGATTTTTCCAAAGAAACTAGAAACCACTCCTGTACAGCTGTGTGGAATCCAACCCTATGGGCACCATGACTGAGCAACTCCCAGAAAAAAAAAAATCTCTGCAGTGACAGAGGAAATAAGAATTCATCCGCCAAAAAAAACCACAGACCAAGCCACTTCTAGACATTGTGCCATATGGAATCTGGCAGGAGGCTACTCTGCTGGTTTAGATCTCAGTTTTGTAATTGCGCAGCCAAATCCTGACTGAAGTCCACACAAAAATCCTGGTTTGTTTACTTTTTTCCAAGCTAGGCTTGGTCTCCTCAATCTTTTCCAATGACATTTCAGCAGAGCTTCCTTCAGGATCTGAAGGATGGTACTTTCTGTTCTTCATTATGAGCACACCTGTTCTGAAGGTAGCTCATGTACAACTGATACATGTGCTCAAGCAGCATCAGTGTGCCACAGGTGAGATATTTTTACAGATATTTAAACAAGGCCACACCTGTAATAAACGTAATATTTAACTAACATCCCTGTCACCTAGGTGTCACAAAGTGAACTTCACATCACAGAAAAGAGTTAAGTTATTTAACATTTTCAAGCTGTTGCAATGAGATGTTGCTGATTCCTGCAAGGAAAGAATTTGTTAACTGATTTGCAACATAGACAGACATCAAACTATCAGAGTTCTTTTGTCTACCTATGTGTCAATACCTTTTTTTTGGTTTTGTTTTTTCTACATATATTTTGTGATTGTCCTCCAAAAGCTGAAATGTTACTTTGCACTAAGTACACCAAAACATCTTTTAGGAACATTATTACCAGAAACATAAAATTCCTGTTTCTGTGTAGAAGTTTGTTAGAAAAGATTTCACTACCATATGATTTAAATAAACTTAATTAATTGTATTTTTAAATTTCCCATTGCCAGATGGGATGTTACTCAAGACTGCCATAATGATTCAAATACCACCAGGAGGTCCAGCCACCCCAAATTAAGATGATGGTTCCATGGTTAGAGAAAAGTTTTCCCCAATATGGCTCTAATACTTCAAGACAAATTTCTCAAACCCAAACAAATTCTTCACAGCCATGAAAAGATTTGCTGAAGACACCTGGTCATAGGAGGCTAGTGGCACTGTGACACACCTACTAAATCTCTCTCATTCGCTTAATACAATAAAGAAAATCCCTTTGTGTTTGATGCTGTTCCGGATGTCAGGGTAGAGAGGAGGCTAGAGAGGTGAGGGAGTTCCTGGGGTCACAAGCATCACTCTGTCTGACAGCCCCTGGCTCTGGAAACTGAGTAAGGAGCTGGCCAGGACAGTGGTTGGTCTATGCCCCGTTTGAGCAGAGAAAATCAGACATGACCTGGCAAAGGAAGGGAAAGAGTGAATGCAGTGAGTGGTATGTAGCCTCGCCGGGGGGGATAAAACAGGCAGCAGCTTATGCCGTGACCTGCTGAGAGACGGTCAGTAGGACATCTCTCCTCTGATTTAAGGAGCTGGGGAACAGAAGTAGAAGACCTACTGCTGAAGACAAACACAACTTTACTAAAGGGAAGGAGGAAGACTATGCTTTTTCCTCCTCCTTCAACTTATTTGCTTTGCTTTGCCTGGACAAATCAGAAATGACCCTTGTTATGATGACAGAAAAAGCGAGATTCAAGCAGCTTGTTTTTGTCTGGGAGGGGCAGACATTTAAATCGCCAGCCTTGATACTGATTTTGGACACCAGCCACGGCTGGGGATTTTACCCATAATGCCCACTGACATTAATTCACAGACGGGCTTTCTGACCAGAAAAGGTCTTGCCCTGACCTGACTTGTAACAAGGAACCTAAGGTGGAGGGTTCATCTGACTCATGATAATTGCCTCACCAGTATATCGGATAAAAGACCGTTTCTGAGGTATTAGGTCTAGGTACAGATCTCGGATCTGCAATCTCCTGGCACACGCTGCAACCACCAAGGAAAATTGTTACTGTAAGTACTGAGGATGTCAGTCAGAAGCAAGTGATAAATCCATTTTCTGTTTCTTCCAAATATGTGTCTAAAGGGGTAAAAAAATCTAGCTGTTGAGATTGACAGAACTACCTGACGTGGCAAGAGTCATTCTGAAATGCTACTGCAATATACTGTCCTTTGTCACTGTAACATTTATGTCAAGCACCTGCTCCTGCATTTTAAAAATACATACTGAAATCTGCTAGCTAGTCAAGATAATCTGCTCACAGCACCAAAGGAGAAATACTATTAGTAGCCTAAAGTAACACATTACAACTTAAATTCGGTGCAGATATTTCTTTATTTTCCTCTAATGTGAATGAAAACAGAGATAAAACAATGCCACTTCCCCCTAGAACAAAAAACTGCATTTACCAAAAATAAAGACTGTAAAACATCGTTACAAATAGTGCTGTTACCTACTTATTTATCCTTCTAACATCAGAGGAGCTTGCAAAAATAATTCGAGTTTTCCCTGTGGTGTGCTATACTGAAAAGGCAGCAAAACCGAAAACTGTCTGCAAGATAATTATGTATCTTATTCAATGCCCTTAAAATGGTAACAAGTTTGTGACAGTTTTAACTGTGATTTTTCAATAAATCTTCCCTACATAACGTTGAAAGAGCTTGAGATACAGTTTAAAGACAAATGAAAAGGGAGAATGAGGAGGAGGAGATTTCTAATGCCTGTCACTGAGAACAGGGAAATTTTCTTGTCCATGCTTTTGTAGGACAGGTCGTTTGTTTGTTTGTTTTTTTAAATTACTGCTTAGAAAAGCTGCTCTCAATTCTTCAGATCATCTCTTGAATGTAATAATCTTTAAATAGTTTATTTACCCATTAATTGTTGTTCCAAATCACCTACACAAATATCCACAAAAATATGCCTTTTCCTTTTATATTTGCAACTAATTTATTCCAGAAAACCAGACTCATAAGCAGAGTTTGAAAAGAACTTTCTTTCCTCACTAAAGAAAGGAAGTAACCAAAGGAAGGAAACTTGTAAACTACTAAATTTCCTACATAAATATTTCTTGTGTCCTTCGTTTGGGTATTGCAAATTGGAAACTTAACCTCAAATAAATACTCTCTGCTTCTGGAAGAACATATTCCAAACTTTTAAGTTAATGCAGCTTTTCAAATATTCGTTAACATGAATAATTAATATGAATACTTATGCTGAACCCATTAAGTACTACTGCACTGTCACACAAACATTCATGAATTTGTCTTTACCATACTGCTCTTTGGTAAGGGAACAGAATTATCTCCATTTAACAGATGAGGAACTCAGAAAAAGGTAATACTGACTTGACCAAGTTATTTCAAGAAATCTGGCAGATCAAGTCCAGATTTCTTCAGTCACAGTCTATTGCTTTAAAAAAATATATTCTTTATAATTTCCAGAAGCCTTAACCTCCAGTTAGCCTAGAATTATTAAAAAAAGCAAAACATGAATCCATATCTTTGATAGAGCTGTGCATATATGACCTATATGGTAGGTTCATCCAGTCAGCAACAGATACACACTGATAGTACTTAATGTTTAATATGTTTTAAGTAAGACAGACAGACCTCTGAATGAGCCACAATATGCTCTGGGATTTAAAACAATCTATTGTGGGCTAATTTTTCACATTAAGTTTGTTTGTAAAAGCAACAGTAATTTTTAAATTTAATTTGACCTCCTGTGTCATTCATGTGGAAATGTATTTCTCTCCATATAAATCATTAAAACGAGCGTGATATTAATATCAACATAATTATTTTCCTTAGGGATAATTTTGCTAATAATTTAGCAATACAGTCATCAGAAAAGCAATAATGCCAGCTCCCTTTCTAGCGCAAAAGCAAAGTAGCTTGCAAGGCATGTCTTGGATTTGAGAAGCAGCAGAAGGAACTCCACACCCCTCTACCACTTTTATATATAACAGCAAAACAAGAAACTCAGCAGCTATTTCAGGAAGCTTAGTTGTACAAACAAGAAAATACTTACAAGCAAAGGCTAGGGGTATACTTTACAAGACAAGTCTTTTCTAGAGACAGAGTACTCATTATTAACACAAGTCTGGAAGAAAATGGGGAGGAAGTACATCTAAGGATCAAATCAGAAGCAGCCTTGCAGATTATTGTAAACTATGCATGAGGGATGCATTCTGCTCTGTCCTCATTTCAAACTCTGCACAGACTTTTCCCTGTGATAATCTATTCCAGATGAAGCAACTGATATTTCCAGCTTCAACCAAAAAGAAATGGAAAAAAGGAGGAAAAAAAACCCTAAACCAATAATTCTTTGCTATTCAATGATTAATCAGTGTGAAACCTTCACTCAACATTTAACTTTCTCTTATTTACTGAGCTCTTTAACATAGAAGGGAAAGTAAATAAAAGGAAGAACGGCAATTCTTGATTTCTTGCCAGTTTACAGTATTAAAAAAAGAATCTGCGCCACGGTTTGGCAGGCAGCCACACTTACAGTAAGCTATCTACTGTTTCACCCCGCAGGAAGGACAAAGGATTCAGTGTGGGGCTGCTGGGTTTCTCTCTGTCAAATGTACCCTTCAAAACAGATCCCAGGAATATTAAAAACTGCACGCAATTAAGAGTGTGTTTTCCGTGATCCTTCTTTCTTTTGGTGAATGTTTTTAAAAACCCTGGAGTACCACTGTAAAGAAAGCAGAGAAACGAAATGGAAGTGCTAGAGTCACAGCACTAACATTTTAACTTAAGTTACTGCAGCAGAAATATAAAGTGCTGGGTTAAGCAGTTTGGTTCATTTTTCTATTTCCCTATGACACAAGTGCACATACCCTATACTGCTTCACGCCCTCTAAAGCTGTAGAGATCATAGAATCATAGAACAGCCAAGTTGGAAGAGACGCACCGGATCATCGAGTCCAACCATTCCTATCAAACACTAAACCATGACCTTCAGTACCTTGTCCACCAGTGCCTTAAACACCTCCAGGGAAGGCAAGTCAACCACTTCCCTGGGCAGCCCCTGCCAGTGCCCAATGACCCTTTCTGTGAATTTTTTTTCCTAATGTCCAGC
>WAAB01013150.1:230894-268152 GCA_013389865.1 Piaya cayana
CCATCCAACCAGTTTCCCACCCAGGAGAGTGTGTGCCTGTCCTGGCCAGAGGCTGACAGTTTCTGTAGCAGAATGCTGTGAGAAACTGTGTCAAAGGCTTTGCTGAAGTCCAGGAAGACCACGTCCACAGCCTTTCCCTCATCCAGCAGCCAAATCACTTTGTCATAGAAGGCAATCAGGTTGGTTTGGCAGGACCTGCCTTTTGTAAACCTGTGTTGACTGGGCCTGATCACCTGGTTCTCTTGCACGTGCTTCACGATAGCACTCAAGACCACCTATTCCATGACTTCTCCTGGCACTGAGGTCAGACTGACAGGCCTGTAGCTCCCTGGATCCTACCTGCGACCATTCTTGTAGATGGGATGTAGAGATGCCAGCACCACCTTCTACAGGAGGGCTTCAAAAGGACTATGGCACAGAGAACCCTGCCTTCTGAGGGCTTATTCCTACGGCTTCTTAGTCTGTAAAGCCAGCTGTTTGCCAGCAATGAGGAAACGTGAAATTAGTACTGAGTTCTGAAGACCAATTTCTCAGTGCACTCTATTCTACCATTCTACATGTGTCATGCAAAAATCCCACATCTTGGTCGCTCAAAACCATCTGATCCAGTAGTAAGAGTCAGGAAGGAAGGAAGGACAGAAAGAAGGAAGGAATTAAGGGTCATAGAGAAAAGGAAAGACAAAGTAAAAAACAGCAAGAGGAGGGAATAGAATAGGCTAGAATGAATAGAAAAAAAGCCAAAAAGAAGTGAATGAAAGCTGACTACAGAGGAAACAAGTCATTAAAGGATAAAGAAAATAGCTATGCTGCATTAAGGGCGAGAACATGTGTAGATACAGACAATATGGATGTGAGTCAAGGATCAACGATTTTAAATAAGTACAACCTGAGTGCTCCTTTCATTATTAGAAGAAAAATACAAGGAATGCTGATCTCACCTACATGAAGTGAACATCCATGAGATGTGCCTTTCTTTTATTATGTTGCCTTGAAAATTTCTGTGAATTTCTGACTATTTCTCTCCTACCTTGCTCATTTTATGTCTGGGGATGTTCTAAATATCCCCAGACACCTCATGACATTTTCATTAAAAAATCCTACTTTCAGAAAATTTTTCTTTTCTTTTATCCGAATTGCAGCATCTTTATCTGACTCTTTGACTTCCGTGCCCTATTTCCAAACATTAAATACTTATTTTTAACTCTACATTTAATAGTATTCAATCTTTAAATTTTGCTACCTTGCAGTCTCTCAAGTCTAAAAATGAATTATCAACTTACACAGAAGAGAGCAGAGGAATTCCTAGCTCTCCAGCAAACAGACAGCTTTGCTTCCAATCCTAGAAGGGCTGGAAACATTGATTTTCAAGTTCTTGACAGTCCTATTTTCTCTCCCCTCCCTGAAAGTAAAATTGCCCAGAGTAACTCCTGCAAGTCAACAACTGCCTTATTTTAATGACCTTTGTATCATACTACATGCTAAATGTTAAATTCCAGTTTTGAAAGTTACCTGCGAGCATTGTAGAGATAAGAAAATGGCTGATTAACATGCACCTTGCTTTACCAACTATCTGATTTTGGTAGGTCTTATGTACAGGATAAGTCAACTTTCTTTTCTCATCAAACATCTAAGATTCTAGCAGTAAAACTGCTTTGATACAGAGCAGAAATTCTGCATATAATGTGGCCAGTTCCCTCCCAGACTGCACAAGTGGACGACAAAAATACAGAAATACTCCAGAAAAACAATCCCTAACCCTCATTAGCATACACAGGTTGATGATTTAGCTACTGCCCCTAACCTGCAGTTCATCCCGGGGTGGTTTTAAGAAAATCACTTCTCCATGCCTCCAACTCTGCGTTCACAGAACTGGGAGCTCAAGTTCCCATTGCTCAAGAATTTCCATGGACTTTTAAAGCAGACTTTATAGGAATTGGGCATTTCTCTTTTGTTTCTAGGGCTGGTATTGCTTTCGCAGACACAGTATCTACCACACACATTTTATAACTGCAGCAGCTACTCAGCACCAAAGGAACAGACAAGCATCAGATACAGTATCAAGTGACCTGCAAATCTGGTTAGCAAGAAGCAACTAAACCAGCTTTCACAGCAGCAAAAATGCCTGCACTTATACTAAATTCATGGCAATAATTTTTACTGGAAGTAACATGTAACAAGAATATTTTGAGCATGTTCCATAATGGCTGTGAAGCATAGCTTCCATAAAAGGTCATATTTTACCTTTCTCATATTCATGTACACCATAACTTACAAGTTTTGGCATGTTTACACGCAAGTTTTAATTTTGGAAGAGTTTAGGAAAGTAAATGGCATTAAAGAATGATTTACTCTCCCCGATGAAGTTACTGACATCAGAACACTCACTTTTACTTATACAAGATTTTAGTTTAAAGGTAGTAATTAAAAAAAAAAGGCAGAAATTTGTTTTCAATGTATGCATGAAAAAGTCAACAATTTTTATGCTTCATGGAAGCATTCCTGTATTTTACTTTCAAATGAAATAATGAAGAGTAGGAGAGGAAAAGAAGTCAAGAAAAAATGTATACTTTCAAGATCAACACTTCCTACTTTAAAAAAATACATTATGAAAGCTTTTATTAAAAGTTTTGATTATTCCTTAAAAACACCCACGAACTCGCTTACATAAAGCTGAAAGTTTGCAAATACTGGTTCCAGTTCTGCAAAGCCCCAAAACTCCCACCAACTTCAAGGAATGCAGACTTATAGTCGCTATCTGCAAAAGTATATTAACTTCAGCATTAGAAATATTTATCCTCCCTAATCTGATTCCCCTCCCCAACAATTATAAAGCAATTACATGAGATAAGAACATATTTCTAGGCACCATTTTTACATATTTTGATAACCATGTCCAATTACAAATTTCCTTCACTGCCTAAATAAAAATGTAAATCTCGTAAAGATAATTTTTTTTTTCCAAATTATTCTGACACAGAATTGAAGTGTCTCCTCCAAGGAAGAAAGGAATCCACTGGAGCTCTGATCCAAAACATATTATAAGTTAACAAACTACTTCCAGTTAACTTCAGCATGCCTCACATCAGGCTGCCAGACCTGACCTGGGTAGCTTCAAGAATGGAACTGTATGTTAATCCATGGAAATGCACAAAAATCAAAGTTTTATTAACACTTGTTGGTCTTTTCAAGGTTTAAGATTCTTTATAATGCCACCAGCTGTAACAACATCTTCCTTTTCATACAAATGACCTACAAAATACACTTAATCTTTCATTATCCTATACCAGATTAAGCCCCTTCTCTGTCACCCGAGCATTTTGTCAATTAAATAAAAGTGAAACATTAATTTAAACTATGAAACACCAAAATGTTTTTGTTCTGTCAACTTTAAGTACTCCGTGTTCCCTACCAAAGCAAGCTTTTACTTCTTAAAAACCTTCCACCTATACTGTGCCTGAAATATGATATACTTTATTTGTACGTATTTGCCTTAACTTTACAGAAGAAAAAAAAAGTTGCCCTAATTTGGTAATCTTTGCAGAATTCTTTAAAGGTAGAAATGCTATCATTAAAAGACAGGAGATGGAAATATTTGAATAACAATGGATATTATTATATTATACAATTATACAATATATATTTATGTATTTTGCTGTTATACAATAGCTGTAGCATTATTCTATATAAAAAATTACTTTTATGTATACTCTTCTATATAAAAATATGCAAGCGGTTTTTAAAAACAATGAAGCTTCTAACTACACTACTAATTATTTCAGTTCATTAGGTAAGTTATGAAATACTATTGATTTCATCCTAGGCAATGAACTGCTATAAGCAAAAATGATCACAGTTTTAGTTAAATATACTCACTATGTTCTCTCCCTAATTTGTTCTGTCACGTGCACGACTGTCGCACAGCACCTGCAGCAACTACTCTGAAATATTTAAAAACTCATTTAAAAATCAGTAAGTCATCAACATTTTCATACAACAGGTGATTAATACCTTGATTGACCCACATCTTTCTCCCTTTAAAACCATAAATGAAGCTGTCCCTTCACATCTGAGGGGTGAAAGTTGTATAGTAATTACAGGCTGGATGATAACACCCCTGTCAGCAAGCAATGAGCACAGAAGCAGGCAGCTGCAAGAACCTCTGGATTTGCTGCAGACCAGGACATTGCTGTGTTCCCATGCACCCCAGCTCGCTGCAGCCTTTCTCTCTCTAGGAAAGATGGTTCAATGAGCACTGCTCTTCTGCTCTCACCTGAAGCTCAGTTCCTGCTAGCATTCAAAAGCAGAACCAGAAAACAGGAAGAAAAAAAAAAAGAAAAAAAGAGAAAGAGGAAAGCAGCACTGGAAGCATCAACCTCCAGCAAGATTTCCACAGCTTGGAGAGGAAGGGTGACAAGCACACAGGCCACATTCAGCTCTACTGGTGGGGAAAAAAATATCATAGAGAAATGTTTGCAGCCGCTTATTAACACTAATCCTAGCTTCTCCTTTCTGTCTCATCAAACTTTTTCAGAGAAGCATCTTCCTGTGCCCAACACAGCTCCCTGCAGCTGCACGGCTCACACGGGCTGCACAGCTCCCTGGGGCCAGCAGCCATATGTTGCATTTCTCTGGAAAGGCCCCCAAGAAAATACTGACCTGAACCATATTCCTCACTGATTGTCTCTGGCACGGAAAGCAAAACATGTTATAAATGCATTCCTGACCGAGTAGAGCGGACACTCATCCTAAGGAGGGGTGAGGCACTCCGACAGCTGCTGCCTGTCAGTGACACTGAAACACCAGAGCCGGCTGGGCACAGGGCTCAGCAATGCCCAGCGGGGGACGTGGAGGACAGAGAGCATGGGGGAACATCTCCTCCGGGATGCTGGCTGGGGCAGGCACCACAAATCCAGCAGGCACCATTTCCAGCCAAGGTGGGGAGTGAAAGCAGGTTTTGCTCTGTCCTTTGCTGGCATGTAGCTTCCCTGGGGCTAAATGCTGGCTGGCCTCTCCTGGGGTACCATGAGCAATCTAGCCAAATAACAGAAACAACATCATGCCAGTAACACCCCCTCCCCTGTGTGCCTCCTCTCCTCCTGTCCTAACACCAGGAGGTACACGCGAGGCCCCAGCAGCTGCACACAGACCTGCCTGCTGCCCAACAAAGGAGGTCAGCCGAGGTAGGGATGAGTCTAACCGATTAAAAAAAATACGTTATCCAGTATCACAGGGCTGTCTCAAGCACCCCTGCTGCCAAGAGAGATGTATTTCATCTTGGCCTTAGGCCAGCCTTAAGACATCCCATTTCAGTTCCTGATACTTCAGGCATTTGCTCTCCCTACACTCACTTTACAGATATAAACACAGGCAGGAAGAGAAAAGCATTCATCTTGTGCAAACACCCAAGGCTCAACATAAGGGGAATGCAAGAAATTGCTTTGGCTGGGAACTGGGGACGTTGTGAAGATTTTGTTGTACAGTTTACCCTGATGCTGAAGGAATTCAAGCACGTACACTACATGCTCCAAAGAGGCAGCAGTTCCCTCCCTCTGTCATGCAGCATTTTATCTGTGATTTATTAGAACAAGCTATTGGATTACACAAACAAGGAACAAATGCATGTAATTCTAGCTATCGAAAAAAATTCTAAATGCTACAGTACATATATATATCAACACAGAGACACGGGAAAGTATGTGCAGATATGTACGTGTGTAAGTAAGCAGCAGTGCAGTTAATTTCACTTTCTAGGCATAAATAATAAACTGTTTGCAAAAACTGGTAAAAAAAGATCATTGTTACATCCTCTAACACATTTCTAGTCTCTCATTAGACTGCAGCTACAAATTAAGTTGGTCCATTACTAAAACAATGTGGGGGACAGGGAGGCACCAAGATCATAAGACAAATAAAGGATAACTCCCTTACAATGTCAAACCCAGAGAAAATGGTATTTAGTAAAACAGATACTGTTTAATAGGCCCAGTAAATACACAAATGACAAATTTCTTCCCTTTATGTGAACAACCTAATGCAAATTAATTGTGGCATGCTAAATCATAGTTCTGATTTAGTTCTTTGCAGTTTTGAGAAATAAATGCAAAAGAAGGAGGGAACATAAACGGGATAACTGAATAATTTCACAAATAAAGGGGATATTTTACATTTCTATGGGACACTTTTACAACTGCTCACTGTTTTCTGAAGGTGTCTCAGATCTCATGTGACACAGTATTTAGGGTTTCATTTTTTAAGTGCTTTTTAGTTTCACCTCTGAATAAATTCAGCAACAATATGGAATTTCATTGCTATGAAGTGTGCTACAAGCAACAAAAAGAGGCATCTAAATCCTCTATCACATAAGAATCTATAACAAATCATTGTTCTTACACTTCTGGATTTTTGCAGTAGTATATTTCCTGCAAGTAACAAAATAAAGTATCTACCAGTCTTTTTGAATTCCCTATTCTAGTACAAGTTGATTAACAGTGCTTCCTCTTAAGGAATTATTACTATTTTTACATCAATGATCGCTTTGATAATAATTATCATTACTTTTCATCTACTCTTTTGCAGGGTGTATAACATGGTTAAACATTACTTAATTTTGCACATGCTTTGAGACTGCAATCCTGGTAACTCCTTTGGTTCACTGCAATTATGCATGCTCCACCATGCAGTAACTTTCCTAGTTGCTTCAGAAAGTATGTTTCTAGAATATGTTATTCAAATAATTCGTTAATTTAGGCTCAAAATATCAAGTTTCTTTCAAGTCAGCATTTGGCTTGTTTTGAGGAGAATGTTCCAAAAAGAACATTTTCTGATATATTCAGACATCCTTGTTTGAATTTAACAATACACATCACATTTATATCATGAATACAAACTTGCTGAAGATGAACAACAAACCCAAAACCCTTCGATGGTATGATAAGTAAGGTACATGCATAGACAACACCAATTTAAGTCTTCAGAGGAAGCCTGTTACTTTCTTTCCAGTTCTTACTTTTGTCCTCTGTTGTAGTCACTTGCTAAGTCAAAAATGAGTGAGAGCAGATGGATGGTCTGCGGAACTCCCTGCAGTCACAAGTCAAAGCCAGGTATTAATACTATTTCATTATTGCTTTACATCTCTGCTTTTTCACCCATGCTGATGGCACCAGAAAAGGTCCTGTGGGACCAGGCAGTAGACCCACTGGGTTGGCGTCCTCTTCAACCAACCTGTAGGGAGAGGGTCTGGACTCCAGAGGCAGCTACCTTCCTCACCCAGCTTGTCCTACCTCTAGACTGTGGTGAGACAAGACGTCCTTAGGGGAGCAGGGAGACTGTATGGCCTCCACTATACACAATGCATTCTCATGACTAAACTGTCTTTCCTTCTCAACAGATACAACATATCGATACTTTTGCAAGTGTTAATTCCTCCTTTGCCACAGAGCTCTGTAATTAACTGGGCTCATTTTGATCAGCACTGCCTCCTCCTCTAATGCTGTCAGTAACTTTGACAATCCTACAGATTCTAGTCTTAATTCTAATCATAAAGAAGTTAGATAATCTCAGAATCACCAGGTTGGAAGAGACCCATCAGATCATCGAGTCCAATCACTCCTATCAAACACTAAACCATGCCCCTCAGGACCTCATCTACCCGTGCCTTAAACACCTCCAGGGAAGGTGAATCAACCAAATAAATATCTGTTTAACCTTTCTGAGACACGTGTAAGCAGGAAATCACTCAAAGTAAGTTGAGAGTAACTAAACAACACAATTTACATGTTCAACTCAACTTACTCCACTGCTGTACACCTCTGAGCAATGGAAACCTCCATTTCACTTGCTCTATATTCTCCACACCCACCAACACTTCTGTCATTCCTAGGACATGAAAAAAAAACCAAACCCAAACACAAAGGGCAGGACTAGGAGTTGCTACTTAAAACCTCAGGTGAGCAAAGAAGTTCCAACTGCTGGGGACATCACTGGCCAGTTAGGGTGCTTCACTTCTCCATGTTCATGGTGCTCAATGCAAGTTATACAGATTTGTGCACATCACAGCCACAGTGATGACTGCCCCAGGACCACCACACCATTACAGTTCCATCACAGCCTTAGCCACCTTGGATGCTTTAGTTAGCTCATTAATCTTTGGAACAATAATGCTAGAACGGATTTGACTGTTACCATTGAAAGGCTTATGTTTCCACTTACATTAACTGGAATATTTTCCTGTATTAGTATTTGAGGAAAAGCATTCCTTATTGATCTGGGAACAGGAAGCTCCCCAAACAGCATGAAGCTTACTCATGAACATGAGTGACAGATATGACTCTGATATCTCTTCACAAGAAGACAGAAAATGACATGCAGGATTTTCAATCATAGAAGAGCAGAGGACAAATATTTTTATGCAAAAATTATTGAGTTTGCATATTAGCAAAGGACAACTGAATATAATTCACAGCAATGACTCTTTTTTTATAGCTACAGGATGTGGCATATTTAAAAAACCCAAATCATTTCTACAAACAGCTATTCATACAGCTCATTAAGAGGGAACACCAGAAAAAAACAGGAATTGGGATGAGCTGGGCCAGTCTGCCATGCTCCCTACTGGGACTCCCTGACTTACAATGACCGAAACCCTAATGCAGACTCAGGAGAAGGTTCACCAAGGACAACCAACCACCTTAAAGCACAGTGGTGCATTTTCTGCAGGAAAACCCAAGGATATTATGCCTGAGGTTGGAATAACATGGGGCTGCAACTGCAACATGCTATGCTTCCATCAGAGCACACAGCCATTACCTCTTTGCCCCTGTGTTTGGTGAAGATGAGAGCCAAGCAAGCTGGAGAAGTGGGCCTGAGTGAACCTCATGAGGTTCAACAAGGCCAAGTGCAAGGTCCTACACCTGGGCTGGGGCAATACCTGATTTCAATACAGGACGTGAGATGATGCGATTGAGATCAGCCCTGAAGAGTAGGAATTGGAGGTGCTGATTGATGAGAAGCTTGACATGAACCAGCAATGTGTGCTCGCAGCCGAGAAGGCCAACAGTATCCTGGGCTGCATCAAAAGAAGTGTGGCCAGCTGGTCAAGGGAGGAGATTCTGCCCCTCTACTCTGCTCTCATGAGATAACTACTTGCAGTACTTTGTCCAGTTCTGGAATCCCGAATATAAGTAGTAGATGTAACTGTTGGAATGGGTCCAGGGAAGGGCTACAAAGACAATCAGAGGGCTGGAGCACCTCTGCTGTAAGGACAGGTTGAGACAATTGGGGCTGTTCAGTGTGGAGAAGGGATGCTCCAGAAAGACCTTATAGCGACCTTCCAGTACCTGAAGCGGGCTACAGGAAAGCTGGGCACAGACTTTTTACCAGGGCATGCAGGGACAGGATAAGGGGGAATGGCTTTAAATTGGAAGGGGAAAGATTTAGATTAGACATTAGGAAGAAATTCTTCACAATTACAGTGGTGAGGCACTGGCACAGGTTGCCCAGGGAAGCTGTAGCTGCCCCACCCCTGGAGGTGTTCAAGACCAGGTTGGATGGGGCCTTGAACAGCCTGGTCTAGAGGGAGGTGTCCCTGCCCATGGCAGGGGGGGCAGAACCACATAATCTTTAAGGTCCCTTCCAACCCAAACTATTCTATGACTCTGCCAGGGAGCCCTGGCACAGTGAGGGCACTAGGACAGAGCAGAGGGAGCGCAGGCTCCATTTCCACAACTCTTTCTGCCCTAGCAGCTCAGGCCAACCCAGTTCTCCTTCTCAGGGACCTATCTGCTTGGCCAGGCTGGGCTTAGTGGCAGCTTGGACTCTGTCCCGCTGAAGCCAGCTGTTGACCCCCAGCCCTATGCATGCTGGTGCACAGGCAAGCTGAAGCTCTCTGTCTTGAGACATGTATCAGCAGGCTCGTCTTCAGATTATAAGCAGTAGCAAGGTAAATTTTACCCTAGGAATTATTGATAGGCTTCTTGCAAGTGACTGCCCATGGAATAAATGAACACAAAACAATATCTCGGTTGATCTTTCATCAGCGACCATGCAAGCAATAGACGTTTTGAGCAAATAACTTATTCAGTTTGTTTCAAACATCTTAGGCTAGAAAAAATAACAATGGAAAGAAAAGTTAAATAAAAGATATTATATACTGGTTTGGTCCTCCCCACTGCCATTTCTCTCTGAGCAGGCATCTCCACTCTCTGACAAAAACAAAAAGTTGAATACTAAAACATTTACTTGCAGAGAATTTGAACTAAGATTTGTAAACATAAATCCTGAGAGCATTTGGTGTTTACCCAATACATATTTTTAGTGCCTACCTAAGCAAACACTAAAATAGTAAAAACAGAGTTACAGTATAAAACTAGCAAAATTTAGTAACACTTAATTCCTTGCATACAGGCCCTGGAGCACCAGACACCACAGAGGTTCTCTTCAGCGATAGGAAAACCTGCAGGCTCCTATGTTGACGTTTTCATGAACCGAGCAAAGGAGAAAAGTTGTTATTTGATCTTCTTATATACAAATATTATTTGCAGCCAAAAAATCATACTGAGGCTTCACAGTAATACCTTTTTATTGCAATTCAAAATGCGTCACAAAAAATTTCCCAGCAGAAACTGCTGACATTTGCTACTGTACTACCTACAACCACTGTCCTGCAGGATTACAGTAGAATTGCTCTTTTAAGATATGATCAGAAAAATCACTAAATATGGAGAACAAATTCCTAAGAAAACAAACCCTTACCACATCAGCATTCTATAATATTAGGAAACTATCTCCATCATGCGGCTTGTGCTAAAACACTTAATGATCTCATCCTTACCATAACAAATTATCTGCCAGAAAAAGACCTTGAAGGTCAACATTGGCAACAATTAAAAAGTAATGAAAAACATTCATCCCTTCGGCAGAGTTACAATTTCTAAGTTTGAAGCAATGTGCTGTATATTTTATTAGATATCACTCGTTTAATTATTCATTGGAGCTCCTCTTATGCTCCATAGAGCAACCTCACATTGCTAAGATTTCCATTTGAATGCTGTTACCAATTCAAGGACAAACCTCATTTAAACTTTAGCTTTCGGTTTTACTTTCCAAAACATAAATTATGTTCACAAACTAATGGGTCTGTCATAGTTGCTATTTTTAATTCTTTTCACAAGAGCTTCAACCTGGGACCCTACACACCATCTCTCCAATAACAATATGTTGAGTGTCCGCATTCATCTGCTCCAGTATTCCTACAACACCACACAAGCTTTCAACAAACTGCATCCCTTCGTTGGCCAGCCAGAGTAATTTTTATTCCTGTCTCATTTGCAGTAGCAGCTCACTTGAGCACAGTATTTTCTTAAAGAAACTCACTGAGTTCAAACAAGGCGATCACACTGTGAAATAACTTCTATGCTTTAATTGCCACTTAATTACACTTCCTGAATTTTCTAGCAAGTAAATAAAATCTTTCTCAAGGTTTACTGGAGAAATACGGAGCTGTAAGAACAGGGCAGACTTAGATTGGTATTATCTGCAGATTTTAATTTATCCTTCAATGTGGTCATACACATTTATGCCCTGCTGGGGATTCACAATAAAACACAAGGGAAATTAGCTAGAATAGTTTTTTGAGGTAAGAGAGGAAAAGCCCATTTACTATTTTGCGGTCAACAACTTGAGATAGGTTCCCCATTTAAAATTTCATTAGTGGAAACATGCATGTGTATTGTACCGAAACGGTGAGAGAGGAAAGAAAGGGAATATAACAGAATAGAACAAGAGATCTGAAATGGTTTAATGTGTGTTTTATATAAAATCATTTTGGTAGAACAAAAGAAAAAAAAAAGGAAAAAAGCAAAAAAACTGATGTTAACCATTTTTTTCCTTTCTCCTCCTTGCAAAAATATACCCAATTCCTGAACGTCACTTACAAATGAAACCATGTCATCTACAATGCCAAGTTTTACAAAAATTGAAGGACTGCCTTTATGGAAGAGAAAGAGCATGGAGACAATAAAGAAAAGTCTATGCATTAAAAATACATATTAATTTTAAGGTACTTTGAATTTCATGACACATACAGCAACCTTATTAAAAATATCAAAATGAGCATGTATTTCCATATAATGAATAGTCAAACTATCTAACTCGTGCAAAAAGTATTAGCTTGGCTTAATTAAACCCATCACCTCCTAAAAGAGAGACAACACTGCTCTCCAACACTCACAAGGCAAGAGTGAAAAATATACTTTGAGCAGCAAGAATTGAAAGGTATTGCACAATAAACAACGTTGTCTACCACTCAGGCTTGGTTTAATGACACTGCACTGTCAGTATCACCAGGAAAGCCAATTGTTTACATAACACGGATAATTATTTACAAGCATTACTACCTTTGTTTCATATAAATAAAGGTGGCAGCAAACCCAGACTTAACCCATTCTAAATTAAAACTAATTCCCAAGAACAGATGAATTTTCATTTTATGAAAAAGATGTTGTATAGTACCTGCCTTGAAACTTCATTTGCTGAGCTTGTAAAAGCAAAGTGGCAGAAAGGGGGTGCCCTGTCTGGAAGCTCTTTCGCAGAACAGACCACAGAAGGGCTGCACCCCCATCCCACTGCTGTCAGGAAGACAGATAGGAATAACTTTTAAATACATACACACACCTCAATGCAGAATCTCTCTGTAAATAATCACATTTTTTTAATCCATAACTTCCTGTTGACTACAGAGAAACTTCAGACCAAAGACTAGCGGGAGATTTCTGTGCACTTATTTTGCTTTACCCATAGGGAACACACTTCTG
This sequence comes from Piaya cayana, assembly GCA_013389865.1. NCBI lineage: Eukaryota > Metazoa > Chordata > Aves > Cuculiformes > Coccyzidae > Piaya > Piaya cayana. The sequence continues at coordinate 243,704 of WAAB01013150.1, forward strand.
CAGTGTGTTTCAGACCTAGCAGATGTGTAAATTACTGATAGCTAGATCATGCCAAAACCACTTAATTGCTTCTCACCCTCCTTTCTGAAGGGTGACAGTAGATAGGACACCTTGAGAATACATAGTAGACTGAAAATCCAGCAAATGACCAGAGGAGACTGTACAGAGAGATCCATGCACTCTGCCCTTGCTGCTGCTAAGGCGAGTAAGAGCACATATGCTTGTTTTTGCTGCAGAGAAAGTCTTTTAAAGCCTTCGTAATGAGACCAGAAAATCTGGACAGACCTGTTCCTTGTTAGCCTAATTAAAAGGCCATCAGAACGCTGATCCAGTAGTGAAACCTGAAGGAACGCATATGGGAACATAGAGTCTTAACTGAAAACAACAACAAAGGGACACCATTCATAAAGGTCATATTTGGCCAAGAGGCACTTCATATCCCTCCTTCACATGGTCAGGGATACTAGCTCAGGGCAACTCTCAGTCACCAGGGAATGAGGTGAGAGAGAAGGAGTGAAAGCCACACAGATAGACAGGAACAAAAGGTAAATTTCTGGGATACAGATCACAGAATAAACACAGACTATGTTTTGCCACTTTATCCTGAGTTACTTGCAGTTATTGGCAACTTCCTATATCTGGTTTGCTCCTTTCAGTGAAAACATGCTTGTGTCCATCATCAAAAAGAATTGGGAGGTTTTTGCCCAGATATAAACAATGTCTTTCACACCAAAACTGAATCCCACCTCCTCAATAAGCTCTTTGGTTCCAAAACTTTAGCCTATTCTGGAAGGAAGCACGAACAACATGTCCAGCCTTTCCAGAAGTCTCTAAACTTTGATAGGAACGGTTTGATAGGATTTGATAGGAACGGCTGGACTCGATGATCCAGTGGGTCTCTTCCAACCTGGTTGTTCTATGATTCTATGAAACAGCTCTGAAAGACAGTGCAGACCCTTTCTCACATGTTTGCAGAAGTCAGTAGTACCCAATAGCAGAATCTGCTCCAAGCCTGTCAGGAAGGCTTATATTATCATGGGCACCAAGGATGAGGAGGACTGGTTCCAATTCTACACAAATACCTTCATCACGTCACTGGCAATGCTCAGCATGAACTTTCTAATAAGGAAACACAGTTTACTTCTAAATTTTTCTGCAAGAGTGTTAAGCAGTTGCCAGATAAAAATGAAGGCAGAAAACTCCCATCCATTATGATCTGTCTTTAAGACATCTGCCTTCTTTTTCCAAATGGATCCACTTGACTTTTTTGAAGTCAACTTTGATCCCTTCTACCAACAGTCAGTCTTAACAGCATCTCTTCTGCAACCTGTTTTGTCGCAAACCACTTGTAAGTGATACATTAGATCTTCGGGTCATATGCTAAAGGATGCTATCCCAAGCTCCTGAAATAAACAACCATCTAATGGCAACACAAACTTTCTTTTTTAACCCAATCTGCCAGACTTTTCTACCATGTCAGTGTGAGGCACTTACCACTACAAAGTTAGTCGTCAAAATCAGGAAAATATTTACCAACTTAGGTACACAGCAACATTAATGCCAAGAAGGTCACTGACAGTAGACATATTTCTGCTGTTGAACACAACCAATACACTTCTAATTTCTTGTCAGGCTTAGCTGCTGAAGACTTAAGATACATGAGACCAGTTCCTTCAATACTTACATCCCAGGAGATGGGATTTTGTGAGAAACAGACTGTATCTCTGTATCTGTACCTCAATTAAATTAGATCGTTTAAAATTAATAAACCCTGAAAAATTACAGACAAGATATGTAAAATACATCCATCTTAAAACTGCTTTAGAACTTATCATGGAGAATTCACACAACTGCATAAATATCGACAGAACCCATTTATTACCTAAATAAACCAGTAGCAAGAGTTTTTTGTAATCTGACTTTCACGAATGAAGTGAGGAGTTGATTTTATCTGGTATACCACAGTAATTGGGTGTGTAGCTTCATGAAAATGCTACAAGTAGCATTACAGCCAAAACCCAATTGTTGTTGAAATGCATTCAGTTAAATGGAAAATACAGAGAAATAAACCACAGTAATTGTCTCTCAACCCACTTTATATATTGTTTCTAAATTACATAGTATTGTATTTTCTAGTTTTTAATATAGGTTCCCATTGAGAAACTGATAACACAGGAGACATTCTTTGACCTTTTCCCCCTGAATATCTAAATAATACACCACACAGGTTTATAAAGCAAATAACTCTCTAGCCTTTTATTAGATCCCAAGGGATAAAATCTGTTTTAAAAAAACACCGCAAGTAGCAATGCATGAAAGCACTAATGCAAAGCATTTTCCTTGCCATGCTATTTCTCACCTGCATTGCAATTTTCTCCTATAAAGCTACAATAGTAGTTTACAAGCTTACACATATCCAAAAGACAAAAATTGGCCTTCTAACACTTGAAAATTTGCACTGAACACCCTAATACAGTAACTGACAATATAAACCATAATCCTGCACACCCACTGATTCGCAGTTAATGGATCCAAACTCAGCACTGCTGTCTCTTGAAAGGCTTGACCCAAGCAACGGACAAAATAACTTATCAAGCTTTCCTGTTCCCCAGATACTGCAGAAAGTATTTCATGGACTTGTTCCAAATTTAGCAGGATGTTAAAAACCACACAGCCACCAGATAAGTAATTTGTGGGGCAGCTAAATCAAAAAGCTACGCAGATCCTTTAAAAGAGGCCTTTCGGGGATTTTGATTTGATAATGTTTGTATCTCTACAATTAATCACAAAATAATGAAGGATTCAAGCCATCACAGTCAGGGATTGGGAGTGTGAAAAGATGCACGCTGTGCATGACAAGAATCAAACTGCCAGAACAACTCAGGGAAAAAAAACATAATATAAAACAGTTCATATAAGTTAGAAACATTGGAAACCTCCAACCTGCAGCAGCTTAAGCAAAGCCTTTGTATACGGCCAGTCCCACTGATTTTAATGGGGCCACTAGCGCAAATAAAAAGCTCCATGCAGGAGCCTTGTTGCCAGACCACGCATCAAGCAGCATGTCAGGAGAAGCCATCAGGACTAACTGAAGTGAGATCAAATCCTCCATCTACAGACACAACCCTGTCTGCTTCTAAAACTCGGAGCAGATGCTATTTCAGAAAATGGGGATTATAAACCACTGTTATATCCAGAGCTGATTTCAGGTTTCTGTGGGGGCTGAGGTTTGGGTTTGAGGTATTTTTGGGTACATGAGATACATCTTAAATGTACTGCTCTGGAAAGAAGTAAGACATCTGCTGTCATCAGACCTATTTACAAGAATCATCTTAGAACTCTATTCTGATCTCATTCAAGATCAGTTTTTGATATTGTTTTGTGTAAAGTAAATGAACAAGTGGCACAATGAATAGTTAACATCAATTTCGAGCTGCTTCCTCAAAGGACACCAGTATTTCAGTACAGTTTCCAAATGCATGACAGAAAATTATCTGAAAAAAGAAATAAAATATTAATAAGCTGTTTATGTTCTCTTTCCAATTTCTTGGGTTTTGACAAATGGAATTGTAAGCTGAAATATTCCTGGAGCCTTTCCAACACAGAGAGCTGAGATTAGTAGGGTTTTTTTCAAACTTAGTGCATGATTCCAAGTTAAATCTACCTTGGCCATATATAAGTTAATTCTCCTCTCCTCCCTCAACCAATGAGCTATTCCTCAGCATTTCTGCAAGGCAATACATGCAGTTCCAACAGATTAAGAGTTTTAATTTCTACATCCATCCTATGGCGGAATGCCAAGCAAAATACTAGCTAGCCGTATGGAAAGTGAGTGGGAATGGTCATGGATTCTCATGAGGGCATATTTCAATCCCCTGACAGATCTTCCTCTGTCTTAATTCAAATGGCAACAAGTTTCTTTTTTGAGGAACTGTTTTCCCACATCTTAATGAGATAAAATATTAGTTCTTCACCATTTTACCCCATTTTTTCTCAAAAGTTTTCACTGAAATCATGTCCTCAAAAACAAAATGTTTGTCTTCTGCTAAGCATCTGAAGAAAATTACATACACTTGTCCATTTAAAAATCACTCAAAAATGCCTAATAATCAAAAGAAGTTTAACAAGACAGCCTAGGATATCAGTTAGTGCAAGATTTTATTCCAGCTAACACAGAGAAACTTGAGTACCTAACTGATGCAAAAGTTAAAAATGTCTTGTATGTTTCATGATTTATTACAGACACAAAGATGAATACAAGTTATCAAATTTCTAACACACCCCCTCCCCCAGAAAAGAAAACAAAACAAAGCTAAACACTAGTGTGACCTTTTCCCTGTTGTTTACGGAAATCTGGAAGCAGTAAGTAAGCATCTTACTGGTACACAACACTGATGGACATCAAAAGGCACCATGCACCTTTTAGAAGCATTAACTCTGCTCTATTCCTTCTCCATCTGCCTCTAACATTCAATATAACCACTTTTCCCACGTTGATAATGGTAAAAAAAAATGAGCTGCCAGCAAAGCCTGAGCAGCAAAACACTGTCACAAATACTTCAATTTTCAATGCGCGCAGAGCTTTTTCCAGGATTAGTTCCGTGCTGAAAAAGCTCATTTACTATTCAAATAATTTCAGCTCTTATGAACTCTGACGTGAAAAAAATGCTCATCTGCATAGACTGGTTCAGCTTACATGCTCTTCATTTGACCAAAGCTACTTTTTCCACTTACAGTATGAAGGATGATCCTTCTGTGGTTACACTGGGGAAAGGAAGATTTGCTGAACAGTTCTGTTTTACTGTAACTATAGGAACCTTTTCAAAAAGACTACAAATTTTAAACTTACTAGTTATTTATACTCTAGTTGTACATAATGTTAAAATATCAATTCAGAATATATTTAAATATATACTTCATATTTTCTAGAAAGCATTTTAATTGTTTGCAAAGTACATTATGATTACCTTAAATTTCTAATTCCAGTATCATAATAGAGTTCAGCTAGTTTACACATTAAATTACCAGTAATATCTTTCTCTTTTTTATTTAAAAAGTCACAGCTTACACAATAACTTCATTTTACCAGCTCAAAATTCGGCTTTTGTTTTCATTCCTCTATTTCCCTTTAAATAATGCATCCAACAGAGAGAAGAGACAGGCTATCCAGACTAGCCACCGCAGCATGAAATGAGGATAATATGCTACTTCCTTCTGCTTCTGTACTCATTCCTTATATCAGGCTGTAGTCTTGGCTTTTGAACTATGAACCCTGCCAGGTGCTGCATGTAGACCTACCTCCTGCATTCGGTTAACTTGGAAGCTCGTACTAGGCTACAGGGATAGTTGCTCTGCAGAATATCCAGCACTGACACAGGCTGCAGAAAAACAAACTGAATCCCAAATACAGGATCTTCCAATTTCTTAATTTCACTGGTGTCAGTTGGTAGATTTTCAATAGGCCTCCTATCATACTTTTTTTTCCCTTCCCCTCCTCATTCTGGGAGCACAGCCAATCCCCACCACAGCAGCTGACTTTCCCCAGAACTAACTAGAAATATTCTGATAGATTCTATTTATAGACTCAAAACTTAGAACTAGAAGCAGCCAACCAAATTTTTCCATTTCTGGCTCCCCTTTGTTGTCTGTCTGTCTGTCTGTCTATCTATCTATCCTAGGCTAACCTAAATTCCTCCTTCTCTGTTTCTCAACATGCAACTATCCTACCCAGAATAGGTCTATTGTAGGCACACACGCATCCAAAGCACCTGTGGAGACCCTTATATGCAATCTACTGAACAGGAAAAAAGAATGAATCCTACACTTCTATGTCACTGTAGGAAGTATTCACACTGATCTTCAACTTGTCACTACAAGCCAAAGTTGAAGAAAAAGAAAATCAAGATTTCTGTAAGAGATTTTACCACCTGTATCTCAGACCTCTGCTAACTCAAGCGACCAGTTTGGACATGCACATAATTTCTTTGTTTAGTTTAACAAAAGCAACAATAAGCAAGAACTTCTTTTAAGAGGCTTAAACAGTGAAGGATACCTACTCGCTTTATTCTTGTTCTATTTTTTAAACATACATATGCACACACACACATAAGCTAATACTTGCAGAGGTCAAGCAAGGTTAGTCTCCATTAGTTTATGCACAGTGCAAAAACACAGCAGAAGAAAAACTGCATCCCAAAGTAAAAATAAAATTTCAGCTACCTTGTTCCTTGGGCACGTGACTCTAAAATTATTTGTTTACAATACTATCTGATTCTGTTGATCATTCCATACTGCAGATAAGGTACCAAAAGTATAAATTTTGAAACAGAAAGATTGGTGTGCTCTGGAAGCAATACCTGGCCAATCTGATTTTTACTTAACCTTACAGATGTTGCTAGGAAACTCTACTCAATATTTACTTCAAGCCTTTAAAGAAACAGACTAATTCATACTAAGCTACTGGTGAAAGCATTGAGAACTTGGCAGAGAAGCTGCAACCTAAATTTACTCTCCACATCTCACTGTCCTAATCCACAGACCTGATACAATGTAGAAATAAAACTAAGAGCTGGATATGTAGTTACCTTGCATTTCCTGGCTGTGTAACAGCTGGGTACTAATGTTTTGGACACAGCAGGCAGTGCAGACAAAGTAACAGAGGCAAACAAAAAGTTCTGCTCTTCTGCTTGGTTTTGTGTATACTTAATGAAACAAACAAACAAAGAGCCACAACATTAATGCAGAGCCTTCTACAAATGGCAGAAGGTTTTTCACATTTCTGTCCCCTGAACAGGGGATAATTTAACAAATTCCATGCCTAGTACAGAGGTACACAGTACCTTAATTTGTTCATGTAATAAATCAGACAATGGATACACTGTATCAAAAACAGTAAATGGGAAATATTTGTGTATTTACTGCTGTATTTCAACTAATTCCATGAAACAGATCTATTGACATCAGTCAAAGCTACTTCTTGTAACCTAATTGATAAGATGTTGGGTTTTTTTTCTAACATTATAAAAGTCCACGCTGCTGGCACTCGTGTAGAGACATCCCCAGGAAGCCCTACTGACCCCCACCACTGCTACCATCCAAAAGCAGCGCTGGGGCTGCCACCTCCTCACACCTTGAAGCACACAAATCTTGCACATAAGCTTGGCAGATGAAGGACCTGGCTTCTGTACTGCACCAGAGTCAGCTTCATGGACCTTGCTATAACCTTAGTAAAACTTTCTTTAATAAGCACAATATCGAGTGTTCGTGCTGAAGCAAGCAGAACCTGAAGCACCTTGAGGTCATGGAAAGGGCCAATACAGGTGGAAGGACATGGAACAATGGTGGAGGACATGGAGTATTTTGCTCCTCACAGTACGCAGAGTATAAAAGCAAGAAAAACACATAAGTCCTCTTAAGAAGTTGGCGAATGAGCTCAAAATTCATCTGGATCCCGGAATTACAGTGTTGATTCATTAGAAATTAAGATAGGTTTATGACTTTTTTTCCTCTATCTATCTTATAGACAGACTTAATGGCTTTAGGTCATTTCCAAGCCACTAATACACCACCTTTTCAACTCAGCCTCATATTAAGAAAAATTTAATCAGACATACACAATATACAATTAGCTGCAAATCAATAGGTTTACTTTCCAAAAAAATTATTGATCCACAAAGTAGGTTTTTCGAGAAACTACACTTCAAAGCTGCTAAATTACTCTCCCTAAGATACAGCTGCTTGTAGATACTTAACACAGCTGCCTATAATCAAAACAATTCTGCTTTCCTTTACAAGTTAGTATAATAAATAAGAGAATCTGTAAATTGTATCTAGATCTTTCAAACAGTTGAAAAGAAGTCAAGTTCATTAATGAAAAAAAAAGGACACAGCCTATTTGTCACTTCAGTTTCATTTCCTACTTCCAGGATTAAATTCCATTTTTAAGATTTCTAGAGTGCTGTGAGGGAAGCTTAAGAGGGTACTCTGCTCATTCTGGACACAATTTACAAACAAATACATAAGCTGAAAATAGTGTCTCCAATTTTTCTGTGGAATAATTTCCTCTGCCTGTAACTCTGATTCTTTGTTCAATTACAAATGCTTGAGTTAAAAGGTAAAGATGCAATTACCACACAGGCAGTATCTACATTACAGGCAGCGTGACTGCAATAGAAGGAGATCCTGAGGATCCACCACCCACTCTATAGGTGTTGGAAGGGTTATGCTTCAGGCCAGCTCCAGTGGAATCCCATGGACAGAAGCCATTAGGGGCTGGAGGGTATTAGAACGTTCCTAGAGTGCTTTTTTCATTCATTGCAGGCTAAGAAGTATCTATTTTTTCACTCCTCAGCTGCCCCATGAACTGCAAATCAGAAGATGGGAGCAGCTGGAAGAACCACTTCAAAAGTACATTTCTAATCCAAATAAAAATACTAACATAAAAGGTTTGTTAGTAGCCCTCTGGACACAGTTAACTCTTCTAAGGAAAGAAATGCAGTACAATTTGTAGATCCACAATGGCTGCAATTTTGGTCCCAGGAAAAAAATGTAAATCAGCAATTCACTCTTTTCACATGTATTTCTATAAAAATTAGCTCCTCTGATTTTTTTTTCCTTTTTAAAATAACATGTCCATCCAAAATGCTCATCCTCCTTCCTTCTTCCACCAAATGGGTTTAATATGGCCTGAGTAACAGTCCTTTATCTCATTAACTGCATACGCAGTTTGAAGCTGTCATTACCGCATATTTAATCAGTCACAATTTTCAATGCCTAATCTCCTTTTTACTGTCAGATCTTCAAAAACATAAATTCCAAGCAGAAAGGTTAGTTGGGAAACAAGCGCCAATCAAGTGCATTGTTTCACTGCAACATTATCTTATGTCATTAGTTGGCAGCAGCCATAAAGCCCTGGACCACTTCCAATATTTACTTCCATACACTGAGTAGAACCTGCCACTTCTACCCTCCCTATCACTTTGTTAATCTTCCAGTGAGTTTACACAGATTCAGATTAAAATAAGGATTCAAAAATCCTAGTCAAATCAGTTGGAATTATTTGGTTTGGTTTGCTTTCAAGGAGGAGTATGGCAAAGCCATACAGGGTTTTATAGAGCCAATCCTGCAGTAATGTGGATTCGTTTTACAGTGGGGCAGTCCATGACAAAGGTTCGATGCATAATTTTGACAAGCCAGTCACATCCAGTAACTTCTAATCCTTAAGGAACGTTTATTGGTCAATATTTGGTTTTAATCATTAACTTACGAAATCTAAAATGTAAGCAACAAAATCAAAACATCGTACACCATACACCCAGGCAAACAGGCTACCAGGTAGAGGGAAATCCCCAAGAAATGGGGGAAGAGGACCTCTGCTGAAGCATCCCATCATCTTCCAGTCATGGTCAGGGTGCCTGGAGCACTGCAGGAACCCTCACTGCACACAGCTTCAGAGAGCAGGTTTACTGCCTGAATACATGGACACAGAAATGCGCATAACAAAGGACTGTGCCTAACTCCGGGACAAAACCTCCTGCCACTTATAGAAAGTGACACCTGTAGTGGCCCAAAAGTGTGCATCCCCTGACTGACAGGCCAGAACCGAGAAGGTATGTTTATTTTCCCCTAAACAATATTTAAAAGAAATGGACCTTGATGCTTAGACATGGCAAACATAATGCTATATATTGTCCCCAAATGAGACTCTTATTTTTTTCCAGAAAGTCTTCGTATATCTCAGGATCAACACCTGTGCAAGGTTTTTGTTGTCTGAGGTTGTCTTTTTTTAAATTTATCTAAACAATTTTGGGAGTTAATAAAGTTAGATCTAGCAAAGTAGATCTGAAAGTACCATTAGAGAAAGAGCTCCCTAACTGTTCTAACATACTGCACTCTCTAGCACAAATTTAATTTAGTTTAAAATAATGATGCTGACAGCTCAGATAGTCTGCCTGGAAACAGTGCAAATTTCCCACCCACCTTCATTTGCAAGGTCCCTGGCACTCCACTCTTCAAAAACGCTGAAGTGCATGACAGTTTTCTAGAGACAAGCCTTCTGCAATGCTAAAAGTGAGATCTCCAGCCTTTTGGAGTGGCTTGTATTTGAACTCAAGGCTCCCGAAGGAAAATAAAGATCGCTGTCTTGACACCCTGACCTTAAGGCGTGCTTCCAGAAGCCATCCTTTTCCTGCTCCTAGTTTGAGGGCAATAACCTGAGGGTTGTCTAGAAGGCCAGGTGTCACCTCCAGCCTTGCTTCAGTCAGGCAAGAGGCCATGTTTCAACAGTGAATATGGCAAATCGCCTGCAAAAGAGCCCCCTCACTACTCCCTTACCTGCAGCAGCTAAAGACACAAACATGATTGATTTTTCAAGGCGAGACGTTGCCAGAGTAAACCAGTGCTTGCTGGTTGTGAAACCAGGTTTCCCAAGGGCTCAGAGAGCACAGGTCTCAGTGAGGACACGTCGGGTGACGTATTCACACGAGTACACAGCCACGGCTGCCTTGCGCAAGTCCACGGGGATGCACGGGCACAGCCAGCTGCCCACCACGCAGGATAAGGCACTCTGATGACTGTTCTCACACCCGCAAAACTCAGCAGCTGCCCCTTTTCCTACATGGCCTGAATATGCCATCAAGACGCAAGGCATGACTTCAATATTCATTGAGCAGAGCACTGCTTTGCCTAGAGAACTGCTCCAATCTCCTTGGGAGACTCCTAAGCCAAGACTGGGACAGTTTCCATGCACACTCCATCCTGACTCGTCAAGGCAAGAACACAAGAAGAGGTGGCACACAAAAGAAATTAAGTACTGTAGAAACAGGTTTCCCGGGAGTACACTATCATGTATTGAAGAAACATGGTATTCAGCAAACTACTGCCAAGATTGCTAGCAAGATTGCATAGTTCAGCAGTGGGGGCAGCCAGAATCCCAGTCAGGACCAATGCAGCCACTTACTCGCCAATTCTGACCTGCAATTAAAATCTCTCAGATCACCGACAGATTACAGTGTCCAGAATAAACCTCTAAAATACATGTTTATTTTGTAGGCATAAGACTGAATATGAACGCAAAACTGTCATACTCATACACATAAACAGAAGTAAGTTATCCTCCCAAATCAAAAAGAACCTGTAAACATTATTAGAGATGGCAGAATTTTTTCATCTCTTTTCAGAAACCCAATAGTTAGGGAATTTGTTTATAAAGCCCACTTTTATAAACTTGGGATAGCACCTCTCAAAAGCAGACAAAGAAAAAAAAAAGCAAAATAGGAAATATTCTTGTGTCCAGTCCAAATCTTAGCCTGAAAGCCCATTCAAAAAGTTATTTCACCTCCAGACGCAAGTAGAAAGTATTGTTTAGAAGACAGAATGGAAATGACTGAAGTGATATAAAAATTATCAGAAACATTCAGCAATTAGTCTGAAATTTGCTTTTTAACCTCAGGGCTGTAATTCTTTGATCTATTATTAATTATCACTAACCACAATCAGCAGCCTACCCATACATCTTAGGAGAGCGTACAAATTCCTATAAGCCATTTTACATATTATCCACAAACACTGGATTCTGGATTCTGTTTCTGCTCAGATGTTCCAACCAAAGGGGTTTGGGGTTTTTTTTGTCCTTTTAAAGAAAAGCCTTAATATATATTAACCCTAAGTTACCTCATCTCCAAATAAGAAATTTAGGCAATCCATTTTTTTTTCACAATGCATATATGCTGCTTACAGATGGCAGCTTTATAGAAATATAATTTAGCAACCAGCTAGCAACACATTCTAATGTAACTGTGGGAGCTTAATTCAAAGTTTAAGATAAAGAAATAAAATACAACTTCAAGTTTTTCTCTTGTGACCCATCAACAATCTGGGAACTTCTGCTATGACACAATTCAGTAAAGAAACTATCCTGCAAAACACTTGTGCACATACTGAATAGAGAAAATCAATGTTACTGATCCTTTTAAGAATTCAGAGTCATCAACAGCACGGTTTCGGTTTTCTGTGTCTAGGGTTTTGGGTTTTTTTGTTTGGGCAGTCTTCAGGGGGCAGGGATGTTTGGGGCTTGGGTTTTTTTTTCTTAGATCTTCCAGCACTGACTTCAGTAAAGCAGAGAAAGACAACCACCTAGCTCACATCCTTTCAGAAAACACAATGTTAAGCTCAGGTAAAGTACATAAATAAAGCTACGCTGCAAAGAACCAAACCAACAAACAAACACCCCCCCCCCATCAATATGAAAAAAACCCCAAATCCAATACAAAAAACCCCAAACAAACAGAACTCAAAGCAAGGTCAAAGCTTCCCATCAAAAAAGACTGGTTATTTGGTATTTTTTGTCCTGAAAGGAAACCCACTCTCAAGGTTTTGTAAAACTCCTAAACAGAAAGATGCATATTATAAGGGATGCACACGCACCCTGTTTCCAAGCGTGAGAAGGGAATGCCTCCTCCTGAGCACATGCACAGAATTGAAAGCTGCTGCCACTGCTCTAGTCAGCAGCAGTACAGGAGTAGGCTAGGTTGAGAACTATTGGTACGTATAAACAGGACCTTCCTGACCTATGATCCTTTCCTCTGTTGTAAATCAAAAAAAAATATGCCTTCCTCCAAGGTCAGCCTGTCTCCTCTAGCAGGAGAAGGCTTTCAGGAGGACCCAGCAGTTGGTGACCTTCCCCTGCAGTTTGCACTACCAGGGCAGCAAGCAGTCGAATCACGCCATGGTCTATTTAGGGTGCATTCAAACGTGCCCAATAATGCTGCAAGGCCTTGGACAATTGCACACAATGGAAATAGTCCTCATTTTTTTTCTGCACAGATGTCTCAAGCAGAGAAGACTGCAGCTGAAGTAAAGGAATTCATATCCTGAGCACCAAGCACTGTGTAGCAACCAACTGCATGTGAAAACTGATGAAAGTACTAAACTTAGACATATTTAATACCTGTTTTTCACAAAGTCTTTTTCGTTTCCTCGTCGGACCATTTTTATCATTCTTATACAGCCATATTGTAAAACACTGCTGCCAGAGAACAAGTTATGTGTCTAAATTCACCCTGAACTCTGGTATTTTCTGACCTCTGAGAGCTTAAATCCAAAATCACAGCACTCCACAGTTCACCAAGAAGTTTTCGTTGCAATCAATCCATTTTTAATTCCAGCTCCTACAGTTCCGTTCAAAGACACAACAGATACAGTTAAAAAACAGAAACTGCATTTTAAAAACACACCCTGAAAATACAAATGCTCAGACTGTGGCTTGAAAACAGATTTTCCTTTAGTAGAAATGTTGAATTAGGATGTTTCATAGTCTCCTTTCCCTTTCCATCCCTTCAGTCTGTTCTTGTGCCCATGTCACACCAAGCTGCTCACCAAGTTGCGTTGACCTACTGTTTTTTAGAGCTTCAGAGTGAACTGGATCAGGAATCAACCTGGCTATCACATACAATGCACCAAAAAAAAAAGGGCAAAACCAAAGTCAGACCAGACAAGGCATGGCCCACAAGTGTATCTCACCACTGCAAGCAATATATCGTTCAGCTACAAATGACAACCAAGAGCAACTCAAGGGCTACTCAAGCCCTGGTTTAGGGAAGCAGCAATGCATATCCAGAAATCTGATTCAGCTGGGCAGAGCACTTCACAGCAGGTTTAAGTTCCATTAATGCTAAGTGTTGGCTGAGTAAGGACAGGTTATTGAATCACAACTTAACAATTTACTCCCTCTGCAGACAATATGAGTACTGCACGAGTATTGATACCACTGAAGCAATCCCTATGCATGCTTACCTGTGTAATGCAATGCATATCCCATAAAACAGGGTGGGAACTTTTTTCTACAGTACATATTTCAGACTTCAGTGCCTTCCAGTCCTCATTAAAATTGACTGATCCACATTGTCATAACATTGATAAACAAAATTTCTTCTGATTGCTAAAATCTGTACATAAAGGTAATACTGCCTTCCTCTTTTTCAGAAAATGGTCAACAGAATACATCACAGTGAGAGTCTGTATCTCCACAAGTGATACAAAAGCTAGTAAACAATTATTAACTATTATCAGAATAAGCTACAGCAAACTCATTTCCAACAGACAAGCATTGCAAAGTTCAGTGGTATCAGCTGGCAACAGAAATGTTTTAGTAATACCTTACACACACACACACACACAAAGAAACAAACGACCTGGAGATACTGGCATTACAGGTTGACAACAGAGCTGTTATTTCTCCAGATTTGGAAGATCCACCCATTTATGGAGCACAATTTTCCAGCAATGTGGACTTTTCCCTGCCATGGCATAAGAGTCCACTGATGTGCATAATTTTAAGAGAAAATAAAGCAGCATCAGCAGTCACATTTTCAAAAGATACTTTAAACAGATTTTGAACTCCTCAACATAAAGAGCAAAACAACAAAAAAGAGCACACTCAACAAAATAACAGCAAAGAAAGCTGCAGAAAGTACAAGTCTGTTAAATGTGTGCTAGTACACTAAAGAAAACCTTTAGACCTCCTGGTCTGACATACTGATAGAGACTCCTAATTTCTTTAGCGAGAAACAGAGACGTGTAAAGGTCCCTGTTGTATCAAGATTATATACAGAGCTGTTAAAAACTACACAAAATTATACAAAAATCTAGAGAAACAAGTATAACTTCAAATTAAAAAATCAGAAGTACAGATTTAAATGGCAGTTGAGTATATGAGAGAATCATTGGTGAAAGAAAGTTTGCATACTACATTTGAGGGAAGCTAAAGAGGACAAGAGTCCTACCAAGCATGGAGAATATTTTAACAGCTTGGTCTTTTTCCCCTAAAGTCCATCAGCAAACAAACAGAGGTCAAGGCCATTCATAAATTTTAAAAATAATATTTACCAGACCTTTATCTTTCTGGCAGGTATAATTGTGATTAGCGACTATTCTAGATAATATTTAACATAAAAGTTTATTTACAAAAATACCTGCAGTAGCCTGAAATCAGATTTTAACCGGAATCACCCACTCAAGTCAGTGAAGGTTGCACATAAATGAAGCTCATGTTGTTGGGTTGGTTTTTTGGTTTGCATTGGGTGAGGGCTTGGGGGGCTGCTACAAGCAGGGTCTATGAAAAAAAATGCTGGTCCACGTGAATGGCTCAGGAATAGATAGGTATAAGAAGTCCCTAAAATATTGTCAATGACTGATCAAAGATTTGACCTTAAACCCTAAGAAGACAATGGCAGTCTTTGAATTAACTGCTTTTAACAGTCATAAATTAGACTCTCAAATAGCATGAAATAATGATTGAAATCTCCCTGCCTGAATGACAACAACTGAAACATAATTACTGATAGTCATATGTAACTATATGCTAAAATGGTAAACTTTTTAAATAAAAGCACATAATAAACTTGTGAATTCATCCCACACTGCATACCATCAGTGAAACTGCTGGAAGAAAATACAGTAGAAATATCAGCCCTTTTTCACTGCAACTGCTGAGACAAATGAGTATGTATGTGTACATACATGAGTTAACACGGAAATTAGAGGGAAAAGGCACATTTGCAGAAGAAGCTTTAGGTAAGAGCTAAAGCAGCAGAGAGGTCATCCTCCTCAATTTTTACTGTTGTTTCAAGCAGCCATGGTATTTTCCTATGCCATTTTGAAAATGCATAATTGGCATGATCATGAGGCTTAGGCTGGTACCCTCATTCAGATGAGCAATTACTTTAAAATGAATTCTTATCTGGATTTTTAGTGTAGGTTTCCATCAATGGCATCACACATACCTTATTTGTCAAGCCCACTTTGCAATTATTTAGTTTAGAAACCATTATTTCTTAGAAATGTCATTCAGAGGGTGTGGAGGCAGGGGATCTATACACACAGATCCACCCTCAACTGAAAACTAAACAGCTAAAAACCTTTCAAATCCATTAGCAGAAGAAAAACATTTAAAAAGGAATAAAGGAACTTGGTTTTGCTCAAGAGGCGCTCATTCCCCAAATACCACAAGGTGCGATATTACAAGGAAGGCTACCGCCAGCTTTCTTTGAAAGAACCTTAACTGTGGACGCCTAATAAAAGTAACTAAGGAAGAAAAAAGAAATGTTCTAGTTGACAGTGGTCACAGTCAGTAAGGTAGCAAGGCATTTTAAATGCCTAAACTATGCTTATCAGACACTATCAGCAAGTGTAACCAACTCAAGAAAGGTGATATTCTAATATGGAAAAAACTCTAATTTTTACAGTGATGTCCTAATAATTCGATCTCAATGTGAACAGCCTCCTTCATTCCTACTCACCCACTCCTTTTCACCACCTAAGCTGCAAGTCAATAGCAGTCTAAAAAGGGTACGATATAAAGGTTCAGAAAATAATATAGCCAAAACAGCAAATACTCAACGCTGGTCACCTATTGGCTTTAGAGAAGCATGTAGCCTATTCCTTCCATTTACTTTAGATTTTGCTTTTGGCAATTGATATTGCAGGGTAAGCATACCTGAAAAAAAAGATGAAGACTTAGAATATCAGAAACTTCATATATATTGCAGATTTTGAAGGGTTAATCACATGTCATTTGAAAAATGACTGACACCTGATATGGCTGACAAATCAAGAAAAAACCTGACTGGAAATAATAAGGAACTGGTTTGGATGCAGAGTGCAGAAGTACAATGCTGCTGTTCTGGTGACATGAAGGAAGACAGACCCTCCAATTCCCATATTGTGCTAACACGAGATGAATGAAACTTGCCTTGGGACGTTGGGTCTGACATGGTTTTTAACTATGCGTGGTTTATTACAACATTTTGAACATGAGCAAACTTGCATGTGATTTCCTCTGGTTTAGCTGGAATGTGACACAGAAATGAAGAGAAAGGTAAAGATCAACTCGAGGTTCATTAGCAAGACTGAGTTTTTACATGCATGACATCCTAGTTTGAACCTTTATGACTCACCTCATCAGCAGATGAATATCTGAGCAGGCCCCTAGACATCTATACTGCTAAAATGACCTCTACGTGAATTTACCCTGAAACTTGTAAGGGCTTTGAAAAGGTCCCCAGCTGTACCTGTTAGCATAAAACCACTGCCAAGCAGATTAAGAACAATATTTAGTTAAATAATGGGTCTGAGGGAAGAGATTTGAAATGATGAAACACGTCCTCATCTGAACTACAGATCAGGATGCCTGAAGTGTTGCAACCCTGCAGATCTGATCACCTGAAGATACTTCCACACATGCAGTAATGGCTCTGAGCACTAAAAATTTCAGGATTTCTATCCTGCAAAGTAACAGCTACATTCATCTGCCTATCCTACTGAGATACCAGTATAGAGAACAGAACCAGAAAAGCTTATCAAGCCTAGGTTATCATTGCGCCTGATGACACAGATTATCCATTTACTGGTCTGGAGGTAAATAGATGAGAAGAGCTACTGTGAATCTATGTCAGATCAGACGACTCCTTCAAAAGCCTTAGAAGAAACTGTCATTCAAAATTCAAGTACCGATGACAAACATGCTCCTACCAGTGTTTCCCTCTTTATTGTAGCTGTCCCAACAATGGATGACAATCTTGCACAATCAGCACTTACTCACGTAAGAGCTTTCTCAGCTGGCAGGAGCTACTTGCCCAAGTAACAGTGTTCAACTACAAAGTCAGTAAAATATTGGGTCTTTACCTTCAGGCACACCATCAGTCTTCTGGTGAACTTTTCTCACTATACAAGTAATGCAATTTATGAAAATTTCAGCAGGTGAAATAACAAGTAAACAGTAAGTTCATATTACTTGATCCCAGAAAGTAAGTTTAAGCCAGGCCTGAGTGTCAACGAATATCCAGCTAGGTGCAAAGTTCAGCATGGGGGGGGGATGCAGTCCTTTCAAGCTGAGAAAGTTTAAAAGTGCATTCTTTAGATACCATAATTGAAACAGCTAAATAAAAAATGAAGTATGGCTTGGAATATGACAAGGAGATTGCTGAGGTGCTGGACGTGTCTAAGAATAAAATGGAAATATTTAAAGGTTTGTTTTGGGTTTTTTTTCTCCCAGATAGATAGGCTGTTTTCCCCCCTCAAAACCACCACATTTTAGATATTGTTTTTCACCACAAGACTATTTTTTTCAGCAATACGCTGCATCACGCAAATTGGAAATGCTATGCATCCTCTTCACCCCACCTCAAGAATAAGGCAGATGTTTCTTTCACTGAGAGCCGCTGAGTATCTCATGATGAGAAAAAACAACTTGAGAAAGTTGAATGCAAATTCTGTTACCAGTTATTTTGCTGAGCTTGGGCACAAACTTTTGGTGAGCCTGTACGACACACGAAGAGGCTATGGAACTACTGTAACTCAGTCGTGATGTCAGATGTACTAAGTAACGTGTAATATTGACTACGAAACTAGAATTTTATGAGTGTCTTTTACAAGATACATGAACACCTGTTTACGAAAAAATACATGCTGCCACAAAACACAAATTCAAATGACACTATCACATTTCTCTTCCACCAAGAGTGATCAAATCAGTTTATCCATTTATCCCTTCCAAACACATCAAGTTCTAACAGCCCTCCTCCTTCTGGAGGCATTTTTCTATATATACAAACCAAATGTTCCTACAGTTAAAATACAGAAATAATATGTTGCCACAGGCTTGTAAGGTTTAGTTTTAAAAGTTAACCAGTTAAAGTCTGGTGCAAATTTTTAACCATAACAAAACCAGATTTCTACCAGTAGCATTTTCTTACCCTCATCTCAACACTTCATCTGAGGTACAACACACTCAAACACCAGCTAAGAAAGAATAACCATTATAGGACACACAAGAGCAATTTTACTAAGCTCTCATTATGGCAAAACCAACATTTATAGTACTAAAAGCTCATAAACATACAAAGCTACACTTTCAAATCTAATAACAATAGAATATAATATGTTCTTTTTAAATATTAAAGCCAGCACTTTGTTTTTATTAAAGGCAGAATAAAATACAGCAAAAAAACCTGCAAATCTAATGATAAGACCTGAAATGCAAACAAAGAATTACGCACCACCTTAAGAAATACCATTCTGCTCCTCATTTTAATTCATACTTTGATTGTTTA
Organism: Piaya cayana; assembly: GCA_013389865.1. Classification (NCBI taxonomy): domain Eukaryota; kingdom Metazoa; phylum Chordata; class Aves; order Cuculiformes; family Coccyzidae; genus Piaya; species Piaya cayana. Next base: position 262,810 of record WAAB01013150.1, read on the forward strand.
ATGCAGGAGAAGGGGGCAGGGAAGGGCAGGGGGAGAAGGGGGAAGAAAGTCCAGCAGTGATTTGCTTGCTCACCTGGACACGTTTTCTGGAATGTACTCTAGAACTGGATACCCATCACTTCTTCTGGATGCCAACTCCGAATGCGACTTCCAGGTCTCCACTAATGTGCTGACTGGAGGGAACGAGCTCAAGTGCTGAAACGCCTGCTCTCGAGTAACTGGTCGTGACAAAGATATTGTGCCTTGGGCACCGATCCTGTAGTGAAACGACTGTCCACCTGAATTTACACCCACAATGGCAGAGGATGGTATACTGTTTTCTTGGTAATAGCTGCCATCGTCAGGCTCCTGCTTAATTCCCACAGGTAGGCCTGAATTTGGAAACCCACCACCTTCACAACTTCCATCAAATGAAGAAACAGGTGGTCCTAAAATCCCAGAAAGAGAGTAATAGTCTTTGTCATCCATAAAAGAAAAATATGAGCCATCGGTAAATGGGAAAGGATTTACTGTTTGATTCCCTTTAAAAGAGGCACCAGAACAAGGATGCTTGGCCGACTCTTGTTTCACTGGTACTGAAAAGGGGGAATCACAGTTTATTTTGCTGCTGTCACCGATGCAGGCGCTGCCGAATGAACCATCTGGTTCGGGTTTTATGAACTGAACAAGGTTCATCTGACTATTGTTTGAGATGGCGTTCTCCATTTCCTCCATCTTAGGAAATGTGAGTCCTTGAGCACCCTTGTCCTTTGTTTCTGGACTGGGAACAGTATCTTGGCTTCTGCTAGGTCCCACCGGCGTGCCAGAAGCCAGGAATCCTAGAGAGTTGTTTACAGGGCTACAGATGGATGATCCCACAGTGCTAACCGCTGGACTAGAACGAGTCGACCTATTATTGGCATTGGAAGGGCTGGCAATGGAGCTCCTCGAGTTCAGGTTTGCAGGACTGGAGACAGAAGATCGCATAGTGATATTACTGGGGCTTGAGACTGGAGATTTCACACTGCAGTGACTGGGAGGACTGGAAATCGGTGACTTCATGCTACTTATAGGGCTAGAAAGTGGAGACCCCACGTTGCTAACATGCGCAGGACTGTGCGACATTGACCCTCGGTTCTCAACGTTTGGCGAGTGTGACAAAGGGGTTCCCTGGCCAATGGGGCTGTGCACGGCAAAGTTCCCAAAGTTAGCAGTAGTTGAGGACACAGAGTTAACTCCAGCAGGACTACACACTGAGGAAGCCAAGTTCTGAGGGCTGCAGCCTGAAGGGCTTTTCTCTTGACACATGATAGGGCTTTTGACAATAGCGTGCATGGCACCACCGTTGACAGCATTCCCAGAGTCCGACATCAAAGACCTCAAGGGCCTGCTGGTGCTGTGAAGGGGAGAAGAGCAATGGCCATTCTCCTTATAGAGCTTCACCAGCTGCTCCACATTCTGGTAGATTTTTCCTGGGCTTCCCTGGTTCTGCTGATCGTAGGGGTAATCGGCATCTCGTATCGAATCCATATATAAACCCATGGATTCAGCCACCGTTGCCGACAGCTCCTTCGACTCTGTTTCGGTTTTGATGTCAGAGGGCAAAAGACCAGGCTGACTGCTGTCTTGCTGCAGGCAGGAGAGTAGCTCAGGTTTTTCTTTACTGTTTCCTTGAGCACCGCTGTTGGCAAAAGCACCAGCACCAGGAGCACAGCTCACATTTACAATCTCCATATAGTTACTGTCATCAGTCTGCTCTCCAGCACCTATAGAAGAATACTCCACAGGCTGAGAAACTTGACCCCACCGTCTCTCCATATCTAAGCCTTCTGGGTAGCTGTGGTATCCTTTTGTCTCCATAACTAGCAAAGACATATACAAAAAAGTAAAATTAATAAATGACAGGACAGTGCGACTTCCTAAGGAAATTTCCTAATTTCCTAAGGAAACAAGGCGTATCCGCTCACTCTGTCTATCCTCCTCTCTATCTGCCTGCCAGTCCCATTACTCTGCCTCATCCATCACCTCTCAAACATCTGTCCAATTTCAATCAAACTGAGGGAAAAGGTCTCACGGATATGACAGCGCTATGGGTTTTGAGAGAAAAGCATTCCACAGTTAGAAAAGACCCAAATTCTTGCTCCCCGCCCTGCCCCAAAAGGAATGGCTTGGCAAGGTCAGAACAACCACCCACTCCCACTGGCTGCAGCCCTGTGGCTAATGCCAGCAACACTGTGGGCTGTCCCTCCCCCCCAGGGACCTGGGACGTAAAAAGGGAAGGGGCAGCACTGAAGGAGGGGAACCAGAGGGTTCCCAAAAGGAGGACCACGCTGGTATTAGGCAGGACATAAAGCCTGTGGAAATGGCTTGTATCACAGCTCTGCTCCTCCAAGGACAAGCGTGCTCATCTGAAGACCTTCCACTGCCACACTACAGGGACAGCAAAACAAGGGAAGCTGGTGAGCTAAGAGGGTTTCTCTTCATCATCCATCATAACACAGGATGCTCTAGAAGGAAGCAGCCACCACTAGGAGCTGGGCACTTACTAGTCCTTTCAGAGCTATACAAACATCCACCTGTATAGCTACCTGAGAAGACGCGAAGGATGGGCTGAGCTGGGAGAAAAAGAATGCGGAAGCTGAACAGAAAACATTTCTGCCCACAGAGGAAAGGGACTAGATTGGGAGGGAAGTATAGATCCTAAATACCTCCTATCCTGCATGCCATCTTCTCTAGGCAGAGAGAAAAATGCAAAACCTAGCCTCCATTATTCTGAAAATCATGTATAAGTTTAAAAAAAATGTTGCTTTTAAGGAACTGGCTCGCAATATCATTAGAACTGTAAAAATCTGAGTTGCAATAGTTATAATATCAATATTAACCAAATCTTTTTATTTTAGAATGTATTAGTTTTCCAATATTCAATTTAGTGTTTAATCTCTTTACTTAATGCTACTTAAAAATGTTATTTCATGCAAAATTATAAAAACAAACCAAATAAACTTAAAACGAATTACTCAAGTAATTCTCTGCCTTACACAGAACTATGGCCCTATGCCTACATTCCCCTCAAGCACAGATTCTACTAGAACATCATTCTGTGTATTGAGTCACATTCCTATAGACTAAAATTTTCAGACAGAAGTGCCTACTTTCACATAAAGTCACTCCCATATAATCACCTACCTCTGATTTAAGTGCTGAGCAAGCCTAATTCCTAGAGAAATCAATTGCAGCTGTGAGTGACCAGAATTTCTGAAAACCAGGAACTTAGTTAAGGCTTAAAATTAGGATGTAAGTGAATTTTAAACCTCAGAACCACCAGCAGAATCAATGAGTATCAGGAAATCTCAGTTACAGATTGAACACTATGCTGGTGCACGAGCTTTGTAGCGACCTCTCCCACAGCAGTAAATTTCAAACTTCATGCATAATCAGTAGGCAAGCATGCTTTAAAACTTCGGCAAATAAAAATCTGGGTCACAGAAACAAAAGAAAATAAATGAAAATGCCCTGGTCCTGCACTTCTAGACAGAGGCACTGTCTGGTAAAAATATTCAAGGGGAACGAAAAACTCCAGAGAGATTATTGGTGGCCTGATACAAGCTTGGTTTAAAACGACAGGTAAAAATTACTAAGAACGCAGCAGCAAAGAGACTGTTTGGGGCTGTTGGTTTCCGTCACCTCCAAGCTGTTCGGCGGATACCAGAACTGAACGATCACCTCACGGATTGCTGATAACGTAAGGGTCTGGTTTTGTTCTTCTGAGTAGAACTTATCACAACTTGACTAGCATGTTTATCCACGGCATCCACGCTTCACCTACTGCACTGACATGCCTTTTTACTCACTTTGACTGTGGGCTAAAACATTCACAGACAACAACAGAAGATGCGTCGGGTTACGGATTGAAACCGAGACCATCTACATCTGATATATTGCAGGAGAAAGCTTATATTATGAGCACAGCAGCTTCCTCAGAGTCCCTGTCGTCCCCACCAAGAAGAACTCAAGACACTGCGAGTACTGTATTTCATCCCTAAACATATCAACAAACACAGCCCTCTGCAGTACGAGTTTCCAATCAATCAGGCATGAAACCAGTTTCGCAGCAACAGTCAAATAAAAAAACCAAGTGGTACCTGGTATCCCTGCAACCAAAAGGTCACCTAGATATGGAAAACCCGAAGCTCCATGAAAACCAAACCGAGGGCTCAAAGTGACCACCCACTTCTTAATTCCCGGCGTTTGTCAACGGGATTTTCTTTAAGTTTCGCTGCCCGTGAGGTGCTTCGCAGACAAAAAAAACACAAATCGCTGCCCAGGGGACCCCAGTTTCAGGGCCAGGGCTGGGCAGGGGGTTCCCTGCTTTCCCCCAGGTCCCGGTCCCCCGGGGCTGCTCGCTCGGTCCCCGCACGCGTTGACAGGCGCGCCGGGAGCGCGCACCGCGCATCGCCCGCACCCGCCCGGGGGAGCATCCCCGCACCCCTCCGCGGGCAGAGGGCACCGCTCCGCGCCCCTGACCCCCACAGATCGTCACGCGTGGCGGGGGGGCGGGGGGTGATCCCAGCGGTGCTCGGGAGCCACCGAGCTCGCTTATCTCCCCGCCTGCCCGATGCTCGGGGGAGCATCACTGCACACACCCCCCCCCCCCCCCCACCCCNCGGCGCAGAAGGCAGCGCTCTGCACCCCTACCAGCCCTCCCCCCGCACCAGATACAATCCGGATCGTCACGCGTGGGGGAACCCGGCGGTGCCAGGGAGACACCGAGCTCCCTCCCTCCCTCTCTCGCCGGCGGAGAATCCCGAGAGCCCGAACCCGCTTCCCTCCCTCCCCGGGCAAGAAACGAGCTTTCGCCCTCGGCGCCAACGCCGCTCCCCGACCCCTCCAGGGTCCGGGTTGCCGCCGCGACCCCCGCGGGGACCCCGGCGCACCCTCCCCGTCCCGGCGGTACCTGTTGCGGCCCCCGCGGGCGCGGAGGGCGGCGCGGAGCGGAGGGGCGGGCGGCGCTGCCCCCCCCCCGCCTCCTTCCCCCGCTGCGCCGCGCCGCCCGGCGACACGGAGCGGCACCCGGGAGGGGACGGGAAAAGGTGCCAAGTCCTTTTAAAAACATGTCACATGCCCACATAAAGTTCGAGTTTACGTCCCGCGTGCCGCCCGCCCCCATTGGCGGCGGGGACCGGGAGCGCGGAGCGGCCGGGGCCGGGCTGCCGCCCCATTGGCTGCGTCCCGCCGTCACTCACCCGCCGGGCGACATGACTGATACAAAGTTGCTGCGACACAGCGCTGCGAAACGCATCTCCTTAAAGCCGCAGGGGCCGCCGCGGCCGCGCAGACACCGCGCATCCCACCCCCCCCCCCCAC
>WAAB01013150.1:271174-287017 GCA_013389865.1 Piaya cayana
TCTTGCCCCCCTCGCCATCCAGGGGTGATACCAGAGAGAGGGGCACATCCCCACAGCACTCAGGTGGCTGCAGTGGAGCCAAACCCATCCTCGTCTCAGACATTAAAAAGAAAAATCAGTGCTAACATCGATACTGGTTTTGAATTAATATTTCACTTGTGGCTAAGATCTTTTAAAGCCGATTATTTTTAAGTTCAGGGCATTAAATGTCTCTTCATTTAAACATCTTAAAGAAAAAAAATTATCAGGCATCGGAGAGAGGAAAAAGTTGGTGCTATTTTAATACCTTCAATTAAGTCTTTAGACATCTAAAAGAGCTGCTCACAGAGATGGAATTTTACCTGTGCCGAAGCTTCTGTAGGATCAGGGCCTTGGAGAGGGCGACTGTTTTATCAGCTGTTGTTTGCATCCGTCAGAGTTTGTGGGTAACTTGATAAATGTTAAACAGGGAAGCATAAAGTGCTGGTAAGGCCAGACTTGGAGATAACGGCACGTTCAATAGCTTAATTTCACAATTAGTTTGCTATATTATTGGAAGCAAATCATATTTCACTGTGCCTACACTAGTGCTCTATTTTTAGCCATAATGTAGCTAAAAAGGAGGAACCTACTGAGATGTATTATAACATCGAATGTGAACAGTTCTGTTCTCTTTTTACTCATTTAGTGTCATGCATCTGGTTTGGAATACAGCTAATTTATTAATCGGACAGAGCTGCTGTGGATGGGTTGGAGGCTGCAATTCCAAGCAAGAGGAAAGTTCCACACGACTCTGCAAGTAACCTGGAAAATCACAGTCATGCAAAAAACACTCAGGCACATTGGCTAATCTACCAATAACTGCTGTACTGAGCACAATTATTTTATGTTAATTTATAGTAACGGTGTATTTGGCTGATTGGTTGTGCTTCTTTTGTTTTAGTCTTCCTGCTATTTTTTTTTTTTTTCCTTTTTTTTTTTTAGGGCAAAGGTGTAAATTAAAAAGGCATTTGAAATGCTTGGAGGTGGCTTCAGTCCTTCTCTTTTTTTTTAAGAACAAAAAGGAGAGAGAAAATAAAGATGAGGGAATATATCTATCTTCTGTCTTAAAATCCAATGTTTGATTTCCCCCTCTCCCTTGTTTTACATACAGAGATGGCTGCTGGAAGACTAAAGTACTGTTCCCAGTACATGCAAGATGCTCACAGATTTTCCACAGATTCAGTAGAAACCTCATTTGTTTTCTGCTTGTGGTTCACAGGAGCACTTAGCTTTTTAGTGGTTGACACTATATCTATTTTTAGCAGCATTTTAACAGCTGTCACTAACAACTAAGATCTCATCTTGAACGGGGAACGGAGATTATCTGTTTTATTTAAAAAATCAAACTACATAATTATCAGATTATGAAATGCAATTTGGATCTTTATCTGTGAAGAGAAAAGGCTATCTTTTCTCCTTGTGCCAATTCTGGGGGGAAAAAATGAACCTATAGCAGGCTTGATAAAATAACAAATGGGCTTTGCAAGATTTGGAAATAATGCTATTACATACAAATGTATATATAGCACATTTCAAATTCCGTTAAAAGTGGTCCCGTTACTGCCTTCTGCAGCTGTGTTGCGATGGGGGAAACCGATGAGTTTAGTAGTAGTTTTCCAAGTAGGTCAAGAGAAGCAGCACGGACACCTCCGATGAGCGATTCTCTTCCTTCACATTGGATTTTATAAGAGGTTAATTCATGTCAGACACATGACACTGAAAGCAGCAGACAGACAAGTGTAAGCCACTCTGTAGCAGATGTCATCTCATTTCCTAAAGATAGTGGTAAATTTGCTATGGATAATGCATTACAAAACAAGATAACGCTGAAACTCAGCAAGTGTCAAATTTTACCTCCTCCTATGCTCCATAGAGCAAGCAAATTGGTATCAGGGGCTGTAGGAGCAGCAATGTAGTGTAATAGCAGCCTACTGTACCGTCTTACTTAGAGGTCATGTGCCCTATTTTGAGAACTGAACCAAAGCGGATGAAGTTTTGAGTCAGTTCCAACTAAGGCAGCTGGGCATTTCCCGCTTCTCTCCAGCTCCAGCCCAGGAAAGCAGGTGATCCCATGGCCACATATGTTATTCCTTTACCCAATATTATTCAACGACTTAATTTTTTTATGCCGCTTATCTCATGTGGTTTTGATTATTTGAGATCAATAGCTGATTGGGAGAAGTTATATATCAGAAAGACGCTGCAAAAACTTTGGAGGTGACAGATGAGAGTTTACTTTCCCTGTCCCACAGGTACGAGTCTTCTGAGAGAGGAGTCCATAGTCTTCTCTGACTCACCAGTTAATCGTGTTAAAGCTCATTTCCTAAACCATGCTGAAAGTCTGTAGAATTCTTTACAAGCCCTCGGAAAATGTAAGTAAGCATGTTCTCTATATGATGCACTTATGTTTTCTCAGATATCAATGTTTTATCTGTTTGATCTAATTTTGAACTTTTTTTTTCTAATTATAGATACATCTTTTAGCTGAGCAACAGAACATGTTCCTTTTCAACCTGGATTCTTGCTTTTCTGTCTTTTTTTTTCTTCTTCTTTTAATGTTCCTTAATGGCCCATGCTGTAACTGTGGTTGAACCACATCTAAGTATAGCACAATTGCATTTCTAATGCATATTGGCATTAGCAACCGCTTGCTTGTGTAAAGGGCCAAGACATGCATTTGAAAACACAGATTTCCAATAAGTTTAAAATCACCATTTTTATGGATGATTAGCACCAACAGTTTCATCGCATTCAAAATAAAAGTGTCTCGCAAAGAATTACTCGGTGTGAGTAATAGGCCTTGGTGGCAATTGTTGGGCAAGCAAAGCAAGGAATAATACATAGGCAGTACTTTCTATTTTTTATAGCTTTAATATTGCCAAATCTATTTACGTTTTTTATAGTGAACTTCCCTCCTGTTTACAACTTGCACTATTACTTGTAAAAATTGTAATTTGTAAAAAACGGACCAGTGAAAAATTGTCATCACCACAGAATGCAGACTTATTTCAATATTAATGAATTCCAAGCAATAAAAGGTAATGACAGCTAATTGTATCTTAATATTTATCTACTACCTACCGGCATTTTTACAGTATCAAATGGTAACTCATACCATAATCTGATTAAAATTTTGTAGGAACCATAATAGTACCGCACCTATGCCAAAAATACTGACATAGCATTTAACAGCAGTAAAAATAAGAGAAAGAAGAACACCCTCCAGCACTTAATAAATGTATCAAATGCAAATTGGAGGAAATTATTTAATCACTCTATAGGCTAGTTAATTTTGATGTGATTATTCACAGTTCTAGTAGCAACACTTAGCATGGAACAAGTCAGTACCAAAATCATCATGACACCAAGGGCATAAGTAGAATTTGAAGCTTGCTATAAAGAGGGAATTACCTTTCTGATTGAACAAAGGGGCAGCTTTAAAGTTCCCACAGCAAAAGGAGAAATCTTGTGTAATTTTCCAGATTCTTCTATAATCCTGAAATTACTTGCTCTCTGATATTATGCAATGAGAGGCAGTTTGGTATTAGCTACATGATCACATTCATTTTGAGACTTGAAAGACTTTTGTTTTCTAATTTTTTTTAAATCTTTATTTCCTGGAAAAGAGACATTTTGGATGGGCTCAGCCCAAAATATACAGTAGAGACTGAAGAGAGCAATGCCATGAAGCTGAGTTAAGAGACTGCTCAAGAAAAGTGTTAATTTAACACATGCCAAGACAGAAAAAGAGAAAAAAAATCTATTGATTTTGTTGAAAGTAGCATTACTTTCCTAAATATATGTAGTCTGGTTTTTTTTTCATGTATTAAATACCCATTGCCTATGTAGACTACAGTCCAACTTGAGAAGCTCATTCAATGTGCCCACTGGGTCCAAGCTGGGCAGTTGATTTTGCACAACATGGTGAGTTAGTTAGTCCATGTTGAATACATGTCAGTTTACACAGATACATAGAAAGAAATATATTTGCCACAAGGAATCATAAGATGATATTCTGAGAAAGTGTCCGGCTTTCAAGATGGAAGGTCCCACCAGAACTTGTCTGGGCTGGGCTGAATATCTGGTAACCAAAAGTCATGCATTCCAAAATTTTCCCACTGTGCTTGCAAATACTTAGCTCACAAGCCAGTAGTGACAGAAATTTTTGCACATCAGATGGGTTTGTCCCTAAGGCCTCAAACATATGCAAATAAACAGTGATTCACAGGTGAGAGCAGATAACTTTACCAACCCAGTTGCCTGACTGTGGTTTATTCTATTTTGGTGTAAGCATAAGTGCCAGTCACCCAGCTTCGTTTCCAAAAGCTGTGCTGTCAGTGTATCAGTGCTTCTACAATCTTAGTGGCTGCAGCATTCAAGTACTACGCAGACATATTTCTTCTGAGCTCGGAAAAGAAGAGGAGCATTATCACCATTTTATAGACAGAGAGTGGAGGAAAAAAGAGGTTGCAGGATTTTTCTCAGGTCCCCTAAGAAGGTTATGACAGTGCTTGGTCCTCTCCAAATCCCAGCTCGCTGCCTTTCATCACAGGGCCAGATTTCCTTTTTCACCTGTTGCCTTCCTAAGATTGCTGTATGATCATGAATGACATATTGTTAAAACACATATGGTTGTTGTCTGGGGAAGGAAAACGCACTGTGGTCTGTTTGGATGCATTCATTATTTAAATGAATTTAGGAAACCCTCATTGTCAGGGCTTTTTACTGTGTGGATTAGCAGCAGCCACTGAAGATTGGAGTTACCTTGCCTGTTTAAGGCTGGTCAGAAGAGTCACATTCCATGAACGTGCAAGAATTTCTGGCATGAATTCTTGCACATACACATTTACATCTTGGCTTCTGTGCATGCTGTCCATGCACTCACCACTTTGAACTCTGCTTTTCATGAGTAATGCTGACAACAACATTCATTCTTTCATATACACATGGAAAACAAACACAGAAGAAGCAGGAACAGGACCAAAGGAAAGTAATTTTTTTTTCTTTATTTATTTTGCATTCTATTCTCAGCTCTAACTAGACAGTCACAAAGTAGAAATTACGCATCCCTCGCAAGATTTCTAAAGGAAGATCAGCCAAGAATCAAAGAAAATCTTGGTTTTTAAGAGTCAAAGTTAGTCCAGGGCAGGAATGATAGAGGGTTTAGCAAATAAGAATATCTCCCAATGTGGTTTGGTTGTATTTTCTGTGTGTGACTTGTAATTGAAAAAATAGGCCCATCAGAAATCTTTTGTGTTCAACAGCTGCACAGAAGATATAACTACTCCTAAATGTAAGATGGGGTACTGATATTTTTCATCTGCTTCATTTGGTTCTGTTTCAGGGTGAAGACAGCAGTCAGTTGGATGATAATTCTGCAGATGAGCTTCACTTTTCAAGTCCTGAGCATTACTCTCTTCTACAAGAGGAGTACATGAGAACAGTGAAAGCAAGAACAGCATTGTTTAAGGAACTAGTGATGCTGAGCTGGATTTGCACTATTTATGCAGTTTTTATATATCTGTAAGAGTAGTGATTGTAACATGATATACACTGTCAGCAGAAAAAGAATTAGAACTTATTTGTCTAGGAATCATAAACAAATGAATAAATAAACCAGGCAGTACACTCCATGTGTGCATTTTTTATTTCAGAGCTTATACTTGAGGGTGTCTAGTTCTAAGCAGGTGCTTGCAAACCCGTTGTGGAGAGCAAATGAGTTCTGGGGACTGTCGCTCCTTGTTGATTGTTAGTGGGCGTAGATGCAGTAGATGTGAAGGTCTATGACTCACTGAGCTTGCTAAGGTGAAACCAGAAGAGAGTAGATAATTGCACCATTATAAAAAGAATTATCACAGTTTGATTACAGAAAAAAAAAATCTTCTAATATGCCATGACTGTTGGGAATTAAAATAGGAGATGGGACTAAAAACGAGGGGTTTATTTCAAAGAATGGCAAAGTGTCCCCTTTAATTGATCCATTTTAGTCAAATGTGCCAAAAAGATGATTTCTCAGATGGAAGGTATAATGGGTCAAAACAGCCTAAGGTATGTTCCTATGCCAGTTTTGATTAAAATAAAAAAGAAGACTAATTGAAGAGGCAAATTGACATGGGTGAGGAATTTCCAATCCAGAGTCTACAGGAATAGTTCATAAAGGAATTGTTGCAAACCCCTACCTTATATAAGAATATGATACTGAGTTCAAAATTGCCCCGTCTACTTTCATAATCTGTAAATTGAACGGTGAGAGGGAAGGATTGCAGGTAATCCAGGTTGATATGAAAACTTCAGATAGTCAGGGCAGTATGAAGAAGGTATTTCCTTTTGACAGGCAGTGAAGTATAGTATCGTGTCCTATAACCCAGAAAACATACACAAAATGCAGGAAGTATTTTGGCAATTCAGAACAAAAGGCAAACGTGGGATAATTTAATGTGGCTATATATTATATGGGTATCTATGGTCTTTTTAGAGTTCAGGAAACTTGGCAAGATGGTTTTCATACCAGTAATGACATTATAAAATGACTAGAATTTAAGCTGCAAAGGCAAAATGAAGATGGCAATGGATGTGGACACAGAGGACAGTGATATCTCCTCACTAATGGTGATGCAGCACAGAGGAAGACCCATCCAACCATTCATAGTTTCCATGAAGATGGGAAAACACTGGTGGATATATATTGATCTTCAGGTGGAGAGGTAGTGTTGTATGGTTCATGTGAAGAGAGAAAGGTCTTTCTTATAAGGTTCTTTCACAGGCAAGATACAAGACTCTCAAACACTATGTCCTAGTGACCTTTGAAAGGAATAAGACATGATGCTCCACTCTTGTTATGGATCAGTTACAAAACCCTTAGTTTGAGGTAACAGAGAGAAGAGTCTGTCAAAACCAGTGAAATGGCTCTTCCTCATCCTCCTTTGCCTCAGTTTCCCAACTCCCTGCACATAGAATCATGGAACCATCAGGTTAGAAAAGACCCACTGGATCATCGAGTCCAACCATTCCTATCAAACACTAAACCGTACCCCTTAGCGCCTCGTCCACCCGTGCCTTAAACACCTCCAGGGAAGGTGAATCAACCACCTCCCTGGGCAGCCCCTGCCAGTGCCCAATAACCCTTTCCATGAATTTTTTTTTCCTAATGTCTGTCCTAAATCTCCCCTGGTGGAGCTTGAGGCCATTCCCTCTCGTCCTGTNACACCGTTTCTGATCCAAGCCAGGATGCCATTGGTCTTCTTGGCCACCTGGGCACACTGCTGGCTCATTCATCTGGGTCATTGATAAAGACATTGAACAGGGCTGGACCCAGCACTGAGCCCTGGGGACACCACTTATAACTGGCCTCCAGCTGGATTTAATGCCATTTAGCACCACTCTCTGGACCTTGCCATCCAACTACATCTGTAGTAGCTGAAAGGAAGAAGGGAGGCTGTAGATTTACATGTTACAAACCTTACCTGAAGAGGTATGCCTTCAAGTGTGTTCAGTGGTTATTCCTTGTTTGGTGCAGCAGTGGCTACATAATCATGTCGCTTTGGGGCTTGCTAGAATGTAGCATTATGATAGAAGGGTGCCTTCTGCTTTCAGGGAACCAGACACTTCTGGAAACAAGAAGCTCCACATTGTTAGGATGATGAAAAAATAAAGGAACATTTTGGGAGTGTGATACTGAGTAAACTGTTAGGGTTTCAGTTTAAAGTTTTAAGGCAAATCCCACTACTCTGGTGGAAATAGGGTTTTTTGGGGTGCATTATGAGGACAAACAGTCACCAGACAAATGGGTATCCCAGAAGTTTACTAAACACCAGTTCTCTAACTTTTCCTCTCAATATCAATGTAAGTAAGTGAGTTGACACCATCTCGTGTGAGTGTTTCTGATTGGCATATCGGTAGTCGTTGGGGACAGGACGAGAGGGAATGGCCTCAAGCTCCACCAGGGGAGATTTAGGTTAAACATTAGGAAAAAAATTTTCACAGAAAGGGTCATTGGGCACTGGTAGAGGCTGCCCAGGGAGGTGGTTGATTCACCTTCCCTGGAGGTGTTTAAGGCACGGGTGGACGAGGTGCTGAGGGACATGGTTTAGTGTTTGTTAGGAATGGTTGGACTCAACAATCCAGTGGGTCTCTTCCAACTTGGTTGTTCTATGATTCTATGTTTCTATGGTATTTTTGATACTCAGCTTTGATTTAGAGATAATGTATTCTAGGTTCTCTCACTGTTTACATGCGGAGACTTACAGTTGGTTTACTGATCAGTAGCATGACTATGAAGTCTCATCAGCTAGATTGGTTCAACCAAAAGCCATAAATCCAGCAGGAGCACTACAGTGGTTTTAGCCAAAAATAAAGCCCAAAGTTTCCTGAAAGAAGCTGAAGAACTATACAGAACTATATCACCTGTGTCTTCCCACCACTCTAAGTCTCGAATCTGAGACAGGTGAATAGGGCAAATCTGTAGGCTTAGGAGATAAATAATTACTTATTAAGAGCCTCAGACTTTAAGAAAGAGGAATTTCACAACATTCAAATGCCAAGATCCTGCAGATATATACTGACTGAAAGATTTGGACCCTATTTTTTCTCCTGGTTCTGTGCTTGATCAGTAAGCACAAACCCACACAGATATAGCTATGCAGCAGATACACATGCAGATGTGACTAGATCCTGTATATATATATGAATTCATTACATTTTTACATAATACCATGCAGACTTGCAACAAAATGTGGAGATAAATACGAGGGCAGAAAATCAGACCCAGTGTGTGTGTTTTCATAGAACACAGAATAGTTTGGGTTGGAAAGGACCTTAAAGATCATCCAATACCAACCCTCCTGTCATGGGCAGGGACACTTCCCTCTAGATCAGGCTGCTCAAGGCTTCATCCAACCTGGTCTTGAACACCCTGAGGGATGGGGCATCCACAGCTTCCCTGGGCAGCCTGTGCTAGTGCCTCACCACCTTCATTGTGGTTAAATTTCTTCCTAATATCTAGTCTTCCCCCTTCCAATGTAAAGCCAGCCCCCCCCCGCTCTATCACTACATGCCCTTAAAAAAGTCCCTCCCCAGCTTTCCTGTAGGCAACCTTCAGGTACTGGAAGGCTGCTATAAGGTTTTCTTGGAGCCTTCTCTTTTCCAGGCTGAACAATGCAAACACTCTCAACCTGTCCTCACAGCAGAGGTGCTCCATTCCTCTGATCCTCTCTTCTGGACCCATACCAACAATTCCGTGTCCTCCTGGGATTCCAGAACAGGACAAAGTACTGCAGGTGGTGTCTCATGAGAGCAGAGAAGAGGAGCAGAATCACCTCCCTTGACCAGCTGGCCACACTACTTTTGATGCAGCCCAGGATGTGATTGGCCTTCTGGGCTGCAAGTGCACACTGCCAAATCATGTTGAGGTTCTCATCAGTCAGAACCCCCAAGTCCTTCTCTGCAGGGCTGATCTCAATCACATCATCCCCCATCTTGTATTGAAACTGTGGATTGCCCAGACCCAGATTGCACTCTATGTTGCTGTTTATATCATTGATGAAAATATTAAATAGCACCGGTCCCAGCACGGACCCCTGAGGGACACCACTTGTCACAGATCTCCATCTGGACAGCAATGTGGTTTAGATAGACAAAACTTTTTACGTTGGGGTTAGTATGTCATCAGGTGTGATAGTGTTTTTGAATGTTGTAGCATAGATTAGCAATAGAAAAAAATAGTTATTTTGATTGTTATTAGAGTTTTGTTTTTCTGCTACTGACTTTAGTTTTTAATTTTGTTGCACATCGCTCTACGTTTGGTAAAAATCTTAGTATATTTGTATAAACACAATTCTCAATACTGCTTTTTCATGCTTTAAGCAACATATTTCTTCAATGTAGCCTCTTTAAAAGAAGCATTTGTTTATTTGAGATACAGTTTCAATAACATGTGGCAGGTTACATTAATAAAACAAAGTGAGATGGATATCATGAAAGCAGGATTAAGTATCTTTAGGAAGATGCTCACATCCTAACTCTTTCTCTGTGATTTTATATTTTGAAGTGGAGAGATAAATAAATGAGAAGCATAGAATATGATTGCCTGATTCGTGTGTGTTCAGGAAGGTAGAGATTGCTTGAAATATGGATGATGAAACTGGATTCTTCATAAGATAAGGTAGAATAGATTATTTAGTCAGCCCAAGAAAGCAGTGTTCCTGAAGGAAACAACCAAGAGGCTGCATGCGGTGTAAACAGATTATATTTCTTTGAGATTAAAGTGAGGGGTTTTGACATTTGAGAGACCCAATTAAAAACTGGACTGTGCTCACTGTTATCTGTGGACAATATTGATTGCTGCACTGTTTACTCATAAAAGGAATTCTTTCTAGTCAAATGATGCATTTTTAGGAAAGAGAATGACCTCTGCAGGAGGAGGGGGCACACAATTATAAATCATACCAAATGTGATTGAAACTATCCCACGGGCAGGAAAGAAAATCAAATCAAATTAAAGCAAATATTGTATTAAAGGAGTTTCAGTGGATGCCTTGGAGAGCTTTGATTTTCATGTAAATGCTCATTTAGACTGAGGTTTACTGCCTCCTCAGAATAATGGAGAAGAAAAGAAAAGCATATTTAATTGGAAAGGGGGAAAATGCCAAGAAATAGATGAATTGCAATTCACTTTCTAGATTTTTGCCTCTAGATCTAGTAGCTCTGATAGTTCACTATCTTAGATTGTATGAAAGAAAACAGTAATTGAACTTCAGTCCATATAATTTGGGAAATCTTGCATTTTTTCTTTATTGTGTCTTCTAGATTATTGCAGCTTTAGATAATTTCCCTGTCAGGTCCTTTTGCATGTCCTTATGGGAATTGCCTAGCGATTGACAGCTTTGATCTGGAAATTGTTGCAGCTAAACTGCTAAAATTTGTATGGCGAGAACTGCCAAATAATTTGACAGATAGATGCCAAGAAATGACGTATGCGGATCTGTCAGACAAACTTTTTTAGAAGAGCCATCCTTCGAGTTTTTCTGCTTGGGTATGGTGAATATTGGGCATGGCTTATTTTGTGAGCTTGTGGTCAGTTACAGAGGGCTGGGGTACCGGGATGGGTGATGGCTGATGTCAGCAAATCACAACAAAAAAATTATCATCAGAAATGAGAAATAAAGGATTCTGTGGCCATGGAACCAGCTCACAGAGAAATAGTTTCATGCCTGAAAAAGTGTGAAATCAATGTAAAATGTTCCCTTAAACAAGTTTCTTAATAAGAAACCCAAGAGTAAATATCATTTCAACTGAGTTCAGGATGAATCTCAGAGCTCCAACATATTGTAGTTTTGCATATTTTCCTTTTTTTTTTTCTTTGTATTTACACACAAAAAAATACCTCAAAAGTTATAGCATTAAGATTTAACCCTGCACTGAGAATCAACACAATTATAAATGTCATGATATCATGCAGGCTATCAGGCAACTGAGGCAACACATGTTCAAACCTAACTGAGTAAACATATTTTATTTGCATTCAAGCTAATGCCTCGAAACTGGACTTGACCTCCTAGTGCTAAAATCAGAGCAGGTTCAAGGCCCTTTCCCTAATCTAACAAACTGAGATGCTGACTGCATAGCCTGTACTATTTCATATTTAAACCACTTTTTGCATTTATCTATGTACATGGAGATTGAATGCAGCAGGATATTGAAAGTCTGCATTTGTGTCAGGCTGGATGGGTCTCTGAGCTACTTAATTTAGTTGAAGATGTCCCTGCTTACTGCAGGGGTGTTGGACTAGATGGCCCGAAAAGGTCCCTTCCAACCCAAATCATTCTATGATTCTATGGTTCTGTGATTCTATTTTAGGCTTTAAGTAGGAGAAAGTGTCCTGATACCTAAAGCTGGCAATGTGCTAATTAAGATATACAGAAGAAAAGTTAAGTAACGTTAAGGAGGGAAGGAAGGATGCCATCCCATGAAGAAATACATGATGCTTCAGCCACTGAGCCCAATCACCAGGGAGGAGGAATGCATAAACAGGAAAAGGCAGTAAAGAAGAAGTCATTTAATTGTGGGCTAGAGAAGAAAAACACCTCCCAGGAGGTTTATTCTGGACAGCTGAATGTCTGTAGTTATGGGAGCAGGGAAGATGTCACTATGAGCTCTCTGGGTTGTGCTTGTCCTGGAGGGAGTTAGAGGTACCAGTCAGCCTGAACGGTGAGATGATGTAGCGACAAGGGAAATCAAGCTTTTTTATCAAAATTTGAATAATCATATATCTTGTTGGGTAGTGACTTAAACCATTTTTTCCACAGGCTTTTCTTAATCAGGTATTCCAGATTTTATGGACACTTTACTGTGGCTTCTGGTTTTTGTACATACAAACAGCTACATCTCTAATGAACTTTGAATTCCTGAAATATTATGTAGTGGTAAATGCTATGAGAAAAACAAATACATGAGTCAGAATAAGAAACTTTGGCCCTACATCTCTCCAGGTTTCAGGTTGTAATTTTAAAGTGTTGTTAGTAGTATCACCTCAGTTAGCAGCATGCTGTGGAAATGAAATCACTGATGTTTGTAAAGGACACAGGACTGGCAGTGATGAACACCAAGTAGAAGTTTATGAGAAAATTACTCTCCCTTCCATGTCTTTTCTAACTAAATCCTATCTTCATGCTCCCTCTTGCAGTGTTGGCCCCTTGTGTTCTCCCAACTTGCCCCGATCAGGGCTCAATACTAAAGTCCTGTCCCCCAGAACTGGCTCCTTGCTAAGCACTCTTTATCTCCCCTCTCCAGGCTCCCTGTCCATGTCCTCCTCTTGTTCCTCCTGTCCCAGACTCCATCTTTCTGGTGCCACAGCCACTCCCCACTCCCTTTCCATCCCTAGTACATGGTATCATCCTTCACTTCGTGTTCACATCCTGCAGCAAACACAGCATGCGACAACCTCCTGCCTCTTTGTGACCAGGCTTTTGTCCCCGGCACACTGCTGAAGTCTGCTCTCCAGAAAAGTGGAGAGTGGTTCAGACATGTTCCATGGGGTTGGCATCCTCACAGACAGTATCTGTTAAAGGCTAGCAAGTCCACACTGAGCAGATTCAATCATAATATTTATAAGGCTCATCCTTTAACCAAATATGGGTGGAACTGCATAGAAACTTCTTTGACATAGCTTCTTGTCCTTGCTCCAAAGTTATTGCAGGGCACCAGGTTTTTCAGCAGAAAGCTTGTTCTTGAGTCAGTTCCTTAGAAATACTTGAGCTAATTCAGCTGAAATTCATATTTTAAAACAAAAGCAACAACTCAGTGTGGAAATGTTTTGAAGCGTTTGGAAACATTATGCGCAATTGGAAGTAGGCTCTTCAAGGTGGTTAGCAGCCCTGTTAATAACTACCGCCTGTGCTGATACTAGCAGTGCAGGTAGGAGCCACAAATCTAATTGAACTAAAACTAGGGGTGTTCTGGATGTAAGCTGAACAAAGAACTGCACTTTGTCATTTGAAGCTTTGGAAAGTCTGGGAAGTAAGCAGAATTTTCTTGCATGAGATACTGAGGTGCCCGACAAATCTTTAAAGTTCATCCTGCCTTGAGAAGGAGGTTGGGCTAGATCAGCTCCCAAAGTCCCTTCCGATCAAAATTTTTCTATCATTCACATTTTTGTCATATAAATTTCCAAGTGTTTTATATTCTAGGTTTCAGGACTGTTATAATTCCTAATAATGAACCACTACTGTCTGGTAGAAAGTTGCTTTTAAAAACCAGCTATGTCATACATTTTTAATCAATTGACCTCGGCTAAGAGGGTTGAGAAGCTTAAGGAAAGAAGAACAACCTTCTGTCACCTGTAGAACTGTGCGGTACTTAAGTTGTGCTTATTTGTGGACTAGGTTGGCCGCTGTGTGCTGTGAATTCTTCCCATGCCTTAAACTGTTCTGTATGAAGGGTGAATGCCATCATGATTCTAGCAAGAAGAGCAATCACAATAGCAATATTCTGCCATTTCCAAGAACTACAGAGCGAACCCTCATAAATAACAGACTCTTTCTCAAAGCAATAAACATGCCAGGGTATGAAATTCATCCTTTTATTCATAGATGTAAAAGCAAAGTGTGATTTAATGTTTCATACCTTCATTGTTGTCAGTAACATCCTACCAGCAATCATCCACAATAAACTATTACATTATTTCAAACTGAATACATTATTTAGTGTTGAGGAAGCAATGTATTTGAGAAAAATCAGGTTGAATATTTGTTCACAACAAAGGTTTTTCAAATATCTCTGTTCCTCATATATAAGTGTATGTATTGATTTTTGTTTCATTCTAGAATCATTTAACTGTGAAAGAAGTCAAGTGCTAACATGCTCTCAGCTCTGCTAGCAAAATACTAACAAAATGGAGGCTCGAAGTGTGTTGTGACTCCCAGAAAAGGAGTATGTTGTAAGAGAATGTAGACTGTAACTACCTGCTGCAAATCTCCGAATACACCCTGAAAAACTAAAGCATGCAAGAAATGTCTGGTTTCTAGTACAACTGGTTGCACAACACTGACTCCCCTTTGGTCTAGCAGACCTCAGATCTGTTGACCTGGACAATCTCTTTGGGTGAAGTTGATACGAGAAGTGCTTTTCAGTAAAAACCTGAGAATAAGTAGAGACTTGCTTAGCACGCTTCTTTACAGTTTTATAAACATGTGTCTGTTCTGTCAGAAAATCCTGCAAAAAATTATAGCGAACAGTATTCTCTTGGGAATACATGACTATCTGAGCAAGAGTCTTGTCCACAGCATTCCAAACTGATTCCAGACATCTGAACCCAAACCAGCCAGGTGTTACAAGCTTTCCCAATTTGCCCTGTGACACATATATTCCCTTTCTTCCCCCTTTTTTTCTGCACATTTCAGCCAAGGGAGGTATATGGTGCAATAGACTTCGTACCATAGATTTAGCACTTGCAAAGCAAAATCAGTGACAACAAAACATACACGGTATTTCCTAACTACCTTCCCAGTCAAGCTGTAATGAGGCTTCTTAGGGAGCAACAATTAGGTCTGATTGTGTTGGGAATCAGAGCAGATAAGTTATTAGCAAAACAGTTATATTAGGAGAATCAAATGATACTTTTTAATCACAATGCTCTGTTTCCCCAGGCAGGATTTTTTCTTTCTCTTTTTAGGCAGTGGATAAAGAAGCAACATGGTTTCCTGCATGCTCATAAAGATATACTATGGGGTAATAAACCTGAATAATATTCATTTCCATTTGTTATAATGATTGTAATAAATCTACAAGGCATAGATGAAAGCAGTTGTACTAGCCTTACATCTCACAGAAGATAAAAAACCTTCTGAAAAGGACAGAATGAAGTGTTTATTATGCCTTCTTAATTTTAAGTACATTTAAAAGAATTGCCATTTCCTTCTGTTGCCTCATTTACAAGCACCAAGTTAGGTGGTAATTATAAGATAATTCAGTAACACTCTAAAATAATGATTCAGCTAATTAATGCTGAATTACAGAGGCAGTCCTACACAGATACTTATAACACCCCCATTAACACTGACAGAGTTCATCATGATTATTCCAGCAAGCACTGAAGAAACTGATTAGACTATTTCTTGAAAATGTTTTCTTTCTTCCTTTCTTCTCTTTCTTTTCTTTCATTCTTCTTCCTTTCTTTTCTTTGTTTTCTTTCATTCTTCTTCCTTTCTTTTCTTTCTTTTCTTTCATTCTTCTTCCTTTCTTTTCTCTTTTCTTTCTTTTTTCTTCCTTTCTTTTCTTTCTTTTCTTTCAATCTTCTTCCTTTCTTTTCTCTTCTTTCTTTTTTCTTTT
>WAAB01013150.1:287196-327643 GCA_013389865.1 Piaya cayana
CTCCTCTCCTCTCCTCTCCTCTCCTCTCCTCTCCTCTCCTCTCCTCTCCTCTCCTCTTTTCCCTCCCTATAAAACTGTGGCCTTTTATAGAGGTTTTGATCATGCAGATGTCTTATGGAGGACATGGGGCATAGGAACACACATACATGCAGCAGTCACCATGTGCAATCTTCATGAGGTCTCTAGAGCCTAAATTCCAGATATTGTGCTGACCACTGAAATCAAGACCACAAAAGGGTGTAGTCTTTTGGTTCCGAGCTGTGGACAATGGGCATGTTACCATCTGTGGTATTTTGGAATTTGACTGATGGTGATGTAGGGCAGAGGACAGGAAGGACTTCTTACTCAAGGTCAGTGGAGAGGTTTTGTTGCCCCAACATCCCAGGGCCCTGCATCCTTCTTTCTTTTTTCCTCCTGTTTGCTCTGCAGTGTCAAAGTTATTCTGGTTTGCAGTCTTGTGTTTGCTAGAGCTTTGTGTTTTGTAAATGCTGTCATATTTGTATATGCTGCATTTGTGCCTCGTTGTGGAAAATGGAAAGGGGACTACATGAAAGCTCTTAAAATAGACTTAACTATTTTTATGTAAAAATGGACAAGCAGATTCTTAAAAAAAAAAAGTAGGTGTGGTCATTTTATTTACATGTAGAGAAGCACAGATCAGGTTAATAAAACATACAAGGATTTTGAGACAGCATGCTCAGATGTCCCAAGCAAACTTTGTTGTCTTTACTGCCTGTGAGCTGATATCACTGTTTTGCATGAAGTATAACTCATTGCTGCCAGAGATGACTCTGGCTATGACACGAATCTACCCACTTATGCCAGATGCCTGGACATTACCACCATGTGTGCTCTCTTACACAAGTAATATTTACAAGGCTTTTGTAATATTATGGCACTTTTCTTATGTAAGGACCTGTACATCCAAATGTTAAATATGTGCTTGAGAGGAAAGAAGTTAGAAGTTATATATAGATATACTACACAGCCACTGGGAAGCTGAATACCAGCTCATCCAATTAAGGGGTCTTGGCAAACACTTTTTGCCCCAAACTTGTGATTTTTATTTCTAAGTGGGAGCTCTGCAGAGGCTAATGTGTGAAAATTCCCACAGTGAAGCACACAGGGCCCTGTGCATCACCGCCGCGCTCGGCCCTTGGCTTCCGCTCCCGGTGGCGGAGAGCAGGTTCTCAACGGAGGCAGGCCAGAAGAAGCACAGCATGAGACAGCAGCAGAGCTGCTTCTGCTTCATGGTTCTGGCTGCAAGATGGGAACAGTCTGGCAATGGTGCTTGCATCCCTGTGGGGGGCAATGGGTGATGGATCTGCATGCTGGCACTGTGTCTGCAGCCCAACTATCTCCAGCTGTCATAGATGGCAGCCGGCTGCGTTACAGCCAGTTCAGATCTGGGCTTTATGGTTTCATTGGGTAACCAAAATCGTTTTCATTCTGGCCAGAAGAACTTAAAAAATGTAATGTTATGGATACGGAGGCAAATTCAGACTTGGCAAAACACAGTTGCTTTCACTTGTGTAAGGGCTGAATCTGTTTCCTGGTGTTTAAGTGACCGGTTGCTTCCCCTCCCTTCAGTGTAAAAGTATTGCTTTTGCTGTCCCAGGCAGCTAGAGGAACTGCTAAAGCATGTTCGTCCAGCTCTTGAGAATCAGTGAAAGCTGGAACGGGTTCAGGTGGAAAGTTATGGAATTGCGATTAGAGTACCAAACTCAAAAGACCGAGGCTCTGCTTCCGACTGTGCTGCAGACTGTGAAGGCATAACCTAATTTTCTCACTCTCCCATTTGTCTATCTGTAAAAAGGGATGATAATCTTTTATTCGTCTATCTTACCTATTCATAGCAGAATACATACTGAAATGTAAGCAACGATAACAGAACATTAAGCAAATGGGCCTGGGAGTATAGATGTGGCAGAGCTGGATAGACAGAATCAAACCAAATATAATGAAAAAGAGAGCAGATATCAAAACTACAGTTGGCTCCATGAAAAATCCCTGCTTAGAAACACAACTGAGGGCAGGTTTTGTGTAGCTCTCTTTTTAGCTTGTCTGCTGAAGTGAGGGAAGTAGAGAAAGGCTCCCTCCATTCCAAGAGCTGGAGGTGCAGATTTTTTTGCAGGCTATTGGTGGGACATGCTTTGCTAAAAGGGGAAAAGCCTGGGCATACACAGGGTACTGCTCATGTGACACCTGGAAATCCGAGGTGGCTGAGGTCTTAGAAATGCCTTTGTAAATACACTGAGTGCTTGCTAATTGCCAAACAAAGGGATAAATTTATTCCCTGATGAATGAACTGTGGTCAGCCAAGGAAGAATTTCAGAGATCATGTATCTGTTGTAGAGACTAGTGAAAGAATGGAAGAAATGGGCCAATCTGGCCCTTGTAAAGATAAACAGTGATTAGAAAAAGGAAACAATCCAAGGAACAAGCTGAATTTGGCAAGAATACATCAGCACTCTTGTTTTCCAACCCTGCAAGTGTACAGCCTTTAGGCAAGACCAGCTCCAGTGGAAAGCTTCAGCCAGCAAACTGCAAACACTCTAAAAAACTGATGATAGGCTCTTTGGGAGCCTCTGTTGGAGGAAGATTCTTGTTTGGCAAAGTGACTTGCATACTTCTGGCACTAAACAAACCATGTCTAACTATGGTGCTTCTGTGGTCAGCCATTGCCACACTATTTTTGTGCTTCTTTCCCTTAACCCACTCTATGGGCACAGTCCCTGCGGCAAAGGAGGCAGCTCTCTCCAGCTTGCCGACAGAAGGCAGAGGCTTAAATTTGTACTTGAAGAAGGACTCTTGATGAAATCCAGAATCATAAACCAAAGCTCTCTCTTGGCATTAGTCATATGAGTCAGTACCGCCCAGCATTTCTTCTGCAGCAAGGGCTGGGCATGATTTTGGGACTCCAGCAGCAACCCACAGTACAGGGGCAGCACCTCATCTCCCCAATGCTCTCAGACTCAGTAGCCACCACATTGCTCACTCATGGTGGCCGTCCACACCAAGCCACTGCTGGCAGCAGCCACTCTTGTTCATCGGGCAGCACACCTCTACCACCAACCACGTTGTCCAAGGAGCTACACCCTGCCCACCAACAGCCTTTGCCACCCAGTGCTGCACAGGCAGAAGTCTCCACTGCTGCTTCCCACTTGGATGTCAGCTCTTTCCTTTTGGATGGGGAAGAAAGCCTGTCTCTTTTGGTGTCCCTCCTCCTTAATGAGGAAGGCTTGGGCTCAGAGCATCCTGTGAACTATGGGCCAGCTGGCCAGCTGTGGGGTTGCAGTGGGCTCTGGGGGAGGCTGCAGAAGCAACAAAATGTGGAGACGAAGATGTCTGACATCAGTGAGGTTGGCTCTGATGCCTGGTGTTTATGGCACCCCCGAGTAGGAAGGAAATCCTCCTTTTCCTTGGTCTCTCTTCTCAGAGAACTTTTTAAATATGAGATGTATCCAACTGGGCAGTCAGGGAGCTGATGAAAAACTTATGTGAGGTTTAGAAATGAGACATTATTGGTCCTGTGGGGCAGGCAAGTGATTTGCTGGGGATTTCACAGGCAGTCTGAAATTGATAAAGGGAACTTGCCAGGTTTGAGTTTGTTTCACTTGTACCTTCCAGATGATATTTGTGTTGTGTTATCAGCCACGCATTATTTAACTTTGCTGTGAACATAACAAGATTTCTACCTTTGGATATGCACACACTAAATAATTGAAATCCAAAAAAATCCATCAGTCCTCTCCCAAGTGAGGGTAGGAGAGGTGACCTCCTGGGGACCACAAGTGCCAGCAGAGAGAGATGGGGGCAGGGGGCCATGGGGCTGGAGCAGTGTGTACCATCACCTCTATTAAACGAGACCTCCCCTTCGAGCAGCTCTGTATCTTCCCATTAGAGTGGAGTAAGGTGTTTCTTTCCCCCTCTGTTCTAGATTCCTATTGTAGACCAACCTTTTTGTTGAACAGCTCACACTGCTTTGGAGCCAGGACTGGGCCTTCACCATGTGTATTTCAAAATCATTAAACGTGTGAGCATCTTATCATACTGACCCTTATATGGATCCTAAACACCTCCTTAGACCAACACACAGACCTGACTGGCACTGCCTGCTTTTGTCATGTTTAAAGATTTTGTGCCTCTGCGCTCTTACACGCCTTTTGTAGATTTGCTGGAAACTCTGAAGTGGCAACTTGTAGCTCAGCAAACCCTGTTGTTTTCTGCTGTGCAAAACTGTTTGTCAGTGGAGCTGGGATTTCAGGAGGGTGTTTGCACAGAAATATAATGAGGCTTGGCTGGTCCTTGGGAGCAGGAGTGATTTTGAATGGCTGCTGACCTCACGGGGAATCTGGGCTGAGCTCAGGCAGAAACCACTGAGCTGGAAACAAAAACCTGGGGAAACTAAAGCAGACTCTCCATCTTCTACTCTGAGTTAGCAAAGATGTGGTTTATCCAAAAGTCTGCAACAAGTCCTAGAAGACACATTCATAGCTCTTAAAAAATTATTTTTAACAGTAATATAAATGTTTTAAATAGGTCTGTGCTTTTCAGTGTGTTTGTGTGAAGTGTTCACTTGCAAATGAGCCATCCCTCTCTGATTCTGTCCTGAGGAGTAGCCTTGAGCTTACTCTTTTTTCTGGATGTGGGACCTGTGGGTTAGGCTCCTGCAGAGGCTTTGCAAAGTAGATGAATGCATTTAAGCTCTTGAAACTACAAAGAGAAAGATTTATTTGTTTGGTAGTCAGGTTTATTAGTTCTCATTCTAAAAACATCTGTATAGCAGTTAGTTTCTGATTTCCACAAAAAATACCTAGAATTACAGGGGAAAAAAAAATGGAGGAGTTGTGTTTAAATTAGAAATGTGACATAAGCAGTATTTTTGTCCAATATAATTTTTTTAAACAATTAACTGTCTTCTGGAAGTAAATCTCTCCTCTAAAAGAAAAAAATAAAGAAGGGTTTGCTTATATTTTTTTTTTAAAAAAACCCAGCAACACAAAAGAAGAGTTGCCTTTGGCCAGAGATCAATCATGGAAAAATTTCTGCCCTGTCAGAGAACGTTTTGGAAACGTACAAGGCTGTAAGCAGATGATCTGATCCTGATCCCACTTAGCTCACAGCTGTTTTGCTCCTGCTGTAATACCAGTGACTGCTGTGGATTTACCCATGATTTGCCACCTAAACTAAGATCTGGACTGGGCTGTGGGTTATAATGGCATCTACTCAGCACCCTCCCCACTAGCAGTTGCTAATGGTGAAAGAGAGTGAAAGATGCTGTCACAGTCCTTGTTCTCCTGAGTAGTGGTAGTGAATGGGACTATTCACATCCTTAAGACTGCAATACCAGGCCCCACCTAGCTGAGCTATAAATACTGAGATGCAAACCTCAAAAGATAAAGTGCTTTAATTCTCATGGAAATCCTAACATTAAAAAAAAATACTTAGCTGCTCTGCCTAAATCACCTCTCCTTTATAAGATTTTAATAAAGATTGAAGACTCTTGCAGAAGTTGGTATTCAAAGTACACAGCACTTGGATTACATCATTGAAAATGACGTAATTGGAAAAATCTCTGCTTGCATATCTACTTCTTGCAAATATTTCCGAGGAAAGAAGTGTCCTTAACTTTCTGCTCTGATACTTACTTTGAAGTACAGAAGTTCAGGAGCTGGTCTTTTAAGCCAAGCTACCCTGTCTCTATACTTGAGCTGTTGCTTGTCTTACTCTCCTCTGGGTATTTACTAGAGCTGCTGTTGGAAGCAGGACATGGGTGAGATGCAGCTTTGGTCTCACCTGATAAAACTGTTCCTATGTTTAATTTTTATAGGTGCAGTACGTAGCACATGAATCCAACATAGCCTGGTCCTCTTCTTAGTCAGCCTGTGCTGTATAATACTTGCATGTTATTTGAATTACAAAATTAAATTCTAGTCTGGCATTTCATATAATCAGAAAAGAACTCTGTCAACAGCTCTGGTGTACTTGTGCTGCAGTTAGGGCAGGTACAGGATCCACATGTTGTTGTATTTCCCCCATTGGATATCTTGATACAAGCAGTCTTTGAGGCATCTCCTGTTACAAATAAAGCCTGAAATTCAAAGCTATTGTGTGATTATGGAATATAATTTATACCTCTCCAAGTCCTGAGGACCTGAATTGGACAGCTTTGTGGGTAACTGTTGAATATGTTTAAAAATATGGTAAAAAAAGTTGCCATTCACTAAGGAACTGGGACTAGTTGCTTATTGTTTCTAGTCACAGCTTATATTCAGCTTTTTTTCAAAAAATATGCACCTGACAGGAGATGTTTGTTTATATTTTTATTAATTTTGCCAACATGCTTCTCAAAGCAGATGTCAGATCTGACTTTTGGTCATCAAAAAACCCATTAAAGTCAACAGAAAAATGCAAGCCATGATGAAAATGAAACTTGAAATGTAGAATGTGAAATATAGAAAATGAAATGTAGAACTTCATAAGATTTTGTAGCTGTTAAATGCTGCCTAAAAGTATTAATCATCTTAAATTTATAAGCCATTAGCAATGAAGTTTCTAGCTCTAGCAGAGTTGTCAGTGCTCCATTGGTTGTGAAAAACTGTACTTCACAAGTCATCGCTGGTGAATTAAATCCCCACAATTGCTGTCCAGGTGTGATAGGTAACAAACATTTAATGATGTTTCAAAGGAGGCTTTTTTCCTGGTTCTGTTCCTATAAAATACTTTCAAAGAGTCAGCCCTGGATTCTACAGACTGGGGAGTCCCAGGGAGAAAGCTGCATTTCCTGGGCTGGGCATAGAGCATTTGCAAATTCCTGCAGATTCATCAGAGTCAAGGAGTAGCACTTCTTTTCAATGACATCCTGGGGCCAGGACTTCCATTCATTAATTATGTGGAAGAGGACCTCCTTTAGTCATAGCTGCCAATTTTTAATGTAATTGAGTGTCACCTTATCCTCATATGACTAGGGAAGAAAAGCAGAAGCTCTTGCTCAACATCCATTTGTTTTATGCCCTGACATATTTTTGTGTCACTTGGGGCTTTGTGTGTCTGATAAAAACAGGGAAAGGCCATATTTACTAGAATTTGAGCTAAAGGTACCAGGAACTAAATTTATTTTCTGCATTTTTGGCCAAGGGAAAACCTTAAAGCTTGCAAAGTTTGCAACTGGTGTTCCCTCAGGTAAAGGACAGGGTCTTTCATGTAAGGAGGTGCTGTGGCTCTCCTGGGTCTGGCTGCTGGTGACAATCAAGCAAGAGAACCCTTATTCTACACCATTTTACAGCTTTTTCAGTGCTGGTCAAATTTGTCCCTTTAGATCAGTGAATCAGGACCAGCCTTGTTAATAATATTCAGAGTATATCTTCCCTGCTGTGAAAGTTTTAAAAATCCTTTACAAAAATAAGAAAACAAGGTCTGAGAAATAGTTCTATTGTGTGATGTTCAAAGCATTTTTTTCTTCTTTTCTTTGGAAATAAAATGAATGAAGATTAATATTAGGAAGCATGCAAATAAGCATATATTTGTAAGTAAACATGAAGTAAACATGTACTGCTTTAGGTCAGTTTTATGAAGCTGGATCCAACAGTTTCAATTCAGTAAATATTAATAAGCAGACAGAAAAAAACCTTTCTTTCAAAGTCTGGACACTGAATCCAGCTGTCACCTTTTGGATGGTAGCTGGCCATATCTCAACATAAGCTTATAAAGGAAGTTGACTAGAAATAGAATGAATAAAACTCATCAAGTTGCCTTATGAATTCTACTTTTTTTTGTTTTCAGAATAACTCTGTCTTACAAGATGATAAACTGACAGTCATACAGGAAAAAAATCAGACAGACACTTCTTTTCTGGATAGATTAAACTCTCTAGAGATGGGTAAAAATGAAGCAAATCAAGTACATAATCTTTCTTATTCACATCAATCCATCTATTGTGGAAAACATCAGAAGTCAGCGTGTTCTCATGCTGCTGAAATATTATTTCAGTGCTATTTCTAGGCTGAAAAGACAAATATCAGAGAAGCAAACACATTACTAATCTCCCAAGGAAAAAGAAAAACTCCAAAAAAGTCAGAGCACTAAGTCCTACTATATGTCAGCAAACGCTGCTTTGTCCAGAGAGGGTCCACCAGGAAGAGCCAGTGCTGTTTCCTGGGACTCAGTGATTTAGAATCCCTAGATCTCTAGAATCAGTGATCTAGGTCTCCAGGAGCTGCCTCCTTGTCTCTCTCTATCAAGCATTTGTTTATTTGTTATGGTTGTTTTTTCTGCTTCTTTTGTGAGAACATTGGTGGAGAAGGACTAGACAGAGGGCTTCAGAAATGGGGTGCAAAGGCATCAACTCATGTTGCTTCTGTGCCGTTTAATGAAAAGCAGACCGACCATCAAGTAAACA
This sequence comes from Piaya cayana, assembly GCA_013389865.1. Classification (NCBI taxonomy): domain Eukaryota; kingdom Metazoa; phylum Chordata; class Aves; order Cuculiformes; family Coccyzidae; genus Piaya; species Piaya cayana. The sequence goes on from WAAB01013150.1 coordinate 295,598, forward strand.
TAGATGACAGGGGAAGTAGGTGACACATTGTTTGTACTGCTAGGCAGGTGGTGACTGCCAGAGTGTGATCCTGTGTACTGAAGGCTTCCCCAGAACAGGCTTTTCTTTGTTGGACCTTTACAGCAATTGGTTGCTAGCAGTCTAGAGTATAATCCATGACTAGAGCATCTCTTCAAAGCAGTGTGTAGAGATGAAATGAGATGCAAAATGCTTTTGCCTAGTCATTAGATCTTTACCAGGACCTAACAATGATTTAACGGCTCCTGAGTAAACACTGGCACTTCAAAGAATGTTTGTGCTAATTTGGCTTTGGAAATGAGAAGACAGGTAAGATGCATGACCTCTGTTGAGGCATCTTTTGATGTCCTGTGTTAATACTAGGCATAATGATTGTTCATTTTTCTGTCTCAAAGGGAATCGTCAGTAATGTCATTCTGCCTGCCTGTGGGCTCAGTTTCTCACTTGGAGTGCTGAATATGAAGCGACATACATTAGAGGCCAAAACTGAGCCACTTTTTTGTAATACCGTGAATGGAACAGAGTAAGACGTACAAGAGAAATTATCTGTGTGTCCATATGTACCAGATATGCTTCAGATGCAAGCTTGTCTTTCAAGAATGTTAATTTTCCTAAGATTAACCTCTTACATCTCTTCTTTGCACATCTACATTTAGTGATGCTGTACTGGTGCCTGGAGGGTAAAGTACCTATATATAAGGATCCAAGAGTCTCGGACTTGTGGGTCATTTGTACCCATCAATGACATCTCAATAAGCTTTCTAACTTTTTATGTCTTTAGTATGTAGTGAGATATTGTTTGGAAAGTATGCAAAGATGTTTGCTGGTTACTAGGCACAGTATAGCCACTGCAATGCACCCATCTCATGCATATAAGGTGAATCATTGTCTATTTCTCCTGTTAATGACTCAGCAACTCAAGAAGTGGGAGTGACCACTAATGATTTTGATCTGCTAAATGGCACCTGGTGAAAGCCATTCTTGTGCAACATACTCGGCTAAAGTGGACTTGCTGATGTCAAGAAGTCAGAGACACAGTTGGGTAGCCCAGAGACGTGCCTCATCAGTGTGGCCACAGATGAAGTGTTGTTATTTGCATACTGATGGGAGTGTGATGTGGGTATATAACAAAGAGGAATGCAAACCTGGTAATTACATGCTGTTGCAAGAGCTTGTGCAGGTGCAGGTGGTCAATTATGGCTGTTGTGTTTGTTTGACACCTTTTCATGGCCATTTTCCTGTATAAAGCACAGAATTATCTAGGCTGTGCCAGTTGTCCTGTTTGATAGAGCTTACTGCAGATGACACTGAGGTACCATGGGAAACTGAGATATATTTTTCTCATAAGAACTGTTTATCCTTCAACTTTCCAGCTTCAGCAACTGCCTGACTGAATAAGCGGCTCTTCTATCCATGCAAGCTTGGTCCCTTTTTCTGTTGAAGGTGAATGGCTGTGTGGGTGAGTTGTTGATTGATCATTTAATGCTCTCTCAGCCAGAATTAAGTGGGCAGATCTTTGTGCAGCATTGTGCACTGAGAGCTGCATTTCCAAGAACACCTTAACTTTACATCTATTCACGTTCACATACTTGCTTAATCATGCTTGTCCTCAGACTGACTCGTCAGTAGTTGATAAAGAATATGTTTTTTTTCCATGTGCTTTTGTACTGAAACTTGGTCCCTGCTGCAAATGAAACAGCTTGGATCAATCAAAAAATGTTAGGAAATATATGGCTTGGGTGACTGTACCTCTGTTAAATAAAGGTTAAGCATGTTAAATATAAGCATGTTAAAATGTTATTTGACATTCTTATAGCCACAACAATCTTTGCTGGTGTACCTTTGATCAGGCATACTGGTATGTATAGTCATATATATATGACAGAAGGTTATAAAGCTTCCTTCTGGAGTTTCAAAATTCAGATTAACTAACTGTTACCCATGAAAAAAATTCTAAAGAAAGGAGAGGCTACATAAGCAAAACAGGAGAGCTGTTCAATAAGATGTATTTTGAAGGTGCATGTCAGAACAGAAAAGGGTTTTTAGAAATGGAAAATCTTTCATTACGTCCATTATTGATATAATTCCACCAAGCATTGCATTAAAGAAATTAAAGATGTAACTCTAGAAATCAAAACTGAGGAAATCTATCGGCAAATATGGTGTGTATAAAGTACTTTGCGTTCTGATAAGAGCATGTCTAATTTTATATTTTAGCCAGTAAAGGTCATAGTTCGTGTCTCAGTGCCCTTGTGCCTGGAAATCCATCACAGGACTTCAGCAGTTTGGATTCTGTGAAACATTTCCATTCTTTGCTTTGCTTGAGACATCCTACCTTGCCTCAGGGGAGTAATTTATCATTTCTGTACAACAGATCTGCTTCTGTAAAATGGAGACATTTCCACTCTTCATAAGGGCATTATGAAAAAAACCCAACCCTAAAGCCTGAGAGATGCAGACAGCCCAGTGGTAGGACTTCAGATAGAGTGCATTGTTTGCTTGGATCTTATTCTGCATTACAAAAATCTGCATAAATCTTCCAAAGATGTTAAAATGTATGCTTACAAATGCAGAATTGGTGTGTTATAGAAATGTGAACCACTCACACTGACATTTTTATAATTGTGATTATGATGATTCAGAGCATTATACTAACACGAACCCTGTCCAATCAGGATCAGGAGAAAGCACCAGTGTCTGTGCAAAGACCCAGCAGAGTGAAAAGTCAAGATAGCCAAACCATAATAGAGTACGTAAGCCAAATATGAAGGTATTATTATATGTATGCCTTGTAATTTTTCCCTCCCTTCTTCTTTTTCCAGATGCACCTTGCCATGTTTCCCACCTCTTTTCCTGCAGGAAGGCTCTGCCCTTCCTCTATCCTACTACTGTACATTCCTCACTGCTTCCCCACCACACACTCTACAGTGCCTGCTGGAGAGTGGCTGCCGACCTCCCTGCCACGGCTCTTTGGTGGAGAACCTGCACTGCAAGTTTCAGCTCAAAACAAACATTCATGGCTGAGCTATGAACCCCCAGAGGGATAGATGAAGTGGATTAAAGCACTAACTCTTTGCCTTTGGCTTGAAGGTGCATTAGGACAAAAGTTAGAGTGAGTTTCAGAGTTAACTTTTATTTGTCAGTGTGGCTTGGATTTGGACATGGCAAAAAAGACCAAGAATGAAATGGCACTGGCTGAGATATGTTGGTCAAGTTTCAGGAGGAGCCTACAGTGCTTCAGCTAATCTGACCTACTTAATGATGACAAGTTTTGAGAATATTTCAGGAAACATTTTACTTTGGAAGCAAATACCAATGCCTATGGACAGCCCTCTGGAGCAAGGCCTATGGGAAGAAGAGACACTCAGCATGGTGCTCCTGGGGTAGCTGGCCTGACTGGGGAAAGCTCTCCTAGGGAAACACTCACAGTCCTCCTACACCATGCTAACTGTGGTGGTGGTGGCATAAGGATGTCTGGGGACAGTCTATGTCTTTGCAGTGGTTGGACTGTGTCCTTTGTGAGTGGGTCTTTGCTTTGCTGTCCCATGTCTGCAGGATGGTACCTCCTTGGGGTTCTTGGTGCCTCCGTGTGCTGCTCTGTAGTCATCCTCTGATGCTGTACTAGTTCCCTTGCATCTTGTGGACCCTGTGGGAAATGTCTAGAAAAGTCTGTATACAGTGTAGGCTTTGCCCCTGTGTGGTTGAAACAGAGAGGACAAACAAAACCTTAACTGTGGGTCTAGGGCTGTGTGGAAGGCTTCTGCTCTCTTCACATCCCTAGGGAAGAAGGAACAGGGCATCACTCAAAACCATTTGTTTAAATCGTCAAGACTCACTAGAACTGAATAACAGAAGGTTAGTTGTGGTAAATAAGAGGTAGAGCCTTTAAGAGGCACATATGTACAAGTCAGTGTTTGCTCTTCCTTTCCCACATTAACTGTTGTCTGACAGTTTAATATCTCTTGGTGTTTTTAAAGGGGGAAGCAGAGGAAGAAAAGCATTAAGGAAGGTTTATCCAAATTATTATTATTAATAATAATAATATTTTCCTCAGGGTAAAGAAAACCCTTCTTATTGTATGGAGTCACCAAGTTTGAGAATATTTACAGCCATTCACTTGTGCACAATGCCCCAAGGGTTTTGTGGAGGTTCTTGGGACACCAGCGCCAGCCCAGGATCTGTGTTGGGGTCCAAGGCACTCTCCTAGCTAGCATCCAGGCAGTGCTCACCCTCTTCTAGTTCTTGGCTTGGAGTGTGGGAGGGGATGGGAAAGAATGTGTTTAGAAAGGAAGGAGAAATGGCTGGAAAGGGGATGAGAGAGCAACTGGGAGAAAGATACCCAGAGAGAGAGGCTTTCTCTAAATAACTGCTTATCTCAGCATATTTTTTAATTTTTCTAATATTATAAGCCACAGAACAGGATACACAGGTATGCATGCTGGACGGGAGGGAGGGGTGCTGTAACTGTCTGCATTGAACTGATATTTATGGTCCTTCAGAAGTCATCCTGTAGCACCGCTGGTCCGGCAAGCTCAGTGGTGACTGTTGGGCTGAAACACTCCCACTCAGAATGCATTGTGGGATGGGTGTTTAGTAGTGCTTTCTTCAGCCAGGGTAGTTTCTTCCAAATGAAGAAGTCTGTTCCTGTATGAAAAGCTGCTACACCTTTGAAGGGAGCTGTTTGAATGAAGCTTATGACTCAGAATACTTAGAAAGGGCTCTTTCTCCTCTGATCAGAAATGCTCTTAAATGGCTGTTGCAAAGGAAATAGGGAGATGGTGTTTTCACTGATCTCTTCTCTCAAAACATTGAGGGTCCTGATAGATAAACAGCCAGTTGATGACTTGAAGAGCTTTGAATAAAGCACCATGACCTCTTTCTTCATTCTTAAACTGAAAAGAAAGTTAGTGGGGAGGAAAGGAAGCTGGGATTGAAACTACTCTGCATACATTCCCTTCCTCATATGCAGGCAGAGGCTGTACTAATTATGATGAGGCTCAGGAGTATAAATTCCCTCCTCCTCACTTCTTCCAGTCCATTCCTTGCTCAGTTAGGCCAACATTATGAGCACTTTTTCTCACTGATGGTGTATTATAATATCTGATCTGCCAGAGAAGAGAAAACAGAAAAGAAAGGACACCACACTTCTACTTGTTTGTTTGTTTTGTTTTGTTTAATGCAAGTAGTTAGCTTGTTCTAACTTTGGTTAGGCTTCTGGAAAAACACAATAGAAGCTAAGTTAGAGACTAACAAAAATCTCACATTTAACATCAGTTCTTATAACATGTTGACTAGTCTTGCAAGAGTATTTGGAACTGCAAGAAATGCTCTGCCAGATGCCACTAACTGAAAAAATAGCGAACATTAATCCTTCCTATACCTATAGCTATATATAAATGCACTGAGAGATTCATACTGGTAGGCATTTCTACAGGATGGAATTCTAACTTAACCAAACACCTGAAAATGTGCTAGATACAGCTTTGCCAATCACCCAAATTAATACACAAATTGGGTAAGAACTATTCACAGTGATGATAAATTCCAAGCAAGTAGAGCAAATTTGTTGCAGTACATACATGCAGCAAGTACTACAGAAAGATAAAGTGAAATGAACCAAAAAGTTATTTAAATTTTGGTTACATAGGCTTGCTTTATTTTTTGAGAACTGGCAAAAAGCAAATTGTAAAGGGAATCAGCATAATAAGCTGTTGCTCTGTGCCTCAGGATCACTGAGAGGAAAGCTAGTGAGCTGCATTATGTTTGTGCTTTAAGCTTTTAGAATATATCATGAATAAATGTGTCTGCAGATTCATCCAGATTTCTATTACTGTACTTTCATGTGGTATTCTCTGCGAAAGTTTGATACTGTAGAAAAGAGAAAAATACCTGTAGTTATTTTTAACAGTTCATAAATACTACGAAATTAGTAGTTTCCTAATATGAAAAAAAACCCCAACCAAATAACCTGTGGAAGTTCATCGAAGCAAGTTTGTCTCCATCCATGAGTAAAACCTAGTAACAATAGTGTATACCATGTAAAAGGCAGCAACACTTTTTAATTGTTACTAAATTATTTTGTGACAGGGGTGTGTTTTGCAGTATTAGCTCACACATTTGCTTTCGTGTGATGTCAGAAGAAGAATGAACCCCTGATCCCGCACAGCTTGGTACGTATTGGTAAAATGCAGTTGTCTGGCATACCATTGACAGTAAAGATGTATTTTTCACGAGCCTTGCAACCTGTATTGCTTTGTTGTAGAAAACAAGCTGTGGAAGAAATAGCACTAACTCCTGAATATAGCTGGCTGGGAATTCTACAAGGAAATAGCTTTCCATGGGAAATAATGCATGATTGTCAAAATGAAGATGTTCTGGGAAGCAGAGAGCCTAAACCTTTGCTGGACCCTAGGCTGTGCTCCAGTAGATGGATGTGTGCTATGGCAGCGCTGTGACCCTGGATCCCACACAGGGATAGATGTGCTGCTGCTGGAAGGTGCTGGAGGGACCCTCTCAGCATCTCTGGCCTTCTGCAGGGTTGGGAGTCCTGGCCAAGATGAGGCTGCTCTGGGGTAGCTCTGCAACCCTCAGTCGTCATTGCACACCCGGCCACCAGTGAGGCTCTGTATGTTTCTCACTGTGGAAGCAAAGCTGACGGCTACTCTATTTCACTTCTAAAAAAAATCTGGTTTTCACAGAATAATTTCCTCCCCTGCTCCTGGATTTTCTTTTTAAAAACATAGTCTTCAGAATATTTGTTGTTCCTGTTGTTGGGGAAAAACAACTTTGCCAAACTAAATCAAGTTTCTCAGAGTATGCATTCCATGTGTTTCATGGCTATATAAATGTTATGATATATATATTAAAAACATTATCATTAAAATCTTCTCTATCTCAGAGAGAAATACTTTACTTTTTCTATAGAAGAGATCTACACTCTTTCATTCAACAAAATAACTCAGAATGTGATTTATTTACAGAAATTGACAGCTCTGTGCGCTCTGAGTTCATTATTTACACATAGATTCACAGCCCAACAGTCACCCTATCACCTGTGAACTTCTAACAAAATATAACCACTTTTAATAGCAGAACACTGACCGTGTGTAAATATTAAAATTATTTCACATGCCACAGCAACACAGCAAGACATGATTCTTTCAGCATAAAATAATGTAGGAAAAGCTGTGACTATTCCAGTGATTATAGAAAGCTTTGTTGAAGTTTTGAGCAAGTATTGCTCAGAGAAAAACAGCATAGATTTAATAATTCAGATTTTTTTCCATGTATCTTGAATATGTTTCCAATTTTATATATTTTGAGAATATGCAGCACTCAAAATGCCTAATTTCTTTTTCTAATAATGTGTTTGAGTATTTGTTACCCTACAGGTACGGTATTTTAAATGCTTATATGTCTCTGTCTCTCATATTTACAATAGATTTTTTGTGCTTGAATACTTTTTAAATCTTATCCTTTTTAAAGTTGGTTGCACAGTGATACCTGGAAAATTCTGCAAACAGTTGTTTTTTAATAAAGAGATTCCCACAAAACCTTCATTATTGTAGTTATTTATAGGGAATCACCTAGTTTGTAATCCAGTGCACATTTAAAAGTGCTGGATGAATACATTTCTCACAGCTTTATTATATTTGGATCTTTGCACTCAGCAATAATTCTTTCTGAAGTTGCTTAAACGATGCTGTTATTATGGGGATATTTAGAGGAAAATAAAACACCAGCTTTATCTACCTGTTGAACATCCATTGCCCGAAAAGACTTTCATTATGTCAAATGCTGTGCTGATATTTTGTGTGCGAGTATCAGTTTTGTGCACTAACAGGGAAGTCTTGCACGACACAACTCTTCCCTCTTGCTAAATAAAACTACTAGATAGCCATGTGCAATGTTCAGAGTGCAGAGAAATTGTTTCAGGGTGCAGTTGGAAAGGAAGAGGCTAGTGGCAGCAGACATGGCAAAGAAAATGGGAAGAACAAGAGCAAGCTTTGTATGAGCATACAAAAGACTGTCAGTTCATGCACAACTCAAAATATCCCTAGAAAGGCACAGTTGCAAAGGTTAAGATTCTCATATGATTGAAATAATTCCCATTTATGTGTTACTTGCTGACAAAAGCTGTTGACTTATTTCCTACAATGTATTCCAAGATTTTAGTATTTGTCTCTGTCAAAACCCTGAAATGAAATGTTCTGAAGAAATTTAATGTTCAGCTTTAAAAAAAAACCAGTTTGATTTGAACTGATTGTTTTGATTTGTTCTCTCTACTCTTTTCACTTTCTATTTTCTCATCTGTGGAGTTCAACCATTGTGAATTTTGAAGCTAGTATGAGGGCTTAAAAAATTTAGATATGGGTGGCATTGTGCCTCAGATGCAGCAAGATAAGATAAAGCCAATTATTGCTGAGTGATAAAAACTAGGGATTTAAATTAAAACTATAGGGAGATCTTTATAGCACTACTGCTTTACTATTTAATTACTTCTTTCTTGGGAAATTTTGTGCTCAACATTTTTTTCTTCCGCTGTTGTAGATTTCTATACACTGCTTTTTGATTTTCTCGTTTGATCTCTGATTTGGTGCTGACATGAACAGAGTAAGACTTACTAATAGGCAAGTAAAGAAAGCATAATATTTCAATTTTCTCTTTTATCAGAACAAATATTTCTTAAGAAAACTATGAAGAAGACACTTCCATGTGTCGTACGCAGATAATTACTGTCACAACAGTAGCTGGCTGAAAGAAACACTGAACTTCCTCTTGTTTTTGTAGCATTTCTCTTCATTCCTCCAGTGCAGGAGGGTGTCTGCCAATATTGATGGCCTTTCGCTTCACTAGTCCTTTTTTGTAGGGACATTAAAATTGATTTTCTGCATCTTGGCATATGAAGACTCAAAAGTGTGTTACATGCCCTATTGCCCCAGAATGTGCAGTCACAGAGCAAAGGTTCCAATGACAGAGACTTTTATGGTACCAAGGGGCCTGAGCTGCTGAACTGGAGGAGTAGAGAGAGACAGGCTTATTTATAGTGTTTCTGAAGAATTAGCCTGCCTTTCAGCTGGCTGCCCAGATACTCTGACTGAAAAATCTGCTTTCTCAACAGGAGAGGAGGCAAGGGTAGAAAGGAGAAGCAAATTTTCAAGACACACCAAGTAATATTGTAAAAAAAGTCATTGTTCCTTACAGCCATGCTTTGCCACAGGGGCTGGTGGAGACTTGTTTACAGTTCTGAGGTAGTAAAGGTACAAGTTAATGTTGGAAATGGAATTGTTAAGAGAAAACAGGCCAGGGGAAATTCAGAAATAATGTATCACCAGAAATCAAAAGAAGAATTCTGAGTATGAAGCAGCCTAGCTACTGCCAGAGTTTCCCAATCTCCAATTAAATCATCTTCCTATTCTAATAAACATTTAGCAGATCGTCTTGAGATGTAAGTGTCTAGAGTAAGTATGACTTTAGGCAAAAGAAGGGTGGAATAAAGATGTAAGACAATACTTTTAAAGACCAAGAGGAGGATTATACAGTAGAGACAATCTATTGTGATTGCCTGAAAGTAAAAATCTTTGTATCCTACATAACAAAAGTCCTTCTGTGTCACAACAAAATTACTGGTATGGTCACAGCTAATCTGTCAGTGAATGTAAAATATTCTGTTTTCTTTACAGGGATTGAGAACATGTCCAGTCACCTGAGAACTGAGGGAACCAGAGTGCTGTCTTGGGTACAGAGTTGTTCTGGATGCCTCTACTTGCTCTTGGAGAGACATAAAGACTGGGAGAGAGGCCCTGTCCATACTGAAATCGATGGCATGATTCTTGTCAGCATCATAGTGAATGTAATATCACGTGTGATCAACTGGATCACTGCAAGAATGTGTTTTGACACTCCTGTTGTTCCACATTTTGGCATTAGGAAACCCAACACCTGATTCAATCCAATGTTACTGGGAATCTTTTTCTTGATGAAAAGATGAGGGATGGGGAGGGGAGATTTAGATAGGAGACTGTCTAAATTTAGACTGTCTATGGCTGTCTAAATTCACGATCTTGCTACCATATGCAGCTCTGATCATTCTCTCAAAAAGAATAAAGCAGAACAAGAAGAGAAACAAAGAATGATAACAACAGAAAAAGAAAGCACGGTGTAGGTCCTGTAAGAAATAACTCAGTAGAGTAAAGCCTAAGGGAAAATATGGTAGAGATCTGTGAAATTACTAGTGGCAGTGGAGAAAGTGCATCAGGAACAACACATCATTGTTCTGCATATGATAAGAATTAGGATAGGCCAGATAAGATGGTCATCTGACAAGTTCAGAAGAATCAGGAGGAGGTACTTGGTCATGCAAAATACAGCTGAAATATGTTTGTCATAGGATGCTGCTGATGCTAAAGGTATCAATGGGCTCAATGAATCATTTGAGAAATTCATGGAAGGTAAGACTTAACATGTGCACGAACATTATATATGGGCTATAATGGACAGAAATTTCATGGGGAAGTACCATCATAGGTTCACTCTGCTCTTATCTGGTTTTCTGACATTCCTTGTCAGCTAGTATTGGAGTCAAGGGACATTTGGTCCAGCATAGCTGAAGTATTACAGTGTTAAAGCAACATTCAATTTCTCTCTCAGCCTCACTCAACTCAGATAATTATCCTTGGACACAGTCGGGACGTAATCAAGAGCAGTCAGGCTTCTAGGGAGGAAGAGGTGGCGGTAGGAATGGCTATTATGAATCAATTCATAGAGTATCTGTTTCTAACATATGTGATAAAGCGCACAGATTTGGAGGTCTAGTTAGATTTTCAGTTAAATAGATATGGTACCAAAGACATTTATTTCTGCCCTTGCCTATAGCTAGAGAATCAACATTTTACACAGACTCAGCTTAACCATTCAGTGGTTGCACCATCTGAGCAACAGACCTGGCTAAACGCAGAAACGACAGAAGGATTTTTTGTTATAAGTGAGGAGGCTTAATGCAGATGAAGTGGCCATATGGAGTGAAAAAACATAACCATTAAGAAGATGGAAAGATACTATTAGAACACGGGTTCCCAAAGTTTGTTTATGGAAAGCTGGCATAAGAAGCGGGGCATCAAGAAGCAGTATATGAAATAATGACTCTGTGACTCTCAGGCCCTCTCCCTTCTTGTCTCCCCAAAACTTTAGGTGTAGTCTTTCCTACCACTCTTTAAAGCAGAAGAATGAGCCACAGCTTTTAACTATTTTTCAGTGAAAATGAGTCTGCCGAGGGATGAAGTTAAGATGTGAGATATCCAGGTGTTTGGACTTCCTGGGTTCCCAAAAACTTGGCATAAACTTCCCGTGTGGAGGAGACTTTTCAGCTGCAAGAGCCTCAAACATCACATGAATTCATTGAAGATGCCTGCAGCTAATGTCATCTTGTGAGTCTTACCCAAAGGTATCTCAGGCTGCTCTTTGGGAACTCTGTAACAGAAGAGGCGCATGGCAAAATCATCAATGCAAGTCTTGGCACAGGAACATAATGTCCAGAAGTAAAAAAGTGGCTGAAACTGGCTGGATAAAAAAGCTGAATAACAGGAGAAGAATGATTCCTTCCAAAAACTGTAGGATCTACAAGAGTTACATGACCAGTTTAGGACTTCATTCAAGTGTAGGGAGGTCACTGATAAGACTCCTCCACTGATTGCAAGAGGTGTTGTGTAACTCTTCTATGGCAGGTATGCTCTTATGCAAAAGATATTCCTAGAGACAATTTTTTTCATGAATCACAATAATAATCACAGCAGATACAGCATTGTAAGCAGTTAAAATGGATGGATCAGTATCTGTCAAAACTATTTTTGGGGGCCGAAAAAATAGAGAAGCTTGAATGACACCTGCAAGCTATTCATAGAAAATCCAATAACTGTGTGGACAAACAGTTGTACATTCACAGCACGGATAACAGCCCTCAAAGCAGAAACTCAGAGTAAAATGAACCTTTTGGCATGAGCTTGTAATATGAAATCACTTTAAATAAAAACACATAAAACATTAAGCCTTCTGGTCATTTATTTTGCACTATGCAGTGGTACTGCCTCTGCAGCCTAGAGGTGATTAACACAAAATACCACTAAATCTCTACCTGTTACACAGAAAAACCTTGAAAATCCTCTTAATTATCTGTCTGTGCCAGAGAACACAGTCAAGTTTCTCTACATTTTTAATCACTGTTGTTACTGTTGAGTCTTCTCATGTTTATTTTTCGTGATTTAAATATAACGATTTTGTTGAAATAATGCTCTTTGATACAAATAATTTAGAGTAAAGAAGGTGTGCCAGCAAAGCTAAGTTAATTATTTTGTCTGAATGCTTAGCAGATGAAAATGATGATAGACCTGGGACATGTCTACACTGGGCAGGAAGGTGTGGTGCAGAAATCCCCAGACAAACGCTGCATAAGCGAGCTCCAGACCTTGAACCAGAACAGCCATGTTTGCGCAAAGCTACCGACAGGCAGCTTCAATAAGCTCAGAACCAAACCTGGGAAAATGCTGCTGGATCACTAGCTTTCCAGCTGGCCACCGTGTGATGCTGTACTGTTTGGGTGATGCTGGGACTCAAGGTTCCAAGTAAGCTTCAGTCTATGTGAAGGTCATATGAAGACAAGCTACAAGGAAGAAGGTGTTCCTCCACTAGTGGTAGCTGACTCTGGACACAAAAAATTAGCTGACTGCTTTGCTCCCTTAATTTTTCCCCCTCATATTTTCAGCCTATGTGAAGAAGATCAAAGCATTTCTGGGTTGCTTTAATGACCACAACACATCCTTGCCATTCCACAGTAAAAGGCATGGGAAAGCTGGTTGGACTTCATTCCTTGAATCAAATGTCAGAATGGAAGGTTAGTTAATCATTTCAGATTGCATTTATCTTATCACATGCATTTACATAAAGGTAATTATTTATATGGTACACTAATTTGTTTGTATTCCCTATGGGAAAAATCCTTATTTAATAGGAAGGAAACCAGCAGTCACACAAAAGGTGTAATAATACTCCAGTGCCACCTTGCGCTGCAGCCTCCACCAGGACACGAAGATGTCCCTAGAGCAGTCCTTGCCTCCTAGGACATGTAGGATTGACAAGGGATGGGCAAGGAAAAAAAGAAAGAGAATGAGGTAAAGAAAATGTATTCACAAAAATATTCATTATAGACCCATTACTTAAAATTGGAGTTCAACCTTGTTGTGAATTCTTTGCTGTGGAGACCACAACTAAACTGCTTTCCGTTTTTCCCATTTTTGATGAAAGACATAATTCTTGTAAACATTACATTATGTACTGACCTGTCCAGCTGGAGAAGAACCAGTGGAGCTTTGTGTAAGGCTAATAATCAGGTAATTAGAAAGTAAACAAAAAAAAAAAAAAAGGATCAACCATGGACTTCCTCGAATCCATGCTGCAGAGGTATAATGGTCTTCATTGGGCAGGCATGTCAGGTGAACAACTGCTGTGGCAGAGCAAACCTGCCAAGGGTGTGATTGCTAAGAAGTGATATCTCACTCCAATGGAATCAGACCATGCTTTCACAGGTGTGTCAAGGAGGCTTTTATAGCCTGATAAATACTTGAACTGTTGTTATTAGTTGTTATTTATATAATGATATAGTCTACAATGTAGCACTAATAATTTTGTTGTCAATGTTTTTGGTAGCATGTAAAATGAAAAGACAGCTCCTGTCTCTCTGAAGGGCATTCCTGATGAGCCTCTTGATAAGGAGCCATGGGCAGGTGCAACCAACGCATCTAGGAAGCTTCAAGGACGTGATTACTATTATCAATTTGGGCATCTAAGGCTGCTTAGTCATCCATGTGTTCAGCAGGAACTTATCTTCATGATTTCTCTCACTTCCACAGTCACCACAGGCCTTAGGCTAGATTTCTAAATAGATAACAAGCTGACATCTGCAGGAGAGCAGCACCCCAACTTTCAGATGTACAGACAAGCCTAGGTGCCTCTCTTACACCTGTGTCAAACAGTCAAGGCTGCTTAGTCACCTAATCAGCAGCCTGGTCCTAAGGCAATTCACCTCCTGTTTCTAGTTCTCTAAATTCCTCATTTGCGATCCACTGTTACAAACACATGTGAGGTCTGAGGTGAACCCAGCTGAATGTTTCTGGGATGTGACATGGCAGTGAGCAACTGAGGTGGTTGTAAAAATTTTTTCCTTTCCTTCTCTTCTAGGCAAGACCATATGAATTTTGTGCTTCAGGGAGGATTTGAAGTATGCTTGTGCCTATCTGCAGCACCAAAGGTGATGAACCTGGTCCCATGAGCCAGCTTGTAGCCAGGGCTGCAGTGGCTTGAGCAGACACTCAGGTGTTTAACTCCAGCTGTAGCTTGATGACCTACTGAGCTGTGAGCCCAAATGCTGCAGCAGGATGTTTTTCAGCTCAGCATCTGAGATGGACCAGCAAGCCCATTTCCCTAGAGATAGAACAGAAACAGGATCTTTCATAAACAACTACCTCTACTGCAAGGAACTTACCCTATTTGAGCTCTGGACCTGATTGTCAAGATTGCCCTGTCTTGAATCTCTTGGTGTTTTGTGAGTATTACTAAATGACTTTTACCCTGGTACCCTGATCAAATCCAAAATACTGAGAAAGACTCAAATCTTTTCAACTTACAACAATCAGCACCCAGTCCTCCACAGGGCCCAGCTGCCTCCTGCCTCCTTGGTAGAGCAGCTTTTGGGGGGATAATGGTGGCTACAGCTGGTCAGGCCAGCATAGGACAGCAAAATTGCTACTTATTGCACCAGCCCTGTCCTGTGTAAGCTGTGCAACAGGTTTATTTGGCTTTAAAAACTCTTTTCAAGCTGCAAGGAACGTTCCTGCTCAGGTGGCACTGTGGCACCCAAAGCATCCTGAGGTGCTTGAGAGCCAGTTCAGATCCCGCCACACAGTGTCTACTGAAAGCAGGTCAAGGCTAGGGCTACTTACTGCTGAGCTTTCTTCTCATCATATCCAAATTATGTACCTTGTAGCAATGCCTGAGAACTTAGCAAAACAGCCCTGGTGTCCTGATAGGTGGCAGGGCAGAAGCTAGCTCACACAGAATGATGGAAAATCAGTTGCACTGCCTCATGATTACTTTTCAACAGAGGAGCAAATCCCAACTTGCCTCTGCTACCCAGAACTTCTTAGACCAATAGAAAGGTGGTGCAAATTCTAGGGATGTGTCTTTCTTCCTATGGGGTCCACCAGGCATGTGACAGCCTGAAGGAGCACTCACAAGGAGCAGGTGTGAAACTAGCCCCAGAGGAACTGTCAGCTCCGAAAAGTTCCTGGATTACGTTGAGCTGAAAAACAGTTATCAGGTAAGAAGGTCTAAAGTCCTCCTGGTTTTGGCAATGTGAAGAAAAAAAAGCAGATCATACCTTAATAATAAGGTGAGAAGACCCTCATTACAAAAAGTTCACAATGTGGCTAGTATCTCTGCTGGGGAACAGACTGGCATTGGCAAGAGGTAGCCAAAGTATGGGGGCAAGGGCAGAGCTAGGCTACCCTTGCTCTGTCACAGACTCAGGTGAGAAATTACATAGATACAGAAGTCTCCCCTCCAAGTTCTTTTCCTTGGTATGCAGAAGAGGTGTAAGTGTGTGTGCTTACACAGCTTAATACAATTAGGAGCCTCCGTTAAGATAAATATTAAATATCTGTTGTATGTTTCCAGGAGCACTCAGATGGAAATGCAACTCAGCTGCTAGACAAAATTATAAACAGCCCCACAACTTACTCAAAAAATGAGCGAGAGCGCTGGTCCTTTTTATTGATCCACTGCAAGGGTGGCTCAGATTTGGGGACAGATTTGAATACAATCTCTGCAGGCTGAAGGGCTACAAAGTACTGCTCTTAATGAGGTACTTTGACCTTACCCTCCCCTTTTTATTTGTTTTACAGTCCTTTGCCTCACTGTCATCCACATCAGACAGCCATAGAACTTTGGAGACCCTCCCTTCACAAACAGGTTAACAAGGAAGGAACCTGTGAAACCAGGCTGCATTTCAGGGAGCTAAACCTAGGTAAGAAAATACAAGTCAAATGTTGTCTATAAACTAACAATTCATGGGATTCCTGGGAAGCCATTCAAGTCATGAAAATGCTGTCAATAGTATTAAAACAATCCGATTAACTGAATAAAAAAGAATTATTCTACCTGCTTTTTCAAGTTAATTGAAGTACATGATCATGATTGTATGTAGTCAAGAGTTTCCAAATTCAGTGGTAGTTTTGGACTGAATATAGCCCATTACCTTCTTTATGTGTCACTGAAGATATTGATATTCAATATCACGAAGCTTTTGACTGTCCTTTAGCAATTTCCATTAAAAGAAAATTCTCCCATGGGAGCCATAGACAAATCTGAGATATTGGAAATCTATGTATCTCAATATCCCTTCTCTACACTTACATCTATATGTACTTATTTACATGTTTATGCTAAAAGATAATTTTATGAGCACGACTAGGACATCTTCTTGGATATCAGCAAGCCTCCAATAGGAGCATTTGCACTCACCATATTGCTGGAACAGATTCTATATCTTCAGAAATTGTTTTTTAAAAAAATAATTAAATAAAAGCCAGATCTTGTGAAAAAGACCTCATCAGCTGCTTAACAGTTCTAGCAGATGCAAAAGCATTGGGCAGTTGCCTGTAGCAATTTCATACACGTAGAAGTTTGGGAAAATTAAAAAGAGACAGAAATGCTAACTTAACAACTTATCAGGAGGGGGGGACTGTGACTCTGAGTATCACTTCTCTTCCCAGACATCTCAAAATCGCTGTTACATAAAAGATGCAATTTAGTGCCCATGTGCTTTCCTCTAAATATCGATGATGCATACAGGTGTCTGACACCAGCACCAATAAACGCCCACTTATCTGTCAGCATTGGGGCACACGTGCATGCCAGTTACATGATTCCGGGTTTGCCTTTTAGTCATACCTAACTGAGCAGCCACATGAGAGCCTTGGCCCATGAGTCACTGTCAGACATCAGATATCACATGTGGGAGAATCGCAAAGTATGACAGATACTGTTACCATTATGTAAACTTCCTGTCACAATCATTCTTGGATGTTCATATTCATCAGTTACCCTCTGCATGCTTTGAGCTGGAGGTTTGCTTTCTATGTAGGCACAGGCACACACAGTAGTTCCCAATTACGAGATATGGCCTGTTTTGTTCTATTGTTCAAAGTCTTTGTTTTTTTTTTTTTACCAAACTACAAATATGCTACATGCTTCCCTATTGCTGTAGATTAAGTTTCTAGTTCTAGGATTGTCAAAAGGCTCAATTATTCACTTGCTTCTGCTAACATGGAGGGTACGTATCCAGACTGCATATTCAAACTTAAAATCAGTTTGACAATAGTTGAAGGAGGAGGTTGTCCCCCTGTTATTTGTCTGACTTAATCATATCGCACAACTTCCCTCCCCCCAACCAAATGAACAGATCTATTGCCCCTTGGCACTAGCATTTTCTCACACTAATAAGGAGAGCATCTGTGTATCTCAATTCAGAATATAATCTGTACGTGGACAGTCTGGTAAACAGAAAAGGAAAAATGAGAAACCTGCGCTTATCTGAAAGGTTGTCTTTTATAAGCAATATACCCTCAGAGCCTGAAATGACATACTGGGGCAGCTGATGGCTGAACTGGCGGTGGGCCCAGATTGAGAGCAGAATGTCCTGCTGTCCACCCATAGCAGGTATTTATCCAGTCTCTGGGCAGCCACGCATTACACACCAACATTTACAGCTGGTAACCTGGAGCAAGTTTTACAACTTTGCAGCTGATTATTTCACCATTTTTTTCAGAGGCTTTTGTATTCCTTAAAATTAAAGCAAATGTGTTATCCAATGCCTTGAAATGACATAGAGAATGGCAAAAGCAGCGTTGTTTCCACAGAATGTCTGAACTGTGTGTTAATCCTTACCTTGAGAGATCACCTCTGGAAATAAAGAGGATTCCAACCTCTCTGTCAGCGTAAGCCAGTTTTTCTACTGTTGCAGCCAAAAAAAGGTGCCAAGTGACGGCAAACTAGGTGTAGCTTTGTGATGAATAGGTTTGAACAAACCTTGGCTTTGTGCATCTCTGCAAAACCAGGGAGGTGGAAAAAAAGCAGAGTTGCTCAAGTGGAAGTAGAAGACAAATGCATATGAAAAAGAGTATTATTGCTTTTATTATCAAGCATCTACTAAAAGATGGTGCCTCCATGCAACTATACCTGAGCTGATGATGCAGAAGAGGATCAATACCTATTTTTCGTACAGGCAAGCCAGAGTTGCCTTTGAAAGCCCCTCGGAGATGGAGAATTTGGGCTCCAGGGGTTTGTAAGCCTGAGGAGGATAAAATCTTTGCCCCAGAGGAATGGTAATGAGTTAGGTATCACCTTCTTTTGCACCCAGGAGCTCAAAATGCTGCCCACGCTCCTCTTAAGAAATATGGAAACCTGGACTGCTGAAGTGTTTTCTCAGTTTTGTTCAGAAGTTCATTTCCCTAAGGAGGCTGTTGGAGGAGAATAGTCTTTTTTTTGCATCTGAATGTTTTGCAACAGAAAAAAAACATCTTTTAAAAATGTTTCTGTCCCATTTAAATGTAAGTGTTAGAAAGTCTGCTGTTAATTATCCATCCAGGATGATGGCATCTGTTATTTTTTTTTTAAATGCTCCATTTACTTTAACTTTATAATGAAGTGCAGTAAATGTATTTGCAGTGGTTGTTAACTCTTTGAATTACTGTTTCAAAAGGTTTTTTTAAATACAGAAGTTGTTTTAGACATTCCCCACACATTGTCCTGTTGAAGGATTGAAGAGAAAGCTAATATTTCAGAGGGGTTTAATTCTGACCTGTGACGAAATCTTTCCTGATGCTTTATAAAGCATGAGAACTTTAGAAATTTTTAAGGAAACAAACTCTGTCATTCCTCTCAACATTTTATTTTTTTGAATTGCCAACATTTCATACAAATTTACACTCCCAGATCTTTCTGTTGGAAGCTATTTACATCATAAAGGAAGAATCTTGAAGCTGGGAGATGAAAAACAGAATTTACACTTTCTCCCCTTGCATTTCACATACATTTAGTGTTTCTGGTTTTTTTTCCCAGGTCTTTGTAACACACTGTGTTCCAGATCTCAAGCTGGATAAATTAAGTGGCATGTACTCTATTTGACATGTCAAATTTCTGTTACTGCTGACTGCAATACATGGGAGCAAATGTCACTGGTATTTTTTGAACATATGCAACAACTTTCAACCTAGAAGTCAGCTCATGGACATCTGTTTTGGTTTGGTTTCTTTCTTTCCCTCTTTCTTGTCAAAAGGGCTTAGAACCAGTGTAAATGTAGCCAACATCAGCTCTGTCTTTCTTTACCCAGATACTTGCAAGGGGGACTTCAGGAAAAATGAGAATTCTCTCCTTCTAGGATGATTTTCACAGGATCTGCAGCCCTGGAGAGCTAAGAAGCTTGTAACACTCTATTTTTTTCAGGTGTTTTTTTTTTTTTTTTAGTAGACACACAAACCCTGGAGATCTTACCCTTTGTCCTAAGAATATGTATTAGGTTGCAGCTCTGCAAACCAGCAAAACCTCACAAAGGTGGCGGAACAAGTAGGACTGCCTTTGCCCTCACCTGTACTACTTATTGCACATGCCTGTCCACTGTGCCCACCGATGCAGTGAGGAAAGGGTTTTGCAGGGTGTGTGTGTTAATCTGGAATAACTCCTTCCCTGAAGGCACTGCAAGGCTGCACCGATGCTTGCACTGGTGCCAGCTGAAAATGTTCACAAAACCATAATCTCACAGTTAATGGTGGATGACCCTTGAGTAAGTATATGCTTTGGTCACTTCTCTTGACCTAACTTTTCTTGTTCCCTTCTTGCAACAGCTTATGTTTTATTTTACTTTAACTGGATCATTCTAAAAAATACCTCTTATTATGTGACACCTCTTGCAAAATCCTACCATCCCTTTAAATTGCTACTATAAGTTATATCATTCTCAAAGCCTGTTGTGATATGTAAGATGCATTTAATCATGGAAATGGGTTATTGTTTCTAATTCCAAAGGTTTAAATATCCTTCCCATAAGTTTGAAAAAGCATATTACATAAAATATTGATATTCTATAGAAGGCAACAGTGCAGCAATACTTCTAACTATAGGTACTGTTAACACTGTTATAGTGGCAGGTAGAAGTTCAAAACATACAGAAGTTAAAAGTTGTTCTATAAAGTAAGGAAACAAAGCCCAAATAATCTTTAAGTGATTTTTTTTCATAAAAATATTTAAATTGACAGTAAATAATTTTTTGAAATGCAAAACCTGGCTGACATCTATTACAAAATATAGCATTTTTATAGTACTGGGCAAACTTCACCAAAAAAAATCAATCCACTGCAAAGATGATTTTGTGTAAGTTAAAATAATATTTGCATGCAGTTTCATAAATACTTTGGAGATGGTTTCTTCACTACCAACAAGTATTCGCTCTGGAAAGGCTTAGTAGACTAGAGATGCTTATGAATGTCTTCTTTTCCAAGGACAAACAAACCTACATGTATTGCAACTGGCTGACCAGTTCCTCTGAAATTTCTTCCATTTGACACATCCTTCCAATCTTGCTGCTTAGCTGCTAGATTTGGTGGAGGCTTCATTTTTTCCCTTTATTACCAGTTTTCTCATCCTCAGACTCATGTCACCCAAAACCTGCAAAGCCATAGAGATTATTTATTTAAATATTAAAGCTAATCCTACTCAAAATGGAATTAACTGCTGTGAAAACCCATGATTAGCAGCCTGGTGTCTGTGCAAGTACAGGAAAATCTCTGATAATTAAAAAAAAATATCTTCATTTTCATAAGTCCGCCTCTTACTTTAAAGTAATAGAATTAATGTTTCTATTTCAGCATGTTGAACTATTCTTTAAAGCTTTTACTTTTTATTTCTCTGTCCCTCCCCAGAGCAAAAAATAAAAGAGGAAAAGGGAAGTAAAAAAAATCCTACTTTAGCAGATAAAAAAATTACACTGCATATAATTTGAACCACATTTTTAAGCTGAGGAACTCTTGCCTCTTCAGGCCCCCTTGTGAGCCGCCTGCCCGTGCTCCTACTACCCTTGGCTTTCTGCCCAAAGTTAAAGTACATGTTTAGTATCTTTTTAATATTTCACATGTCTCCCATCTGGCAGATTATGTTCTCATGTCACAGGAAATGGACTTAATGATCTGAAGTTAGGTGGCCATTTCTTACTACATATGGGTATTATAAGCTGGTCTGATAATATACTGAAAGGATTATTTGTTAATAACTACCTGTCTCTCTTCTTCAGGATACTGTAAGATCACGTCACTAAATGCTACAACCCACATTTGGATTATTTTTCTTATATTCTTTATTCTATATCTACACTGAAGTACATTTTTAGCTCATATCTTTCATCAGTTAGAGGATCTATGTCCCTTTAGACCTATTTCATTCTTCTCTGCCATTTGCTGTATTTAGATAACTGGCATCTCCATGCTACTACTTACTCTTTTTAGGACTGTTATGCTAGTGTTAAGTTTTTCTTTATAAACTGTGGCATGAATTTTCTTGCCCGTTAATTAATACCAAGCATTATGTTTTATAGACAGTTCAGGTTGAAATAATACTTCCCCTTCCTACGAGATACATCAGGAATATACGGTTTTTAGAAATTAGAGACAGGCATGCATGCACTCTGCATAAAAAATATATTCCTGGGAACCAATTTCCTGGTGGCAAATTATTGGCTGAATATATCAGTACAGATGGCTGTCTAAAATGCAATAATGCTAGGCATGTGTCACCATGATGTGGGAACTCATTCAGAAATGGAATACTGCAGCATTGGAATAAATAGATATGTAGCTGAAATTACAGATTGTGGAATACAGGATGGGTGCAGGCTGCTGCTGCTGCTTGGTACTGAGGCTGTAAGCTTCCTTCTGAAGAAGCATAGCTCTCCATAGGCGTTCTGTCATGTACTTGGTGCAATTTCAGGTCTTAATTGCCCATTACAGAGTGGGGGAAAAAAAAAAAAGTTGGAGAGTTTGGCATAGCCAGGAGCCAATGCTTGAGGTCCATCATCGTCATTATGAGCAATAAGAAACTAAGCCAGATGGCTTCATCTGCCTGCGGTCAGAAGCTAAACCTGTGCTGGGGTGTAGTGTAATTCCTGGCTTGGTGCTGGCAGCTGGCAGCACGTGCGAAGCAGTTGCAGCTACAGAGGACAGAGTAACTGTGAAGACATGCCTTGCCATGAGAAAGACATGATCTCCACCAGTATGGAGGCACGCATCCAGAATGAGGTGGTACGAGTTTCTGTCAGTGGCATTTTCTATTGTGAAATGCGGGTCTTGAGGCAGATTTGATCAGAATGCCCTAAATACTGAGGTGGAGTGGGATGTGGTGGTCAGTGGTTATAAGGCACAGGTGGATGAGGCACTAAGGGGCATGGTTTAGTGTTTTATAGGAATGGTTGGACTCAGTGATCCAGTGGGTCTCTTCCAACCTGGCGATTCTATGATTCTAAGACTAAGAAATTACAAAAAGGTCCTGAAAAATTATTGAAATGGGCATGCAAATAAACTTGCACAAGGAGCAAATTAAGGAAAATTATCCGGTGGTGAGATGTTTGGAGATGTTGCCTACTCCATAAACAGAGTCTGTAACAGGAATGCTTTCACTGATCTTTCTGCTTGTACAGTATTTATTTATCTGTAAGCAAATCTAAAATTCAAACTAGGCCAATGAGTCTGCTGAGAAATATGGAAATTGTTAATGCAGGTCAGTGAATTCCCAAGCAGTTGGCATCCAGTAACCATGAAGTCCACTTTGGTAACTGTTTTATTTTTCGTTTGCATCTTTCACTACAGAGGACATTAAACTGCAAAGTATTGTGGATATCCCATACTTTGAAGAGATTTCTTTCATTTATTAGATTGAGACTTTTTGATTTAAAAGTATAATCCTTGCAAAGTCTAGAAGTGAAAACTCAAAATCAGTGAAACATTTTCAATGGAAGAGGAAAAGCAATTCTTTTCTCAATCTCCATATGTTTGTATTTTGAACACTGGTTTTAGTGTTATTTTTGTATCCAAAGAGAGCCAGTTTTCACTTTGTATTTTTGCTTCTTAACACAACACTTCAGGCATCTATAAATGATGTAAAGCCCATAAACACAGAAATAACTCATGGTTCTGAAGGTCAGTAGTGAAGCAACTGTTTGAAATCTTGACAGACCTACTTTAGGGGCCATATGACAAGTATTGAGTTTTCAAGAAGCCCTCTTAGATTTTCAGTAAAAATGAATAATGGGGCACTTATAGCTTATGGACTTTATTGCACGTTGTGCTCTTCAATGACACTAGACAATTGGTCATAATTTGCTATAAGAAATGTAATGATTTTACTTAATTCTTTTCTATTGAATTTCTATACTCTTCCTGTGCTACAGTAGAATTAAAAAAAGGGAAGAGAGATCAGACATTGACAGCTGTGCCATTCTAGTACCTGCCTAAAATTTCTTTAGTTTTGTACCGTTTCAAGATGTGTGAAAGTCTATTTGTGTAGAAAGGGGGAATAATTCTGATGAACTGTAATTTTTTTTTCTAACTGCCTTTATCATATGTCCTAAATGCACAAAGAAAAAGAAGGAAGACACGTACCTTGTAGGTTGCTGTACTGATGGTGTGCATGGTAAAGGACCTAATTTGGCTATAAAAAGGGTATTAAGCCTAAAAACCCATGAGAAATAGAGGTTTCACTTGATTTTATTTGTATAGCGATCAAAGAGGGAATCAATTGTGTTTCCTTCATATGTATGTATAAAACACTCTAATATCCTTCTGCCAAGTTGTCTTCCTTAATAACGTTCAAATGCAAAAGCTCCCTAAGGTGCAAAGATCAGACTATTCTCTCTATTTCAGACTAATAGTTAGACATGTTATTTGTAGACCCGTCAACAGATGCTGAAAATACAGATATTTGGCATAAAATTCAAATTCCAGTGACAGTTTCACACAATTTGTGGGCATCTAAAGTGTTGCACTGAGAGCAGGATTTTGCTATCCAACTTCTCCTAGAATAAAATCTGCCTTTTGGATTAATATAATTTTTGGAAAGATCACAAAAGGATTTCACTTCACTGCAAGACCTGTGAAGGTTTGTTCTTGGAATGTAAAAGTGTAAAAAAAAAAATCTAAGAATTCATTATATGTTTGGAGAATAGCAATTATAATTGGGTTTCTCTCTATTCTTGTACAAGCATACTTGCACATGCATCTGCTAAATATGGTACACGTATTTCACTCAGATTAGAAACCATGATGACCTTCATGAACATGTGTACTTATGTTCTCCTCTTAAATACACTTTTTCTTGGCACTCTTGGAAAAGTCTTCTAATTAGTTAGATTAATGACAATTCATGCTATACAAAGCAGGAAATTTTGTTTTCATATGGAAGGTTTTTTTTCATGAGGAAGGACAGGAAATTAATCATTTGAAATCTACAGTTATTCTTTCATGTTAAATATAGGAGCTACTCTGTCCTACAGATTTTTTTCTGTTTTTCAAATTATTAGCATTTTTAAGTAGTAAACAAGACAAGATGAAATATCACTCTTATTTCCTATGTCATAAAAACCCTATTACATTAGGTTTTATTTTCTAATTAAGTTTTTCACTCTAAGAATGGGGTTTAAATTGAGTTGAGAAAGGTTTTAATAAATTGGAAATGGATCAAAACCCATTTCCTATTTCTACTACTAAACCACCACTATCACTACTCATCTAAACATGTTACTGATTAATAGGAGCTGCCCCATAATGACTTCTTAGTTGGTCTGCTAGTTGGGTTAAATCTTATGAGGTGATTGACTATACGTATAACTGAGAAGTGGTCCAATCTCTTTTCCATGACATGGACATTTTAAAGGTTATTTTCAAAACTTCCAAAATTTTCTCAAAAAAAGGTAGGACTGTTAAAGAGAGCTTCAAAAGAAATTGCTAAAAATATACAATGGAGAAATCTGTGCTTGTGCATGCGTAATTCTCCTTAACATTCATGCATGACCCCACAAAAGTACAAACTGCAGGCTCCATCCTCATCTGCTAAACTTTACATAATTTTCAAAGCTGCTGGTGCTATGTTGATATATCTATCATGGTAGTTTGAAAAAGTTTAATAACATCTTCTCTATGCCACAACACAAGACATGCTGAGGAAGGAATTTAAAGTTGCTGCATCTGTTGCTGCAGAATTCCTCTGCTTCTTTAATTTCACCAAAAGATTGTCACTCGGATGTAACCCTGTATTTCCATTAGAAGGAGCCATTTCAAACTGGGAAATCACAGAATCTCAGAATCACAGAATCACCGGGTTGGAAGAGACCCATCAGATCATCGAGTCCAACCATTCCCACCAAACACTAAACCATGTCCCTCAGGACCTCGTCTACTCGTGACTTAAACACCTCCAGGGAAGGCGAATCAACCACCTCCCTGGGCAGCATATTCCAATGCCTAATGACCCTTTCCATAAAATGTGTGAATCTACTGAAAGACAAGTTTGTAGGAAGAAGGAAACTACCTCCCTGCATTATTCTGAGCTTGCCGAGATATTTGTAGGTCTATTAAAAAGACAGGCTGCATTACTCTCCTTACACTAAAGGTCTCTGTGCTTTACTCTTGGCTTTCATGGGTATTTTGCCCAACTACAGGACAGGGCTCCGAAGAATTCATTGCAGAATGAAGTCTAATTAAACTGTTGCATGTTGACAAACTGTAGACTCCAGTCCTAAACCATCCTGAAACCTTTATTACATTAATGATCCATTTTCCTTGTGGGCACAATTCTAACTGTTTTGGAAGCTCATATCTGCACTGAGTGACTGGTGACCATATCTATGTTGCTTATGAGACTTTCAGTTATATTCCTCCCTACTGTTCTGGTTACTTACTGCGTGTCAGGGTCTGTCACATCCTTTCTTGTTTTTGACAAACTACTGCAACCATTCAGGTTGGTGGATTCTCGTAAAGTAGTTTGACTGGTGCAATTTGGGACAACAAAAGAAATCCTTAGTTTGTACATTATTGATGGTTCCAGACCAGTTGACCCAGGAACAAAAACATCCAAACAATTATTGATAAAAAGAACTTCCTTGTCCCAAAATATGTAATCTAAAGATGATAAAAGTCATCAAAGATAAGCCTTTTTGTGCTCATTTGATAGAAATCACCTGTTTTATACTATGGCCTACCCACAACATTTTTATTTTCATAGGTGAAGACAGTGTGCACCTATCACCTTTCTCAATAATTTTGCAGTGGTTATTTCTGTAATAATCTTAATACCACACACTGGTGATTAGTCTAGTCACTTATCTCCACAGATACTTATCAGTATTCCAGCAGAAAGTAAAGTTAATCTACAGTACCTTTTTTGACACAACTTTGCAAATCTTTCAACCTCAGGGAATTTTTTTTCTTCTCCTATTTTATAACCTAAAGTTCAGGGATTTACATTGCTCATTTCCAGTATAACATCACAGGTATAAGTGGAAAGAACTTTTGATTCATGCAACTGTTCCTCAAAAATGCTTTTGTTTTGTCAGTAGTGTGTTTTGTTTGGCTGTCTGACACAGTAGAAAAACCTTTCTCAGATTTACATTTTTTTGCCTTTTAATCTCTAAGATTTCAGAAGCAGTGTGACATAGCTGGGTCAGATCAGGTTGGTCCCCAGTTTAGTTTAGGCTCTGATTTGGCCAGCTAACCTCAGTGCTTGTTGGATCATGCTTTTAGAGACGGTCTCCCACCTGCAGAGCTCATAAGTTGAGTATGCAATGCTATGAGAATTCTTCCCTGTGAAATCTGACGGGAGTTGCTCCTTGACTGTAAGGACAACTGGAGGAGGAAAAGGCAGCCTCACAGATTTGATATAATATGCATATGATCCTCTGCTCAGGGTTGACAAATGGAAAACCATATTTTTATCCATTCTCAGTCCCTAGGCATCAAAACATGTATGTCCCATTTTGAAACAGAGTACCCTGAGCAGTAAGCAATAAGCAACTTTAAGTCAAGAAGCATGACTCTATCCACATCATTTCCTGAAATCCTCCAGTGATGGTTGAAGAGCGCAACATTCATTGATCTTCACTGGTCCTACCTATGGGTCCTAGATACATTTCATTTGTGTTAAATTTAGGGATGTTATTGTAACTGGTTTTATGTGCTTAATTTGTGGGCAGGTTATCTATATAACTTTGAAGAAGATAAGGTAACCATGAAATTTTAGGGGCACTAAATTAACTAGCATAAAGTCAATGGGAGAGTGACACTGGCCCAGGATAGTTGATCATGGTTGATTTCCTTAATTTGTCAAAGAAAAAGAGTTACAGGCAGTCCTTGTTTTTTGTGTGTGTCAGACTTTGTAGTGTGAAACAGAAATCCAGGTGACATAAATTGCTGAAATTGAAGTGTATCCTATAGTGCAAAACTTGTTGAGGCCCCATCTGAATCAGAAACTGCAATCTGCCAATTCAAGAACTCTGGGAGAATGAGTTTGTTGTACAAGCTAGTGTGCCAGCAACATTCTGGCTAGTGACTCCTTGTTGTCAATGGGAGCTGCGGTGTGATGTGCAGGACCTACCCAACACTGGAATGTGCTTCTAGCCTTGATTCATGTCATGATCGACCTTGCACTGCTATGTATGCTGATGTGCAGCTGTGGGAATGCAGGCTGAGGTACACTGCTTGAAGAAATTGGGCAAATATCCATTAAGGAAAGAGCAAGGAAATGGTATTTTGATTTCAGGGAGTAGAGTAGGATAGGATAGGTTAGGTTAGGTTCAGTAGGAAGAGACCTACAATGATCTTCTAGTTCAACTGCCTGCCCACTGTGGGGCTGATCAAAGTTAAAGTGTGCAATATGAAAGGTGGTTTTGGGGAGAAGCTTGGGCTAGAAAAGTCTAAGCCCTCTTATGTAGGAAGCAAATAAGACTATTAGCAAAAAGCAGTGCTTGTGAAATTTTCTCAACGGGTTCTCTATGGCTTTTAGTACAGTGTTACATACATATTTAGTTTTAGAGTTACTGGATGGTATACAGAGACAAGGCAGGTGTACAGAATTTAATTTTAGATAGCTTCTTAGAAAAGAAGAGGAAAGCTGCATACAACAAAATTTTACTCTGGCAGCACAATATAAAAATAATTTTCTTTCTGTATGCAAACAAATTTAAATCCATATTTTGCAGTATTAAAAACAAGGTAAAATGAACAGTTAGCACAAATAAGAGTCCTTATTGCTCAGTGGACTCTCAGCTACATGTGATAGAGAATGTAGATGCCCATATGTTTAGATGCTGCAAAGTGAATACTTAGCCAGCTGGTCCCAGAATAGAAGCAAAAATAATGGAGTTAAGTGCTTGGACCCTTCAAACACCACACAGGCACTTTGCAAGAGCTTGTTACCCCTACCCTGGCTAAGCAGAGACCTGTCTAGAGTTAGCTAACTGGAAACACTAAGGACAGGGCATGGCTTTAAATTTATCCATCTCACAGGACTCAGCATCCATGGAAGTAGTTCTGTTTTCCTAGGGTCTGAAGCCAGGGCTGGTCCCGTTACTGAGGTAAAGGGTGAGGAGAGGAGGGCTGATGCAGATGGCAGGCAGTGCAAGAGGAGGAGAGAGCTCTGTGCTTGCTGCATGAGGAATGAGTCACAAGTTCAAAGCTAACATGTTGCAGTATAAGTGAAGGGAGAAATCTCCCATGGGAAAATGCACTCCACTCTGTTGGTAGCTGCAGGAGGCAGCAGGAGACGCAAATTAGGTGCTTTGGCCATGCAAGCAATCATGCAGGTCAGACTTCCCAGGGACCCCGCACATCCAGCCTCCCACTACATTCGTCTGCTGCTGGTTTACTGCTATGATACTTCCCTTGCTTTTCACACTTTTGGGTGCTCTGTGAAATGCTGTAGTGCTTCACCATTGCCTGCTGGCAATTGCAGGAGGATGCAACTGTAGCAACAATTTCCTAATTGCCATTCTTCTGTTTAGCAAGTCACAGCTTGCTAAAATAATCCTCCATCTTATGGGACCAGTGGCAGTCAGATTTGGAAAGGAAGTCTGTGTGGCTTTACAGGAATTTGCAGCTAATAAAATGATAGTAAGGAAACCAAGAGTGGAAGATGTCTACGGATCTGACTATTGGATGACTAATCTGGTCAATGTGGTAAGGCAGACATGATTTGTGGATTAAGGTCAGCCGTAATCTCTGGTTTTGCTAAGTGAAAAATAAAGCCACGTTGACTAGGTTTGGGTTGGGTTTTTTTTCAGAAGGCAAAAGAGGATACTTTGATGGTGGCATTCAAGAGTCACAACAGTGTGCGAGTGTATCAGCAATGTGCTGGCTGTACTGTGACTGCCAGCTTCAGGTGTTGCACAAGTGGCTCTTGGAGAGGGGAGTGTTTCAGCCTCAAATCTTAGTACAATTGTCATGAACCACAAAGAGCTCATCATGTATAAAACAACAGCAACATCCATCTCTATTTATAACATCTTGACCCCAATAATTGTTCTTAACAGTTATTCCTTGCCTTGTTGAATTACATGTTTGTGGCAAATATGAAGCAAATCATCTGGGATCGAAATATAATTAACCAGTCAGTTTTATGAGTTCCAAGTGTAAATTACTCAGTGAATAACTGGAATATTTTATGTTTACTGGAAGAAGTCCTTGGAACACTAAGATATCTGTGAAACGCCAAGTTGATCACAACAAATGTCCAAGACATGATCAATTTACATGGAACTCCCAAGCCATATCAGTTGCTGCACTACTTGTTTCCACTCAGAGGTTATTCTAGAGAGCATAGAGGGTCAATTTTTCAAGTTGCTTAGATGTCTACTTCCCACTGATTTCAGAAGAAATAACTGTAAGTCTTGATTTCAAAGGGAGATCAGCACTTACCTGTTTCAACCAGTGTGGTTTTAAATTTCCTTCACATAGAAGCTATGTCAGGATTGAGAAACAAACCCAAACTATAGCTGTTCTGAAAAAAAAAACTTTTGAAGCATTTATTTTAGATCTGCTAATGAATAATTACAGAAAAGTAGCATGCCAGAACCTGATAACCTGCAGATGTGACGGTATCAGAAGCAACTTGCTGAATCTCCATGTTTTTGCCATGCATTTGAACATCATAAACCTCATGATTTGCTATGTTTCTTCCTATAATTCATGTTACATTTTCCTCAAATTTAGGAGAAGGTTTCTTAATATACATTATTTCATTACAATAATGAACAAGTACTGAGAATTGCATGACATTTCTGTAGTTTTTATGAAGGCACAATAAATCTTTTGGCAATCATTCTGTTAATGGTTATTGGATTATGGAGTGAAAAAAAAGGCCAGACTTTTGAGTTGTATTTGAAGTAGAGATGTGCACTCACCTTATACTTTTGCTCTTTCGATAAGCCAAATATTGCTGAACATAATTTCTGTTTCTCCCTTCATTAAAATAACATCTAATACTAAGGAAATTAGGCTGATTTCCATCAAAAATATAGAAGTAATTTATATCACGTACATCCATGCATTAGGAAGAAAATCTTTAGCTACTACATATTCAAATTTTTGTAAGCTGAGATAAGTTAGGGCAAGAAAGAAATTTGCAGGCCTCACAAAACTATTCCAGGCACTCCGTAATTAGATTTATACTCTCTGACATAGGGGAACAATAAGCTCTAGGCATTTCAAAGTCATTCTGTAGGGGTCAACGTTTTACCACTTAGATGTATATGCATGCATGAAACAGACTAGTGATACAGTGACACACCAAAGAAAAATGTTACGCTAGATCTTTTATTATTAATTATATACAGAAAATAGTTGTGTGAGCCTCGGCAGGGATTTTCTTTTTTTTGTAAAATATTGAGAAATCAGTTTGTTTAAATGTTAAGCTGTTCATAGGAAAGTAAGACCCTGGAGGTTAGAGAAAGTGTTGTCACTCAAATCTGTTCTCCCAAAGAGCAATTACTGTAGTCATTAATGTACCTCGCTCCAAAATCTAGTCTGACATTAAATACTGCTTGAAATGTTCAGAAGACAGTTAAAAGGTAGGGATGGATCCTTTTCTCATGTAAAGTGCTGAAAAGCTTCTGTGTGCATTCAATCATCTAGCTTCACAAATCCTAGTGGTACTCCTGTGGAGTTGTTATGAAACATATTGGTTGCATATTTCATTTGTTTTTGGCAAGAATAATTAGATGAATATTTAATTAGGAGTGATTTTCTTTCATTAATCAGGGCCAGCTGACTGAAGGGTTGATGACAGTCCATAATAACCTATAATACATATATTTGAATAACTCTGACTTGGTAGTATAACAAAATTATAGGTACTTTAGAAATACCCCAGCAGAAGGATAAATCCCCAGTCAATATAAATCAAAGATTCACTGAAGTTGTCAGGACTCTTTTATTAGAAATCTCTTAAGAATCTGGGAAAATTTATTGAAATACACTTCAAAAAGCTTTCTGCTTCATTGTGCTCTCATCTTGGATTCAAATCTGCGTGAGCCAAACTGCATCATTCCCTCTTATGCCATCAGCCTCTCCTTGCTCTAAACTTTCTTTGTCCACCTGTTCCTGTGCGTTCAAACCTGTTCATCTCTTCCACCCTAGTGCACATTTCCTCCGTTCACCTGGAGTGCGTAGCAGGACTCCACACATCAGGGAGGAAACACCAGCTCCTTTCTCTGCCCTAGCTAAATATGCTTCTGGGGCAGCAAGGCCAGGACAAACTCACCCTCCTCACTCCTGCTGTACACTTACTTTGCAACAACATCATGTGGCAGGTAGGATGCAGGTGATCCATCACAAAAGGCAGATTTTGCCAAACTAACCTGATTGCCTTCTATGACAAAGTGACTCGGCTGCC
>WAAB01013150.1:328415-374226 GCA_013389865.1 Piaya cayana
CAGGGAGGTGGTTGATTCACCTTTCCTGGTGGTGTTTAAGGCACGGGTGGACAAGATGCTGAGGGGCATTGTATAGGGTTTGATAGGAATGGTTGGACTTGATGATCCGGTGGGTCTTTTCCAACCTGGTGATTCTATGATTCTATGAAAATGACACAGACCTTCAGAAGAAGGGAACTAAAGCTGCCTGTGATGACAGCAATTGGGATCTGTAGGCAGATGAACTTCTTCAGTCCGTATGCAGGGGTGCTTATGTAGTTTGTATTGCACTTGTGTACTGGAATTGGCTGACATCAAACTGGTTTTGTCTGCATTTGATGCATTTGTCTGGTGACTCATAGGTTACATGTCTATGTCATTTAGGGATCTTTCATAACCCATTTTTTATATAAGCACCAAGTAAGACATGTAAGTGATTTCTGTAAGGTGAAGATTCATGTTCTTCTGTGAAGAAAAGGCAGTTATTTTACAGCACACATATTTTCTGGGTTTTTTTTTCAGCTAACCGTATTAGCAGAATCAATAGGTAGATGTTTGTTCCTGATCATTACCAAATACTTTGAACCATGGAACTTTTGCTTGCTCTGGGGTACCAGCAAGGAAACAGTAATTAACTGAGATAGTTGCTGTTTTCCCTTGAAAGCTAAAGAATAGGATTATGTTCTTTTGATAAATTAATAGGCTTAAATCTATTTAATGTATTTAATAGGAACCTTTGATATCAGGAAGACACCTCAAAGCCTTCACTGTGAACTTTTCCCATTACTTCTGAACTGCAGACAATGAAGATAAATGAAATTTGCAATTCAACAGTTGTAATAGAAAGAGTAGGGGATGAAATCTGCCTAGAATCAAAGAATGAGTTGAACGATCATTTTCTAATTAATGATCATTATAATTCTTCTGATATCTGCCAAACACTTCACAAAACTTAGCTCTGTAGTGATTTAGGCTAGTGGCGTTAGCCCCATTTTACAAACCTTGGATATGATCACTTTGAATTTGAACCTGCTCTTTGCCTCAGAGGATCTTTTGCCTTTTTTCATCCAATATGTGTAATGTCAGATCTAATGAAAGCAGTAAGGGTGGCAAAAGCAATGCACTGTTCCCCTTTGCATAACTTATTAAAGAAATGGATCCAAAGTGTTTATAATACAAATTCACGGTCTTTTGCAGGCTTGAAGCAGTGACATGTTTGGCTCAATAAGATCAGTTGTCAAATATGTGTCTTGACCAAGAACTTGATGCCTACAGTGGGATTTAAATGGATTGTGAATCCTTCTGCCCAAAAAATTTATCTTTTTTACAATATTCTCTTGGAATTTGACACTATTTCAGGGAGTGTCTCAAATCCCAAAGGGATAGATAACTCACAAAGAAACTAGCTGTATCTGCTGTGCTTTAAATTGCTGCCGAGGCTCTCTCTATCTACTTTAAATAGTCATACAGCTACTAAGACCTGTGGGTTCAGCTCCTTTTAAGAGGAGTCCATGCTTCAGTCTGTCTCAAGCAGACAGGACGACATGACGTTTTGGGTGATTCACTGGCACATTGCTTCTTGTAAAACAATGACTTCCAGTGTAAACCAGCTGGAAATGCAGACAGGAATGGGTAGTAAATGACTAAAGCATTAGTGGTAAAGACCTGAGATCTAATTCATGATTTTAAAATTGTATATGGACCTTCAAAGAATGTGAAATGGAGAAAAAAGTTTCCTATAGGTAACAGAGTCCACATGGTCAGTGGTCTGTGGATTTCAGGTGAAGAGAAGTGACTCCTTAAAGCCTCATGGAAGATGACTGAGACTTTGGGAGACAGGGGCCCTCCTCTCACACCTCAGTTCTGTTTCTGTCACTGCCTAAAGAGACACATGCCTTAGATCTTACTCAGAACATCTTAAGAGTCCAAGCACTTAACCTTTCACTTAGTCCCTTCTTTTTGTATCCATTTGTTAACTGCGAACCTGTTACAGGACCATTAGGCTCCTCTAGGATCCTGAAGTTTAAACCGCGTCGGTAACATCCAGGATGAATAGGCTGGTCTTCAGAAATACTGGTTGTTCATCTTATTCTGCAATACTCTATTGCTCTAGTTTATTTGAGCGTCTGTTTATTACCATGTGTACTTTTACAGAAGCAATTTTCCCCTCCTCATTTTGATTGGCCTACTGGCTGTTTCTGTTTCAGTCTTTCTAATAGCTGGGCAAATACTGTCTGCTTGTACAAAGTCCTTTTATTCCATACACAGTTCCAGCAGAATCAGGAAATTTACCCAATGCTTTATAGTATTAAATACAGTGCCTTCTTTCTTGCATGTTAAATTGGACTAGGAGCAATTTGCCACTCCACAGAAGTTTTGCGAAGGTTAATCAATAAATATTCTGAAAAACTCGAATTCAATAGGATAATACTAAATAAGAAACACTGAAGTGGATAAAATCTAATAGACCAGTCTCAAGGCTGGAACAAAGCGAGAGAGAGGAGTGCTGTGACAAGGCTTCAGCTTGGAGCAGGACAGAGAGGAATACAGAGCCATATTTTAATATCTTTGGAAGGATATCTCATCCCATGAACTGACAGAATTGTTGCCACATTAAAATGGACAGGGTCTATATTTACTAGGTTTAATTCTTGTCAGATGAAAAATGGATGACTTAGGTGAGCTCCATACAGTGATTTACAGCTTCTGCTTAATTTTGGTTTTTTGTAGATGATAGGAAGAGAGGAGAGAGGTCTGAAATGGAGGGCAGCGATCTAAAATATAAGCCAGAACAATACCATAGCTTTATAAAGTTAACCTAGTTCTGTCTTCAGACAGGAGGGAGGCAAAAGAATTTATTTATTGCCTTAGATTGTCTCTGTCTACAAATCTCAAGCATGTTTAACTCCACCCTGTTTTCTAGGCAAAAAGTAACTGGCATTAAGTATGTAAATTTATCTTAAGGTAAGCCCAGAAACCACCCACTGGTAGGGGATAATTTCTGCTGTGTGTTATTACAAAAAGGACTTGCTCCTTAAAACCATGAGGTTTTGTTTTTTCAAGGTTTTGACATGTGTGTGTCTTGTGTTTTGGTCTGGGTTCTTTTTGGTTTTTACAGTAAGTACTTTTTGTACACATTAACCCAGGAAGAGGCAGGTCTAAATAGTGAGCGTAACAAGGTATACCCGCCATGCCTAGAAACAAGCCACTGGTGTTTCTTCGTGCTGCTGTTGAAATGCTGTTTTAAACTCCCTCAAAGAAGATGCTTTAGCTTACCACGTCCAAACAAATTAATATTTTTATGACCACCTAGAAATACAAATATATATAAACAAACCGGCTTGGGTTGAAAGGCATGGTTGCTAGGTAGCTGCTGTCATGATAGTGAAGGTACCAATGAAGCACAGAGAAACAAATCCCTCATAATTGCAGAGATCCATTTTTCATTCTCCTTGAAAATAAGTCTTTTATTCTAGATGGATTACAAGATCACCAACTCAGCAGGAAAAAGTCTGTGGAAAAAACATAAGCACAAGGCTTTATTGTGTCTGCCTCTAGAGAAACAAAAAATTTCACATGCTTCCTACAACTGGGTGGGGAAACAGGGGAAGAAGCCCCTGCACTTTAATTATAGGAGGATGATTAGATGTAATAACAACGGGTGGCAAACAAGCTTTGCTTCTAATTGTCAGTGCTGCATGATTACCAGTATTATCTGATAGAGCAAGAATGAAAAAATCACCAAAGCACAAATCTGATTGCTCTTGTTTCAAGAGCTATGGGAGCAGCTGTGGTCTATAGCCCTCATGTAAATCCTGTCTTTTGAGGTTCTCCTTTTCTCCTATGGACAGTGATGGTGTTAAAAGGCAGTGAAGCATGTGGCTCTGAAAAGAAATGTTGCTAATCAAGTCACACCTTAACGTGAGCCCTTTCTGGGCTCTTCCGTGTAAATGGGTAACAGTCAAACAATAGGTTGGCTGGAAATCCTTCCCCTTTTTTAAAAACCATGTTAAACCCATGAGGCTGGGAATATATGAAATCACTGCAAGCTATTTATTTTGTTTCTGCTAAAGTCATCCTTGGGGCAGGGGGTAAGTATGCTGAGCCTCTCTTGAGCTACAGAACTCATCCTCTGGACAGGGGAAGTACTCTGCTCATTGCACTGAAAGGAAAATGTGGTACAGGGACTACTAATTGGTTTGCACATAGGTGGACAGAGAGTTTGCAACTGTACCAGGAACTGAAAACAATCCTGGACTGGATCTTCTAGCACAAGCAATTATTTATATTTATTTACAGCTTGTGTGCACGTCACATTTTATGATATGTTCTTAAAAGACGGCTGCTTTTTTAAACATTTACTGACTGAAACAATAAACTATAATTGCTCTGCTAAGGAACTCCTTACCTTGCAATTTACTTCAAAAAAAATATCTTGCCCTATCTCCTGGAGTGTAAAAGATTCCGTCAGATTTAATCCGCAGGAAAGATAAAAGCAACGTAAGAATAGCAAGTACAAGGAGTCAGGGATCCCTTTGCAGAGTATGTTTTGCAGAGGCATGCTGCAAATGTTATGATGTAGTCCAAGGGCAAGATGTTGATTGCTCAACAGGATAGAGCTATCAAATATTTTGTCTTTGCAACTGATTATTTACTAAAGATCAAAGAGTGTTATAACCTATACAAGGTGGTTTCTTAGCCTCTTAAGTCTGGATTGAGTGGAAAGTGCCATATTTTAAGCAGTGGTATGTGTACACTGTAAGTTTGGGACCCTAATATTGAACTCTGGATAAGCAGCCTGAGTAACTGAAACTTGCTGTTCATCACCCTTCAAACTTTGGCAGATCACAAGGCAAAGACTGTAAACTTTGCAGGAGGGAGACTTGAATCTTGGGGTTCAAAGCTTTCCACTGTAGCATGTATTTTTCTGTATATTATCCTGACAATGTGCCTCAGTCCTAACATAAAAAGACAACCCTTGTGGCAGAGGAGCTTCTATGTCCCCCCAGCCTATGGTTTTCCCAGAAGGCAGAGAAAAATCCTTACAATTATGTCTGCGTCAGCTGTAAGACCACAAAGCTCTAAACCACCCAGCCCCAAAACGTTTAGCTCAATTGCTGTTGGACAGCTGGTGAGGCAGTGGGCGAGGAGGGGTATGGATGGGCTGGTGGAACAGGGCAGGGGAGGTGATGAGTGGGCAACCATCAACATCCAGGCAGGGCAGGGCAGTGCTGGGCAGCAGGGGGCTGCCCCAGGCAGGCTGCCACCAGGAGCTGTTGGTTACAAACCCACCTCTGTGATGAGCTGTTGAGTAAAGGTGGGCACCAGAGGCAGGCTGAAAGACAACTGTGGGCCAGAAAACAGGGGTTTTTTTTCTGAAGTTCTGATGTCTGAGGAACCTGAAGGGATACATACAGTCATGGTGGAGGTTTGGTTCCAGATGCTTACAAAGCTAGATGAGTGCAAGGCTTTAAAACTGGCACAGTGTACATACTACCAGTGGGAGCTTTACTTAGGTGACACTCAGGAACAGCTGAAGAGGCCTGCACTGTATTTCAGGTGGCCTCAGTTTCTGGTCAGTCTAAAACCTCATTGTTGTTTGGTATTTAGGGAGTTAATGAAGTTGCTGCTCAGTTAACTTAGTGGTTTTATCAGCTCCATGTCAATCTTTAGTTAAGACAATGGTTAACCACTTATCTCTCTAGAAGTGTGAGGTGTGGCCTCATGAGCAGTTATTTTCACTGGAAATGGTATCTAGAGCAAATATATTGATTATGCAGTCCATGCAGATGATTCAGCAAATACGGGCGAGCCTCTTGCTGTGGCGGCGGCTCCAGCAGAGGAGAGCTCACAGCTCTCCAAGTTGTGTGTTGAGTGGTGTGCTGGTCAAATGCATGACTTAATTACAAGGCAACCTAGTTTATCAGTGTCGTTGATCTCTAGCACAGCATTAAAACAGTAATTCAGAGAATACTTCAGTTTTCAAAGCATTGTAACAAACTCATAAAATAATGCTCACAACATGACTAAGAGCAAAATAGGCCCTATCCATATTTTATGACTGGCGAACCTAAGCAGGAGAGGAAGTGAGATATGCAGTGCAACACCTCAGGAGAAGAGCCAAGACCAGGGAACATGAGGTCTCTGGTTCCACCCACCTTGGTGCTCACTGTCTTGGGACTGCTCTGCCAGCATGAGGCTGCCCCCTGCTATTTCCCTTTTGCTGGCAGGCCTCAGATAAAAGAAAAAAGATAAAAATGGCACTGAAAGAGTAACCCTTTCACATGATGCCTGGATTGCGTGTCAGTTTGTCTCCCGTACTCTATGAGCCAAGGATGCTGCCTTCATTCTGGGGCTTGTTTCTAATATGGTGGTCCTGATTGTGGCATGTGTGGGAATTCAAGCATCTGATTCTGCAAAAGCTGACTGAAATATGTCACAGTGGGACCTCAGGTTTTTCCCTCCTTCTGACATTCCCGTTATATTAACCTCATTTCCAGAATTCTGTGAAGTATAATACCAACATCTGAGGAAAATGCAAGCAGATGCTGATAACTGAGGATTGTACATGTGGTGACTTTGTGGTCTTCTCAAGGGTAGGAAAAGACACGATTTCCTATGGGATCACTTCCTGTACATCAGTGCTGAGTGCTTCCAGATGGAGATGCCCCAGCTGCAGAAGCGCAGCCATCATCTGCACTCTACCAGAGCCACTGGTTGTCTCACATACCGCCTCAACAGGAAGCAGCTGATTATGCTGTGACATCTGGTAAACTCTCTCCACCTAGGCATGTATTTTGAAGAAAGTGTCTTTCTGATCAAACAGTGCCACCTCACATTACCGTCGATCTGAATGAGTTTTCTCTGAATGAGTCTGATACTGCCTGACACGGAATGATCAAATGTTTCTAAAACTGCTTGGGCAAAGTAGAAAAGCATGGTGCAGTTTGACAGCAGCCTCAGTGACAAACAGCACATTCTATAGGGACTTGTTAACTGCACTGAGTCTTTGCTGAGTAGCTTCATAAGTGACTGATGCTTGTCAGACTCCCAGTAGAGTCATTTGAGCTTAGGTATAGAGAATTCTGCTTAATAAAAAACATATCTTATAGACATTTTGCATGTTTAATCTTCATAAACGGTTATGAAATGTAACAGTAAGCTTGGGTTTCCTAATGGATGACTAAATAAAGCTGAACAAATTCTGTGAGTCTGGATAGGAAAGATTACAGGAAAAAAAAGTGGTGCTAGTTAAAGTAAAAAATCAGTACACAATCATCAAGACAGTAATAATTACACTAAAATCTGAAATTCATGTGTGATCTGTTTTGGGAGTGTCACTAGCTACTTGAAACACATATTTTTTATTTAGCTGCTTCCATCACAGCCTTAAAAAATTCTGGGAAATGCACTAACAGAGCAAAACTTTCAACCAAAATAGGTCTGTGAACACCAGGAACAGACCTTTCTTAGAAGCTAGATGCAGAGTGTGAAATTCACCTTGCAACAGGTAACACTGATTATTAACCTCACCATACTTAGGACTTATAAATACGTCTTCATTCTTTGATTTAGCTTTAGGAGAAACAGTTGTTCATATGCAAAAACATAAGCAACAAAAGACATCTAATAGTTATTATCAAAAGAAGAAATGTTGGTATTTACTGAGAAAGGGAGGAAAAGATTCTCATTGACGTTTGTATATAACTCTGGCAATTAGACACTGCGTTGCTAATTATCTGTATGTATGAGATTTTGGAATAGTTTTCTAATCTCTCATCCCTTATCTTAATTATCTCCTACTTCCCTGTACCTGTCTGTAACTCTAAGAACCAACTTAAACTAGGATAGCCACATTTCAGGCTGCTTCGTCCAACAGCTTTTCACAACAACCTGTAATAATTACACATTTTACTGTGTCTATCAATGTTATCCAGATGTTAGCGATCAGGTAGCAGCCATCTCTCCACACTGCCAACTATCTTGCCACTAGTTCTAGGCAACATTTATAAAACACATTTTCTTCTGCTATCACAGCATAATGAAGGGTTATGAGTGCAAGCTTTCAAAATCAAATACTTCCAAAGTGAAACTTCTTGATAGACAATCCTGGGTGCTAAAAATTCATGAAATTTGAGATTAACAAACCTTCAAAAAATGGTAAGCAAGGACAGTCATAATCCTGCAGTAATAAAGGTTGTTGATTTTATTGCAGGAAACACATGCCTCACTTTTAAAATGAGGCAGCCAGTAGTGACTGGTGGTGACAAAATACAGAGAGCTTTGAGGGGGTGGCTGCCAAATATTTTTTTTTTCTCATTGACATATCAGTTTGAAAGAAACATTAGTTAAAAAAAAAGTCACAGGTTTTAGGAAATGAGTTGCTGGGAGATGCCTGAATTAAAATGAAAAAAAAAAGCCTTAGCAGCTGAAAGGCAGGGGAATTGCTTGCCCCTAGAAGACCAATATAGCATTATTATGAATGAAACGTGAAGGTCACTGGTGCAAGACAAGGCATTGAGTGAGCGGAGCAGACAAGTTTTACCTCCCAGTAATAAGGAAACACAAATCAGATAGTAAGTGCTTATGAAAGTGTTTTGTACACTCTAGAATCTGAACACATAATAAACCAAATGTGCAAGAACGTCTTCTTTACTTCAAGTATTAGTTGTGTACACTTAGATGTGAATGCAAAGATGAGTCATCATACTCGAACACTTTCCTCTTAAAGCAATTTACATACATTGATAAAAGATGCCTATTTTTAATAGCAGAAACATATATAAGTTCTTTTTTCTATAGGTGGCAAATCCACTGTGTGATCTGATGGTGCAGGTGGCCGTGCTGGGCCCTCCCAGGGGGCTGTGGCTGCTGGGAGCTTTGCCCTGACTTCTCTGTGCCCTTCCTTGCAGTATCACCCTGATGCAGCAGCACAGCGATGATGTATATTCTTAGGTGTGTTTAAGCTATCACAGCTTCATGCTGTGTGATTTAGTGATACAATCCTCTTTGCAAAGGTGCTCAACAGTAGCTCGGCTAAGTAATGCTGTTTTCCCTCTGTAGTAACTTCAGCAGAATGGAAGTGCCTGAAGTGCAAATGCTGCATGATGCGCAAGTCAAATGGCGAAGCTTTTCCTGAAGTTAACTGCCATTACAAGCTCCTTTTTTAACTTTAAACCTTGTAAGGAGACAGA
Organism: Piaya cayana; assembly: GCA_013389865.1. Lineage (NCBI taxonomy): Eukaryota > Metazoa > Chordata > Aves > Cuculiformes > Coccyzidae > Piaya > Piaya cayana. The sequence continues at coordinate 337,589 of WAAB01013150.1, forward strand.
TGGAGGTTGCCTGGGAGGTTCTGTCACATTTTGGACAATATGTACATTCATATAGAAAGCCAGTTCCCCTTCACACTTAGTTTCCTGTGACTTTGATAGCAGTTCCAGCACTGAACTGCTGCGACCAAGATCAGATTCTGGCACCTAATGTGCATTGCACCAATGTTTGGAAGACTGCCTTGGCTTCAGTGTAGCTTTTACCATTTTACCCTTCTCTTCTTGATATCATAGAGAGACTGATACATAGTGTGGGGTGTAGCAGGCCATTGCTGAATGCCCTTAGTAGGGCAATGGAATCCACTCTGTTGTACCAAGGCCCCTGACAAACCCCTTGATTGAAGGTGCATGGGGAATCATAGAATCATAGAAGCACCAGGTTGGAAGAGACCCACCGGATCATCGAGGCCAACCATTCCTATCAAACACTAAACCATGCCCCTGAGGACCTTGTCCACCTGTGCCTCAAACACCTCCAGGGAAGGTGAATCAACCACCTCCCTGGGCAGCCTGAATCCTGTTCCTGTGGGTCACAGGTACACACGAGAAGCTGGATTTCTACACCTGGTCAGCAGTGACAGCCAGGACCAGGTTTTCAAAAAAAGTTCAGCTGCTTGCAACTTTTCTTTTGCAACACCAAAAAAAAAAANTATGCATAGCAAGGAAGACTCTAGGCACCTGGGCTCCTGGCCAGCTGGCTCACCTGCCCTGCAGGGACCATGAACAGAGGTGCTGCCAGATCCTGAAGCAGTCATCTGTGATTGCTCCAGGCATCCTTGTAGGAAGATGCTGGCACCCTCTTGGGCCAGGGACAAGGACACCCATCTCTTCATTGGCTCTTAACAGAGGGAGTGGGGAAGTTTAGCTTCACTTAATCGTCATGTTTTCATGAATCCCTCCCTGTGTGCGTCATCTGGCAGAATATCAGGCAACAAAGAGATTTAACTAGTTCCTGGAAACTCCTCCCTGCACATTTTCTCTGGATGGGGCCTTACAGGCTAGGGGCAGGCTGAGCCTTGCGCTGACAATGATTGAGGGAAGGCATCACATTGTCTTTCTGAGATATTTGTTGTAAAAAACAGTCAGGTCTGCCTTTTTTTTTGTTGTAATCTTCAAACTGCTGACAAATCCAAAGGCTTTTTGCTGCATGAGGAGGATTTGCATACACGCGTTTATTTGTATGGTTGACATCTCCTTTGTTTGCACAAAACAAAATTTGCAAGCACAAGTCACTCATTAAATGCACACCTTTGTCCAAAACTATCACATAAATAGTAGTGTGTTAGGCGTTAGGGATAGACAACATAACTTTTATTAGTGGTCAAATCAATGGGGATGTCCATTTCTCAGAAGATAACTTGTGTTTTCTGAACTGACTTTCAGAAAGAAAGGATTTTTATTTATAAACTGAAAAGAATACTATACCTGGAAGTAAATGAAATATAAACATTAGGCAGTCTCAAGCTATTTTTGCAGTCACTTTTAACCACAATTCAGAGGAAATAATAGGTCTTGCTTCTGCTTAACTATAAAATAAAAACAAAATGTGAACATATGCCAGTTCTATAGGCTTCCTATTACTCTACTTAGTCGCTGTATTAACACTTCTTTAATCATGCAATTTCACTCATTTTATGGCTTCCTTCACAGCCAAAATTCACATAAACGTTACTTTTTCTCACATGTTCATAAACGTTTACTGCATTTGACCCTGACATGCCAATCAGTTCCATGAATCTCCAATCATAGCACTCCTGCAAAACTCCATTGCCTGCAGAGGTGAGCTGTGCTGAGGTGTCAACATCTCTTAGTGCAAATGGGTCTCCAGCTTGAGGGACAGAGCGTACATGGGAGGTAACAAGTCTTATTGTCTGTCAAGCTGTTGTCTGCTGTTCTGACCTAGCCATGGCACTCGTCCTTGCTCTAGTTTTGGTTACCTTGGTTTAGATCAAGTTTTCACCATAGGTGTTTCTTGAGCCCCGATACCACACTCCCAGCAAACTTCTCATTTCTCCAGTCAGTAGCTGGGTAACCACCATGAAGAGGCACAGGGCTGCAGCCCATGTTCCTCACAATGTAGTGGACACCTTGACTCCAACTCAGTGCTGTCTTCAAGTACTCACTGCAACTTCTGCTACAACCAATACTTAAAACCACTTGCCCAGAGCTTAGACTCTATCTGCAAGGGTATTCTGAAAAATATCCCAAGAGAGCAGATGTGTTTAAATACGATCTATCTCCTCGGTATTTTCTGGTGGCTAAATAAGTGATTACACCCATCCTGATCTGGCTTCTGTAAATCACATTTGTAGACACCACAGGTTTCATGGCATACTTAGATGTTTGGGATTGTGGTACACGGCAAGGTACCTAACATCAGCGTTCATTAGAGCATGAATCTCCTCCACAACTTTAGACTGAAACCTTTGTTAACTCCTATGTACCACAATGTATTCAGAATTGACTTATGAATGTGCTAGAACTTGCTATTAACGGGTTTATCAGTGTGCTTGTTCAGCCTTTAATTGAAGGAAAAAAGTTAAAAATAACAGTGTACTACTGTGGTAACGGCAGGAGACAGTGGAGCATGATAACTGAAACACAGCTTTATACAGGGAGCAAAAAGAAAAAGGCGTCTATAGACAGTCCTCAAAATCTATTCACAGTTAGCAGTTCATTAATCTCAAGTTATCACTGGTCCAAATAGCTTAAAGTTAATATTCAGATTTGTATTGCTTTCTCTGATGTGGTGTTATTCAATGATGGCTATTATTAGCAGACAGAGCAACCCTGGTATTAGTCACAGAATCAGTGTACGGCTGCTTTAGAAACACGTCTACCAGGTACTCTGCCTGAGAAAATCAGGACTTGTGCCATTTTTCTTTTGAGGGAGGGAGTGCTACCATTCACTTTGTGTTTTGGTGTGACGTGACCTGCCACTTTGCCTGCCGTTTCCACCTGAGCAGCATTTACCATGTGATTTGAATAATGTAACTTGCTCAGTTATGCTGACAGTATGTCAGAAAATATTGGAAAAACTGATGCCTTTTGATAGGATTTTATAGAGAGACCTGGCCAACACCGATACAGAGACTGAAATAATCTTTTGAAGTTAATGAGACAGCACAAGAGAAAAGAGTTACAGTTCAATTGCATTTTGTAGGAGGAAACACACAGTTTGCTGGGTGGTTTGAAGGTTCCCCAGGGTCCAGCTAATACAAGATTTGCACAAATTATAACATTTCTATAAGCTTCAACCTCTAGTTATTGATGAGGAGTTCAAAATTCAGAAAATGAATCAACGGGAATCTGAAGCCATTACTAAAGCCAACAGCATGCCACAAGCTTTAAAGTAGTGCAGATTAACGTAGGGATTCTGGGCTGAAACTCTGGTAGGAGTGAACACATGAGACAGGATTCAAATTTCTTTGAAACCTTGATATTTCAGTACATATAGATACAGTGGTAACAAATGCAGTAGAATCACAGACTAGAAAATCAGAGGGAAGGATGAAGTATAAAAATGATGTGACCAACAAAGTGTTAGAAGCAGGACTCCATGCTAGCACACACATATTGATTGAAAGAAAAATATCGATATTTTTTCTGGATGAAAATTTAGAGACAATAATGATAGAAGTTGAAGTAGCAAAACCTAGGAAACTGTGTTTGAAGGAAAAGAAAGTCTAAGAAGTAAATATATCCAAAGGGAGAATAAGAACAGAAAAAGACCACTTGAGAGGGAAGATAGAGCTGATATTGGAGTTGGCTGACAACTTTTCAGTCAACTATTTTTGAAAAAAAAAAAAAGTATCTTCCTAATTATGTTATATATTACCCTGTGCACGTTTTCCTAGAAAAGTTTATTTAGTAGTGCTTCCTTAATTAAAAACATGCTCTGTCTTCTCCCAGCCAAAATGAAACACGTTTTTTTAGCAGCTAATTATTCCTTTGAGGTAGTGTGAGTAGGAATAAGGAAAGTCTCTGAGAAGTGTGGCATGAGAGAAAGTACCTTTGCTGAAGTTTTTTTCTTGCATTGCTGATTTTCCTCCGTCAAAAAAACAATGAAAGTGAAGGGAAAGATTTTCCTTTCTGATGAAAGCCAAAGCCACTTTGAAATTTTAAGCTGTTTTAGGATTTAAGCAAAGATTAAAGCATGAAAATTAATAATTATGGAAGATCTTCAAAGATAGTATTTGTTATGCGTCAGTCATGTAAGTGAAGACATACATGCCTCCAGAGTTACACATTTCCCCTGCTACATACTTGTGACTTTACATATTATGTGCAGAATGGTATGAACCTATTTATATCCATTTTTCATAGGTCTAAGAACGTGGCCCAGAAGAAAAGCAGAGGAGGACCAGACTCAAAAGCGATTCATATATGTCATCTCATTTAGTTTAGTAGGCAGTCTCGATGCATATACCCTATTCATAAAGCCATGTAATGGCAAAATCATTTCTGTTTGGATGGTGATGGAGATCACTACAATAACTTATTTATCTGCTCTGTACACAAGTGGGAAGGAAAGCATTGCAATCTGAAGTCATAAATGATCCTCAGACTTCAGCAGATTTGGCTCTCTATTACGGTCCTTTAGGTGACTCTTGGTGCTCACTAGCTACACAAATAGCCTGAAAGCAAACACGTTACCTAATCAGGTATCTGTGTACTCAGAGATATCACAGCCTACAAATATATACTTTGATAATGGAGAGTTCACGATCCAGGTATTCTTATAGAAATGCATTAAATAAAGTTAAAAATGAATAAACAATCACGTGACCATGCAGCATGTCAGCAAATTGCGGAGAACAAGTGTGACCTTGAATACACAAAGATGTGTGGACGCGTATTTCTTCCAAATCAGGTCTTTGCCCAGGCTTTAAAAGAGGAACAGCCTGAAGAGGGCATGAAAGAGAGATCTAAAGACATACAAACAGTTGTTTACACCAGAAAAATGTTTGGGCTGCTGTAGAAGTGCAGTAGAAATTATGAGACCATGTATTTTCTAGAGTGAAAAACCAAGCAGATGAAAAAATGTCTCCAGAGGAAAGAATGGAAATTTTTACTGGGAGATCTTGTACTGAGAGCCACAGAGCAATTTCTGCTATTTTTCAAATCCTATAAATTAAAGCTAAGCCTGTCTTTCTTTATTAAACTTTTCTATCTTCAGTTGATATTTTAATAGAAAAGGAATCCTATATAATACCATTCTTCCAATAAATAAACAGTTATACTAGCAGAAATGCACAATCTCAGCACCTACTTTTGAATAACAGAATACGCCTCATGAATTTCCATCCACTCTCAGATATCAATTATATTCACATCAGATTATTAAAGTGTGTCCCACAGATAAGCAAACATCGAGTATTAAAAACGTGCAAGTTAGATACAGGTAAAGAGAATGCCTGCATACAAGCACTCATTTCAGAGGTGGCTGGCTCTTCTAAGAAGTGTGAATCATGGGCATTTTATTGATACTCAAGAAACATTGAAATTATAAGAGAAACAGAAAAGCTATTTCTGTAGCATCCATTAGCACATGCGGTGCTGCAGCCATAATCAGAATTTGTGCAGTTGTATAGTTCCTGAATAACATGACCATGGTACTGATAGCCTTCACCCAAATGCTGCATGTCGGAAAATGGCCACTGACAAACTAATCAGAAAGAATTGTTTCCCTGGCACCAGCCTGCAATGAGTGGCTGAAACTGTGCCCCCACTGCCCCAGTTTCCCTTTCTCTGCTCTTTATGAATATACAGAAATCCATAGGGCTACCCTTTTCCCAGACTGGTTTATTGGACAACATAAAATAAGAATGAATAATACGTTTTTTTCCTTTCAGAAAATTCTTTTCTTAGTTCATTGTAACTCATAGGTCTTTCCTCAAATTGCAGTGAGATGAATGGACTAATACTGTATATTTTTCCTTGTTTGTGCTTGGTTTTTCTCTGGACCCAGTAAATCCATTTAATCCTTTTCTGGGCTCAAACTTTTCTTTGGCTTTTTTTATCCAGGCTTCTGACTGCAAGACATTTCGCCTCAGGGCAGCAGCTATGGTTTTCCACATTACAGGGCCCTTCATTTCCTCCTCTTTGCAATCATTCTGGGGGAATGGCACTAACTTACAGGCTTGCACAACCCATCATAAGCTGCAGTGAGGAGATGGTGTGGGTGAGCCACCTCCAATCTGTAGCCATCCCTGCGACTGTCCATTTGCAGAAACCGCCCGCAGCCATGAGTCAAGGAGGCACTATGGTCTCTCAGCAAGGCACTGAGCGTCTCTTGAATGATGTGGCAGCTCTCGACAATGAGGCTTGGGCTGGCACACGGCCGTCCTCTTGACCTGCTGGGTGCAGGTCTTCTCTCTCACAAGGACAATGTTGCAAAATAGATCAAATGCTTACAGCAATTCAGGGTCTAAATGTTGCTTTGGCCGATTTTTCACATGCTTCTAACAGAAAAGTTATTCCAAGTACCTGCTAGCAATCATGTGTCTGGGCATGCAGCCCCACTACGGATGCAGCTTACGGCAGTGTAGCAGAACCCCTTTAAAGTCGCAGTGAATAAAAGGCAGAGACAGTGTTCTTCCCTGATTTCCTGTCTGATTTGGCTGCTGCTTCTGAAGTCCTTAGTGCAAGTGAAGAAAAAGTTCTCTGATCATACTGCTGGCACTCTTCTGGTTTTTTTTTTTTGTTAGGGTTCAGACTACTTTTATCTTTTGAAATGAAGGGTTGAATGCTGAATGGAAAATCGAAAGCATTTTATTTAAATTTAATAATTCCCAAATGTTACAATTTTAGGATTTAGTACCCTGAGGATAAATTAGATGATTGCAAGCCTTGTTGACGTGTATGTGGGCTGATCTAATCAGCCCATGGCATTAGATGAGTTGTAATGGAAAGAAAGAATCAATGTTAAATAGATTCTACATTAATATACATTATCCTGTCTAAATATTTATTTTTTGTAAAATATTTGTGACACTATTGGGAAAGTTTTAGATATGGAAGATTAAATATACTGGTGGCTGAAGTAATCTGATAATGCACAAATTAAGGGCTTGATCTTGGAGGACTTAGTCTTGCCAGCCTCAGCAGAGACTCTTCCTGTGAGTAAGAAATGCATGAGAGTAAGCACAGCGTTTTGACACACTGTTATAAGGAATATAGGCACCTTTTCTTCCTTGATCAACTCCTGTAACACAGTAAAACAATAGCACTGTACTTGTAAAGAACAATTATTTTAACACAATTCATTTTTACATGCATCTGTTATTTTCTAAACTATATGTGTGTTTTGGATTTGCCTTGTGACTACATATTCATACAAATACATAGTAACTGGCCAAATGTCCGTTGTATTTACATTTCTGATACTGTGAAAAATGCCTTTCAGCTGGCTGATTTTACTAGACAGAATTATTTTGAAAAAGTGTTGGATTCTGGCTTGGTGCATGGAAATATTCTTGCTACAAATAATCTTTTCAGTAAACTCCACTGTTCCTGCCAAACTGGCAAGTTAAGGTTGAGCTAAACTCCGTGCCTGGTACGGAAGAAGGTGCATTAAGAATTAGGTTACAACAACTTTATGTCACTGGACATGGGGAGCTTTACCAACGTGGCTCTTCCAGACCAAGTCAAGCAGTACCTGATGTCAGATAGTGGCTGGTCCATGAGAGGGAAGCAGAGGTGCAGAACCATGGTGCATCTGATGACATGTTCCTGGAAAAGATGCCTTTATTCTGGTCCAGGTTTTCTCTCCCTTGTCCTCAGGAAGGACAAAAGAAATATCTGAAGAGTGGAGACTATAGCTGTCCTCAGCTGAGATGCAAGTATGCATTTTATTTGCTTTTCCCCATTTGTGGAAAAACAGATTTTTATTTAAAGAACTACATTGGGCGGCTTGGTTCAACTCTAAATGCAACAGTGTTCAGGTGAAGTTCCTATCATAGCAACTTTCTGATAAGTAGAATATGTGTTTATAAGCAACTACCCTACTGATTTTGCATATCACAAGTCACAGAAACTGCTCCTATACCTGAGTTCATAGGATGCTGCTGTCCGCTATGTGTGACTCTGCCTAAAATTTCTCTGTATTTGCTCTTGCTCAGCAATAGCAGTTCAGTAGCACGTTGGTGCAGCAAGGCTCATTCGTGATATGAAGGAGCTGTGAGAGTAGCAAGTCATGTAGATGGGCATGCCTGAAGTGGGGAAGAAGAGAGACATACATTATGTGATCTTATTTAGTGATCCTAACTCAGATGTACAGTGTTTGCAACTACCTTTTCTCATGAGGGCAAACTTTGTTCTGTTATTCTAATCGCAAGTCAATGGGAAATTCATGGTTAGCTTCCAAAAGGGAGGAAAAGTTTTTGTGTAATATGTAATTTAACCCCTAATCAGCTTGTGGTCTTTCAGCTGAAAAACAAACCCACCTTCTTTTTTAGGCAAGCTCCTCACATAAAATCAGTTGGAATATTTCTGGGAAGTAGAAGATAAATGTTATTTTTATGTGTTGACACATGAGTAACCTCAGAGTCTATACAAAATAAATGCAATTAGGTGCAGGCAAGTTCTGAAAGTATCATTGAGGTGATCCTTAAAGCCAATCTAAACTCAAATCAAGCTCCATGCTAACATTAAGATTTTAATTAATGGCTTTGGAAACATACTTTTGTTTATATGCTAAAGTGGGGATGTCTACCTATGCAACGATGATGTTATAAGACTCTGGGCAGATGATCAGTTCTGGTTAACAGCTCTTCACTATCTAACACGAAGTGGGGAGGGCAACATCTATTTATATTTTCATTGGTGGAGGTGTTGCTTGCTGGCAAATGACACTTATTTAGACTTGCTAATAATTGCCATTTTATATCTGATGCGTATTTGGACAATGATATTACTTTTTCATGTGAATAATTAAGGATTAACAAGTGTCTGATTTTTTAAAAATTCTTGTATGTATTTACCCTGTTCAGCTGTCAGGGTCATATGCAAAGCCATGATGTAAATAATTAATCATAAGATTCTATTAATCTATCATTCATTCACTTAAGTGGGGCTTTAGTGTAGCAATTTCCTTTGTTACGTTTATGGGAGGGGACTTCTCTTAGTTTTTATTGCAAACAGTCAAAAATATTTGAAGGACTCCATGTAAAAAAAATTCTCAGATGTGCCACTAGTTCTTGCCTCTGCTGCTAGGGGGAAGGGAGTGCATGTAATAGCCAAAGTAAGCAATTTGTTTCATATCCTCTTCTAAAAGGAGTAAGATTGTGTCAGCCCTTTTTGAGGAGCCCTTTTGAAATCCTTCACAATATTACACAGATGTTGTTTCCATACTTAATTCCTGTGAGCAGCAGGGAACTTAAAGAATTAAGAAAAAGGTCTTAATATATTTTCCAGATTTGATACTACTTTGTTTTTTTTTTTCTAAAAACCCTACTCAGAGGCAAATTCTTTGGCAGATATTTGAATATGCAAATTGGATGTTAAATTAAGTATATTACATAAATGTACTCTTACGGAAGTTATATATACGGTACCTATGATCAGGACAAATCAGCATGTCAACTAAACAGCATATATGTTTGCACATCATTTTAGTGACCTTAAATTCAATTCTGCTACTCCAGCTTTCTCTCAGTATAAAAGTTATTCAGAAAAGCACATACGGTGAGTTGGTATATTTGAAGGTAAACAGTGCTTCAGCCCTTGGAAATCACTCAGCTCCTCTTGAAACAAAGGTGAAGAGACCTTTATTAGCAGTGTGCTGTATTTTCTAAGTACAAACTTATCAGTAAACTACCTTGGCTTTTTGGCACATGGAAAAGTGAATTGACTTGCTTTTTGGATGGAATTTTAAAAAATGACCAGTCTCCACTTCCGTCATTTTTATGCAAGCCAAAGGCAGAGGCAACGTGCCATCCACAACCCTCAGGCTTAACCCTGTGTTTGGAATGTGAACAGGTAATTTGGTGGAAATAGGCACACCTGTGAAGACTGAACTCAGTTCCAGTATAAGTCACTTCTCACTGAACCTGGGTTTAGATCAGGGTAGAGTTGCAGGAAAAAAAAAGAAGTGATCAATCATATTTTCAGAATGAATGTTGCTCACCTCATACTGGTTGTTCTTTCACACTAACACACAGACTAACACAGCCCTGTTGAGTTGCTCTTTGTAGTTTCACCCCCATAAAAATCTTATCAAGATAGAGTTTTGGCTGCAGTCTCTCACAACACCTCCTTCACATAAAAAAAGAAACCAAACAAACATGAGAAAACCAGGAAACACTCAGCTAAGATCTCCCCACAAACCGCAGATTTTCACTTCACTCAGCTCTCCCAGGGTAGGGGTGAAGGCTGTGTTTTTCAGTCTTAGAAGTTCTGAGAGCATCTTACCGGCTGCAGGATACTTTGGAAAAACCTGTGTGTGCTATCAAGCTCCTGGCTGTGCAGCTGAAGACAAGGTGATCCAGCTTGTTATCTCCAGTGTGGTACAAGAGTCAGCAGCAGTTGCTACTTGTGATAGGCTGGCCACAGAGTGCTGCTCAGAAACCAAGGCACAGTCAGGTCAAAAAATAAATGCATTTCCTTCTTCCCTTTCTTTCTGCAGCCTGGTTAAAGTTGGAGCAAAATTCACTGTGTGGAATAATGTATATTGGATACCACTAGGAAGTAGCCTGGAAATAGCCCTAAAAGGGAACTCTGTCTTGTTACTGTTTTCCTGACCCTAGGCAAAGACAAGAGCTGAACAACTGCAAAATAAAATTATGAGGCACTGCATGGTATTTTTCTTCTCCAGCTGATTGCTAAGGGCTTTATTAACTTTACTAGACACACCAGCATGATGCTGAAGGAGGACAATCTTATTTGGTACCCACATAGCCAAATTGGGGATCATGATGGGGCTCAGGGACTCTATTAGATGCCAGGACCAAGGCAGCAGTCAGGGAATCTGTTTCTCAGCCTCCTGGTCAAAGCAGGGCACACTTCCACTGTCAAAGTTTTTGTAATTTCAGACTCTGCTTCCAAAAGCCAGTTCAGGATTTGGGGCAGGACTGAAGGCAGTAACATCCTGGTAGTGTGGGAAAGGCAAATTGAAGAGAAGAGAGAATTTTCATCCTGTGCCTGCTACAAAGGGCTGATCGCACCACATTGATATGAATCTGTGGAAATGTTTGGATCTAATGCTAGCAATGCTGGAAAAAACTCAGAAAAGACATTCTTCACGCAGGGGCAAATGAACGTGCAGATTAGCAACTGGAAGAAGAGCAAGTGTAAAAATGTTCTTCCTGGCAGGCGCATCCACAATAGAAACACTGACCTCCCACATGAAGAAAATAAGAATGTGGTACGTTCTTATATCTGCAAAAAGTGGTGCATGCTGGTTCAAAGTAGTGCTTACATTTTTAAGCACCTCACATATTTCTGCCCTTTCGCAGTCAATTGTACCCAATCGTCTGCTGATAGATTTAGGGAAAAGCATCAGAGATGCATTTCTCTTGAGTTTGATCATGCTACTATAAGGTGTTTTGTCATTCACTGCAGGAGGAATGGGACTTGGTGCTGTTTGGTGCTTGGCTTATATTCTTTTGTTTAGAAATTAAAACCATTGTGGCTTTTTACAATTTGTGAATCAGACAACATAATAATTTCCTTTCAAAATTACAGAAGATCTACCTTTAAGACACTAGAAAGGAAAATCCTCGTGTAAGTTATGGATATACATTGTAATTGTGTGAATCCAGAGAAAATGCTTTTAAATCCGTATTTGGATTACACTATCAGTCACAGTATAAAAAGAGAAACTGCAGAGAAGTCCAGCTGTGTTACTTTGGACTAAAATTAGAGTAAGCCATAAGAAAATCAAGTTTGATGGAGTATAAGTAACTGTTTACCACCCTTGTTTACTACATTAGCAACTCATGAGTCACACCGGTACTGATTATTCAACTGCTCACATTGATCGGCCCTTTTTCCTATAAAATTTCTTGGAAAAATTTTTAAAAGTTTAGTTCCATTTCCAATACTGTGTTGTGAGGCACAGCTGAAAAAATTAAACGGGGCTTGGGGTCACAAGTACTCATATCTCCAACTTAAAACCTAACTGTAATTTATTTTGGTCCACAGAGAAGAATTCTATGACCCCAATTTATTTTGGGCTTGTTGCTATTCTTCCTTTAGATAATGCATTTCAAAACAAAACAATAATAATACTCTTACATTACCTGAGTGTATTTCAGGTTTGTGATTTGATATTACAGTTTCATGGCTCAGTCAGTAGCCTATATTCCAGCTGCTGTAAAGGAGAAAGACTGCTTAGGATCCGTTACACAGCTACAGCAGTGGCCCATTGCTGTCAAAGCTCACAAATCTTGCTGACTTATTTGTGGCTAGAAATAGGGTATAAACCCAGGAACCTGGGCCACTGGGTGTATCGAGTTAGAAATTTCTTCTGGTGTTGTTGCAAGATAGAATAACATCACTGAAAAAGTACACTTGGATATAAAGTAAATTGGAATCATGACTTCAAGAATGAATTATTTTCTTTGTGTTGATAGAAATGCCTGCTGATTTATGGCAATGAATGAAGTGAATGATGATAAAACACGATGTTTTCCAGTAATACTGTGCTACTAATATACACAAACACAGTATAGGTCTATCTTTCAGTCACATACTAATTGTTAGAATGCAAATCAAAGACAAATCCACACGAGTTTTGGTAATAAGTTTTTAGAAAGGAAATGGTTAATTACAAATACACACAGATTTGTATGGCTATTTCGTTATATTTTTTGAAGAAGTGACAGCTTATATACAAACTCACAACACTTTGCAAAGAATTTAGCACAACAATCTTGACTTACAAAACATAAATGGCCATGGATTAGGCCTTCTAACCAGAGAAGATGGATTCTCATTATAACAGAATGTGTGGTCCTTTCAAACTGGCGAAGCATTACAGATGCAATACGGGACATAACCTCAGTGCAGCTGGAAATCACTTTTGTGGAGAAAGTCACTAAGAAAGAGACAAGGCAATTCATATAGCTTATTGGTTCATAAGTAGAGACTGAAGTATGTAAAGCTGAGTTTTCAGACTTTCTCTGGATTTTTTTTCTTTCATGTCATTACATTCACGAGAATATTTAGTCTGAAATATACAGGCATATCTAATATTTTAGGAATCTTTTGGATCATCTCACATGATCTTGGCTTTTTACAGCCGAACTGAAATTGCCAGAAAGCTGTCTGAGCTTGATATAGCTTGGAAAGAAACTGACCCTTTAGTAAAGTCAGCAATTCAGACATAGATAACTTTTTTCTATGTTCTATAATTTTCCTTTGACAAAATATGAATTGAAAAGCTGAACAAAAGTTACGGCTAAAAAGAAAAAATAGGCATTATGCCTAATCACCAAATTAAAAATGCTACAGAGCTTTAATCAATTCTCACGAACAGGTGATTAAAACATTTTAGAGTAGTGTGCTTGAAAGGTGTACGCATGTACATCAAGTTAAGCCATGGCATTAAATTTCTGTCTGCTCTGAGTTCTAATTTTTCTAGTAAATATATTTCTGTGTTATAAAGCTGCAGGACTATACTAACAGAGAATCCAGTCTATTAATGGTAGGATTGCCAGGTGAATTATATGTTTCAGTTCCAGTGTAAATCGGTTTGATGGAGCAGAAATTGCTTGCATCAGTTAAGAACTTTGATATATATGTTTTATGGTATATTAAGATGGTGGCTGCAGCTGTGCAATTTAAACTGATATTCCACCATTTGAAATCTGCCCGGTCCTTTCTATGCTTACTGTTATCTGAACCTAAACCATCATTACCAAGGATTTTGTGTTATTCAGGTCCCGTGTGAGCAAATGTTGGCTCAAATGATTTTTATGTTTACCATTTAGTATGGAAAGCCCTCAGGACTAGAAGTTAGATTTCTTGTTAAGTGAGAAAAAAACATTTGTAGAGATCTGTTCAGTTACAGGGAACTGAGCGAGTCAATCTCAGGATTCTTCCAAACAGCCACAAAAAACTAGAGGCAGATCTATTGTGCTACTAATGGTGGGTAGCATGACCCATGTTGCCTCCCATGCAACTTTTTCTCTGTCAGGGGTGCAGTAAGTTGCATCAGCAGATGGAAAAGGGTTTTCTTCTTGCTCTATCCTAAAACTGTGCTCTAGAGCAAAGAGAGATGTGTTTGGTGCATCTCTCATAGCTGAAAAAACTTGGTCAGAGCCTAAGAAGGCTGGCTGGGAGGCTGCCCCACAATCAAGACATCCTTTCTTCTCTGTACCTCTTTCATAGCTGTATCGGGCTACCTTGTATGTAATCAGAAATCAGAATACAACCCAGTCAGTATCACACCATTCTGCTTTCTGATTTCCCTCCCTTATGTACAAGCTGCTTAGCAGGAGAATGCACTACTTCCTGATTTTGTTGCATCTGACCAAAATTTAAAATTGTGCTCTGCTAGTGTATGTTATTGCAAGCATTCGGCAACCCAGATTCAATCTAAGCTAGTTTTGATATTGCAGATCACACACATTCCTCCCTTGAATGGATAAGATTACCTGTTTTCAATAAGTTTCTGGTGCCGTCACCCATATTTCCAGATTTGTTTCCCCATATATATATTCTCTAATACTTGCTTAAAATTTGCTGTATCTACAAACGTTCTTGCCAGTAAATGCAATAGCTAGAACATGCACAGTAAGCAAACACAAAGAGGGCATTGAAACAGTTGAAGAGAATATGTTTATAAACTGAAATGAATATTCATTGGAAACTTTTTTAACAGTACTCACCAGTTCTATATCGGAATACTGTGTAAAGTTTACACTCCATATAAAGAGTTACACTGTTCTCTTGTGAAATCCGTCTTCTCCACTACCTCCATATTGGATATTTGCATTTTTAGAAATACCATCTGCCAAACCCCACACAGACTGCAAGTGATTTCCTGGTTATATATTTTGGATATTCTGTGGTTAGAAAACTATGGAGCCATATTACATGTCCTATCCTCCAGAACATCTGTGAGAGTAAAAGCACATGTAAGCAAGTCAGCATAATAAAAACGATGAAGAATTTAAGTTATATTGTATAGACATGCTTGTAAGATTTTTTCAATTTTATAAATTTATATCTGTATATGCGTTATTTTCTTTTTCTCCTCTACAAATATCTTTTAGACATTATTTTCTTGGATTGGACCAAATCAGCTTCAAAACTCTTCTCCTCTGACAATGTGCACTGTCTGTTTTCCCTCCTCACCCCAGCCCGTTTTGGCAGCATCCCTCTAGGAAGTTATCCAAAATATAGGAGCTTGGCTATTCATTAGCCAAAAATTGATTTGACTTCCAATTCTTCTGTATTTTCTTTTCTCTTGAAGCAACTAAAAAACAGAAGGCATGCAGATGATTGAGCTTTTGGTAGACCTCATTTACTATGGAAGGTGATTCTTTGTGGTGCTTGAACGTATTGTCTTGAACCAGAACATTTGCTCTAGTGTGAACTCTATCAGCAGCTGAATACTTTCTGCAAGGAACTGGTGGTATTTCCACGATTCAGGTTTGATAAAACCTGAGACTAACTGTTATGCCAAATCATTTTCTCCCTCAAAAATTGAGATCTTGGACCTAGTTTCAGTTTTGTCATGGCATTGCTGATTATTCCTGACAAGTACTTAACTTGTGAAGCATTTTATGCTTTGACTTCCTCTTTGTGAGCCTTGGATAATATTTATCTATCTCACAAAAACTGCTGGGCTCAGCCATCTCTTATTTCTCAGGCACTTTTGGAGAAACAGTTGTTATGTTTCTATGTAAGTGGATCAAGTTTTTCACTATTTTGAAGCTAAAAAAATAGGTAAGAAAATTGAAACAGTGAAAAAATGTGTGTGCAAGGAACCCCATTCTGCTGCATAACTTAGAGAAAAATCACTATAAAAATCAAATGAATATACATCTGCTTAAAGACTGAAGTAGTAATCCAGGGAGAGTAGCAAAATGTCTAAATATTAAGTATGGGTTTAGTTCTCTCATTTGCTTCTGGGAGCAGTTTAGAAATATGAGGCAGATCACAGCAACTTTAGAGAAGGCTGTTGTAATTCATTATAGCAAAGGATCTGCACCTACAAACACAAATACTAGTAATTTACTAATATGATGAGCCTTTCTGGAATTTATGGTGCTTTTACCAGGGCCTTAAGCTATAATTTTGTCATAAGTAGTTTATACGATCAAGCCTTTGACCACAGAACTGTTCATAAAATCATTGATTATGATCGTAGTCTCTATGCTTCATTAAAACTTTTCCAGAGAAGCTGCATTATTTAGGTTTTGGGTTTGGTTTTTTTTTTTTTTGATATTTTACTATCATATGTGTATGTTGATATGTACATAAGAAAGAGTGAAAGAGATTCACATTTTTTTTCTCTTATAGATAGGTAATAGTTTTATATGCATTTACATACTATATTTTTAACAATTTTATTCCTAACTTCTGGAGGAAAAAGGGTAATATATGTTATAAATATAGCTTAACTATAAGGAAAGATAACAGTCTAGATAATTGAATTTCTACTAATGTATTTAGTATTTGAAAGATGTTTAATACAAACTGTATTTGTGCATATTTATATTCATATGTGCATATAAACCAAACTGCTTGCAACAGGAGTGCTACAGCAAAGAAAGAGAAACCTAGTTTAGCTGAGAAAAGAAATACCTATATTTGGTAGAGATTTAAAACCCCAAATATTTCTATTGGTTTGCTTCTCTTACCAATTGGGACTGTGTAAAATATGGCCCTACTGAAGTCCATGGCAAAGCTTCCACTGTCTTCAAAGGGATCTGGATTTCACCTGGTGTGTTTTCGCAAAGAGACCTGCCAGTAACATCTGCCAGCTGGAGGTCCAGTTAGATGTCAGTTAAGACAAAAGAACTGCGTATCAGCATTTCATTGTGTGACAAAGGATGGGGGCTTTGAAGCTCTGCTCTGGTAGGTTAAAACATAAAACGCATTTTTTCCTTTAAAATAAAATAGGGGGAGCGCTTGACTGATACTTCTGCTTTGGTGCATCTTTATAGGCACAACCGCACAAGGCACAACTATGAAGTGAATGTCTGTTATCTAAGCTACCAAGTTTCAGATTGTTAATGATCTCATTTCACTTGAAATCTCACCCCTGCCACCTCTGGACAGTGTGTAAACTTTTTGGTACTCTCCCTTCATTTTTCTGAACTACTGTCCTATTTCCTACTGATTACTACCTGGATGCTCCCTGAGTAAGGTTTGCTGTCTGTAGCCTCTTCAAAACCACTCAGTGTGCTTGTAGAAAATGACCATTACCTAGAAGTCTGTCCTCTTCTTACATTAGATCTGCTGTTATTTCACTTATCACCATTATTATTCACTAAGGAAATCACATACAACCTTAAGTTGGAGAGAGCTGGCAATGCAGCAGATGTGTTCTACCTAGAAAGGGCAACCTGTGACACCCAGGTTGGAGGTTGGCATTTTACCAGATCCTGTGTGCTCATGGCTAATAATGATGATGGTTTCTATATACGTTCACTTTAGTCTCTTTTAAATCCCACACATGGATAGCAATAGCTCTATAATATCATTTTTCTGTTTAACAGGTTGCACATGGGTAGGAAAAATTGGAAAGTGTAAATTCTGTATTCCTATGGGCCATGAATTAAAAATGAAAACCACAGGTGGTTTGCGTTTTCTCCTTCTAAATCAGAACATGATGACTGAGGCTTAGCCAAAACCAAAATATGGCTGTCCATGACCATTTTTCTATAAAAGTCCCTCAGATTTGTTATACATTCCACTGAAAACCTTTATTGTTAGTGTGTTAGACGTCACCTGCTAGAAAGGAGTTTCTCATTTAACTGGTTTAAAACATTTTTTTTTTGCTTAATATTCCTAGCATTTTGTAAACATAATACTTTTTTTTTAAAAAACAACGTGAATCTATCTGTTTGCCTTCTGTATTACATTCTAAAACGTCTTCAAGAGAGAAATCTTTGTTTTGGCTTCTAATAAACATTGTATTGTGATAGCCAAAGAATCTAGAAGTCATGCAGCTAAAGCACTACAAAGATATGAACGCGTTCTTTTATCTTCTCTTTGTAATATCAGAAGATGTTTTGCTGAGTTCATTGTGTCAAGTGTTTAATAAGTTTAATCATTTTCTGACCTTGGAAGTTCAAATGCTTCGGCACATTGGAAAAATGATTGGACATATAAATGGAAAAGATTTATACTTCTTGTGATGTCCAAAATATACAGATAAGTGCAGTAACAAACACCCAAGCTATTCTTGCCATTTTGAATAGTAAACTGTAGGCTTTAGAGGGTCAGAAAAAGGTGAGTGTTGTCTTATTAAATCATGTTCCAGTGTAAAAGAAGAAATCAGTAATTAACTGAGTAATAATCCTGCCTAAGCTAGTTTAAAAAATGCTATAGACATTGGAAAACTTCTCTGCAGAAAAAAAGGTTTTATGTATATTCCCCTCTCCCTCTTGTCATTTTTCACTTATTTACTTCATTTACACTTTATTTAAAAAACACTTGGGAACAAAATCATAGAAGATTTCTGAAATTACTCTTTGGAGTTTACTGAAAATCTGTCAAGCCTCTAAAAATTGCTCAATAAAGTCAATAGCAACCAAATAATAAATGAATGAAGAGCCTTAAAGGTAGAAACTAGCAGCATTTACATGATGACAGCCTCTCTTAGGATTTTGCAGTAACAGAAATCAAGTAATAAATATATAATCATCTTGTTTCAGAGGAGTGATGAACATCCCTCAGTGTTCAGACTACTGATCTACAAATACCTGAAGGGAGGTTGTAGAGAGGAGGGAGCTGGCCTCTTCTCCCAGGTGTCAGGGGACAGGACAAGGGGGAATGGCCTCAAGCTCCGCCAGGGGAGGTTTAGGTTGGAGATTAGGAAGAAGTTTTTTACGGAAAGGGTCATTAGGCATTGGAATATGCTGCCCAGGGAGGTGGTTGATTCGCCTTCCCTGGAGGTGTTTAAGTTACGGGTGGACGGGGTCCTGAGGGACATGGTTTAGTGTTTTGTGGGAGTGGTTGGACTCGATGATCCAGTGGGTCTCTTCCAACCCGGTGATTCTGTGATTCTGTGATTCTGTGATCTGTTGACTGTTAACATAGGGCTTTAATGTTAGACACAGACTAGGGGTTTTTATCATTATACTATTTAGTTGAATGCTGTTAGAAAGTAGGCATTTTCCTAGATCCTTATATTATGTGCAAATTTAACCTTGAGAATTAAAAATTGTTTGGATCTCTGTATACACTTTGAAGTCTGAGGCTCCCTTAAAGATTCTACTACTGATGGCACATCCCTGCTGATTATACTGTATTATTTCAGTAGCTACAATTACTGCTACGTTTAGGTATTGGTAAGTCAACAGTATAAAAAAACCCTGAGGCTTATCGCAAATAAAAAAAAAAAAGAACTTCTGAATGCCATAATTTCTAAATTTTTAAAACAACTTCTGTGTCTTGAGGGCCAGCATCAGGGCTGCAGCTATGCAATCAGTTGCCAAAATATATTCATGTAACTTTGGCTGGAATTCATTGTTCTGTAGAAAACCAGCTCAAAAAACATGAAATGAATATCAATTTTGGTCCATTGACTAACAGCAAAATAAAAAAAAACTCAGCATCTGCCACTTTTGTCTGGAGCTTATCATAATATGCAGGTGCTACTTTTGGGCTTCATACCAGAAGTTTTTTCACTGAAGAGATGAAGTAATGGAAAGGTTCTAGCCTGGTGAAATGGAGGAAAATACTTTGACTAAACACTACAATTCTTGAAGCAGTTAACTACCTTCCCAGTACCAATGGTTTGCCAGGTGAGACACCTCAATTACAGGAATCCATAATATTGAGTCAGTATCCTGCTTAAGTAAGTGCAATCAACAGCTAGTTAAGGGATAAGGGATACTAGAGGTCTTTCAGGGAATCATATTTTAGGATGCAAACTGCTGTGAGATTTGAGAAGCATAAACCTCTGTCATTGGTAATTGTTTTATCTTCTTATAGCAATGCATAAAGTATGGTGATGATCTGCAACTGCTTTGCTTGCACCAAAAGCTCTGACTTCAGCCATCAGTTAGGAAGTTTCCAGACTTATAAATACAAAGGAAATATTTTCCCTGTGGCTGAGGCAATAACAAAGTTTTTATTTTTTTTTATTTTCAGAATTTAAAATCAATACCGTCTACCAATCCTGAGCTTTCAAGTCTCCTCAGCTTTTTAAAAATTAAAGGAACTTTCAGCTAGGAAAAGGTAGACTTAGAAAACTGACTTTCCTTTCTAATAAATAATTGAAAAAATACCATGGTGTTTTTTAGATTTTATTTTAAACCACAGTAATTTGGAGGGAAATGTGTCTCAAAACAGAATCAGCAGATTTGGGTGCGTTAATGATAACCTTTCCTGTTGTAATAAGGAGAAATATTTTCAAAATACTGAGTGGAGTTATTCTTATTTTTTTCTGGTAATTGAATTTTTAGGTGTTAAAACTGACATCAACTGCTTCTTCCTAATATAAGGACAAAAAAATCTGTTTTTAAAAAGCTGAAGTTGGAGTTTCAGGAGCTCAAACTTTAGAAACCACAAACTAATGAGAATTCACTGACATCACGGGAAGTAGCAACAGTCTATACTTTGATTTTAAAAGAACCTGTCACTTATGAACGTAATGAAATTTTCAAGAAGAATGCTGACGTCTGAACGTTCTGTAATTTTTGTCTAGTTTTGGGAGAGAATAAGAAAATATTTTTATGCATAGGATTTGATTGACTGTGTGTGTTGATAGATGATGTTGTTCCAGGTTTATATAAGTCTATGTAGATTGTATAATTTTGTGTTTTAACTATGCTGTATATCTACTAACATATGTATTTTTATGTAGTGAGTAATACTGTAGCATATGTTCACGTTTTAGCACTTTGGAGGTAGTTCAACTGAAAAGGAAATGGGATTTTTTATCTCCTGGATGTTTATTTTGACCTTTTTAATTACTTCTGCAAATGAAAGGGGATAAAGTTAAAGTTAGATGGGCAGTAACAGTTGTGTGAGTGACAAACATTGCATGGCAGTTAAAAACACTAAGTGTCTTGTTACCATATCTTATAGAGATCAAGGTTTATCCTCTGAGGTGTATGTTAGATGGACTTGGTTAAAACTTGGTATGCACACACTCTGCACCACCCTTGGCTGCAGAGCAGGCTTGTAGATGTTCTTCTGGGGCACAATCAGAAGTGACATCATCTTAGAAGCCCTCTGTGAGGACTGCACACAATGCACCAAGGTGGTCAAGGTTAGATCATATCCTTGTGAAATATGCCTATTATTTGATATAATTACATAGAAATTTTGACCTGGAAGACTGCATCTTAACTAGTAACTGTAATAATTTGCATAGACCCTTGGAAGTCTGATGCAAGGGCCAAAAAGAGAAAAAAAAAAATTCCTTTAACTCACCACAGCATTCAGGGTGAGACATGATTGGCACTCAGTTTTACAGTCAATCAAGTTGTACTGGTTTCCATTTGCAAAGCAAACATCTGCTATTGTTATCTAATTCAGGCTTCAGACAAACATTTTAGCACTTGAATAATTTTTGATTATTTTTTCACTTTAGCTTTAACTGTTAATTAATGTTCCACATATTTCACAAGAAAAACAATGGCCTTCAAAAGGACAAACCCCAGTAACATTATAATGAAATACTTAGTTATTGATCTCATTGAATACATTTCTGTTAATGTTCCGCTCAGATCAGTGTGACTTTTACAGCTCTTGTTCAGATCATTAACATTTCTAATACTCTCCAGGTAGCAAATGTAATAACTAAAAACACTTCCTCGATTTTCTAGCATGAAGGGAATATACAGGGAAATATCTTGGACAGCACAATGGAGAAAGTGTTTATCTCAAGGAAACTGAAGACTAGCTATTCCTTCAGTATGCAGAACAATTTGTTTAATCATTTGCTATACAGCGGAAGCTGCAATACAGATTAATGAATTACTCGCTGCCCATGTTCCTATCTGACATGGGTATCCCTATCTGACTTGGATTTCCATAGATGCGTAACCTGAAATAACTATGATTTACAGAAGTTGGGAGACAGCTATCTCACTATGGCAAACCTCTTTTCGTGTGCTTTGGGAGCTGTGATTTAAAAAGCACAACATTCTTCCTTTTGTCCTTTAATTTTCTGCATTTCCACCTCATATTAGAGCAGGATTAAAACCCTCCCTTCCTTTATATAATTAAAATGAAACTCTCTGGCTGTTTTTTGCCCAGTTTTGTAAGACTTTCCTGCTTAACATTGTGGTGAATGATGGGAAAGAAATTGCTGACAAATAACAATGTGATCAGGTGTACAGTATCAACATTTTCTGGTATGGCTGCATCAGCCTACCCAAGGAGGAGCTTACTGGTGGACCTGCATCCACAAAATCGCTATCACTGTTGCATTTGTTATAGTACAGATGCTGTTCAACTGCTAGTAATTACGTTGTTCAGGGTGGGTAGTAAGAAACTTCCTTCAAAAAATAATTTTACTAAGACAAGCAGTGTCTACTTCATATTTTACAGTAATGTGAATCTAAATTCTACTCTAGACCTAGCCTTAGGGAAACCTAGAAAGAGGGTGAGAAGTTATAAAGTAGTTCTTCTGACACAGTGGGAAAAAAAAATCCTGAATAGCTATTCGAAGTAATCCTTATTTCATATTTTTCTCCAAAAAAAGATCTATGACTTAAAACTACTTAACACTATAAGCAGTCCAACTTTTTGTTGAAGTGCCACTTCTGCTTTATAATCTGGAAGCTGTGCACATCACTCCCTGCCAAAAATACAGAATGCAACAAACTGGGGAGAAAAAACCCAAATGCAGGCTTTCTTCTGACATTATGCTTAAAATGGTATAATATTTGGGGTTCTGTGCAGGAAAAGAAATCCAATACTAGAAGAAATCAGCAGAATTTACAATGGTGATTAATTCTTTCCTTCTTTAAACCAAAAGGGTCTCCCTTTACACATTTCAGTATTGAATGTCATGAGAAAATGGAATACTTTCATTCCCTGTGCTACAATGAGGACTACAATTCAAGCAGTACAAACAAATAGAAACTCACTTGAACAGAGACTGTGTACAAGACATTTCCTAAATATATGAGCCTTTGAAGAGTTTTGCTTTCTCAAGTGCAGGGCTGTGGTGCCCAGGAGCTCTTACTCTAGGACAGGACCTCTGGGCTCTGCACTGTCTGAAGGTAGAGATCCTTCTCCCATTTGCCTACAGGCTGCCATTGACTGCTTTTTGAGAGTGCAAATATCCTCTCCTCACCTTGTTAATTGTCAGGTTAAAAGCTTCATAGACTGCACTAAGCAACTATGCTGACCTATTACTATTATTATTGTGCCATCCATGCATCTTGTTTTATCTGCAGCAGTTCATCCACAGACAACACCTGGCTCATGACAGCTCTCTAGTTTTCACCTGTCCAAACCTAGTTCCATCTCTAACACACAGTGTGGACTCTGGTCTCAGTTTCCAGGGCAACCAAAATTCCCCTGTCATTCCTTAAAATCCTTCTCTCTAAATTGGAGAGATATGAATTTGATGGGTGGACAGTGCTATGGATAAGAGAGTAGTTGGATGGTCGTATTCAGGGAGTAGTGGTCAATGGCTTGAAGTCCAGATGGAGACCCATGAAAACTGGGCTCCCTCAGGGGTCTGTACTGGGACCAGTGCTGTTTAATATCTTCATGAATGATACTGACAGTGAGATTGAGTGCACCCTCAGCAAGTTTGTAGATGACATCAAGCTGAGTTGTACAGTTGCCATGCTGGAAGGATGGCATGTCTTCCAGAGGGACCTGGACAGGCTGGAGAAGTGGGGTTGTGAGAACCTTATGAGGTTCAACAAGGCCAAGTGCAAGGTCCTACACCTGGGTTGGGGCAATCCCTGATTTCAGTACATGATGGGGGGTGATGTGATTGAGAGCTGCCCTGCAGAGAAGGACTTGGAGGTGCTCATTGATGAGNCTGAAGGGCTACAAGAAAGCTGGGGAGGGACTGGTTACAAAGGCTTGTAGTGATAGGATGAGGAACAATGGGTACAAACTGGAGAGGGGCAGATTTAGATTAGACATAATGAATAATTTCTTCACTATGAAAGTAGTGAGGCTCTGGCACAGGTTGCCCAGAGAAGCTGTGGCTGCCCCATCCCTGGAGGTGTTCAAGGCCAGGTTAGATGAGGTCTTGAGCAGCCTGATCTACTGGGACGTGTCTCTGCCCACAGCAGGGGGTTGAAACTAGATGATCTTCAAGGTCCCTTCCAAGCCTAACTATTCTATGATTCTGTGATTATATGATTTATCATCTAGGTGCACATTGCTTCACTTCAGAGAAGGACTTGAGCATAGTAAGTCATCCATGCTGCTTGCGATGCCATCTACCTCTAGTAGGCTGTAGGGAAAGAGGCAGGGCATTTTTCTCAAAACCTGTCTCACAGTTTGAGTGTTATGAAGACATGAGATTATGCAGCTTAGTCTGAGTCTAAGAGGAAGCCCAGAAGCTGAGAACAACTACACAAAATCCTCTCAGACTTTACTGACTACCATCTGAGCAGTAATGGTGACAACTTAGGGACAAGAGTGATTTTGTGTGCATGTGTGGGAGTAAAGCAAAAAAAGCCCCCCAACCCCTAAAACATGATCCCAACACTTTTAGTTATCATTAAGTACTCTGAGAGTACAGGGGAAAGGAGGGGAAGAGTTTTCTGTGAGCAGTACTATTTTACAAGCAAGGCAACACTGCCTTGCCTGCATAAGAGAAGAGTCCTTCAATACAGCTGAGCATCAATTCTTCGTCTATACTTCTGTCACTAAGAAAACCACATCAGTGACAGAATAAGCGCAGAGTAGAGATGGCCCCAGTGATACCTGTGCAGTGTCAGTATTTACTAGAACATTGTCTAATGTTGTCTTTATAATGTATTTGTGAAGGGTGAGAGAAGACACAGTTAGCACTAAACCAGTAATATGATATATAGTATTATAAGACAGAACATCATGTGCATCACTAAAGCTTTCAGGGGTCTGCAGCATTTCAGGTTTCTCTTTCTTTAACTCCTTGCCTTCCCTAACACACATTTTACACTTGGATCTTACTGATCTGGCCTGAAGGCTGAATAGAAGTGACACACTGCCTCAGAGCTGAAGATTTGACAGTTGTAGAGAAATTATGGTTTCTCTGCTCACTACCAGAGAGGAATATGTATCTTCTCATGCCCAAATGTGTAACAGATACTGCCATGAAAACTTAGGATAACAATCGGGCAGCTTTGAGAAAGTCCCTCTGTGAAGGAATATGCTACATCATGAATATCCAAAACATTCTTACTGAAGATGAAAAACCTTAACTAAAATAAGTGTGCCATCTCTCATGAGATGCTGGACAAGGCATTAAGATTACTATCAGTGAATATGCCTGACAGGACTTGCTTATACAGAGTCTAAGAACTGGTAATCCCTGTTTCTGTCCCCATTACCACAGCAAGGAACTGTGAGTTCATCGTACACAAAGATTGTCAGCACACTCTTATTAGGGCCATGACCAAGACCACACAGGAAGGAGAACCTATCATCATGCTGCCTTGCACACTGTCCTCAGTTTTGATGTAGGGAAGAAAAAAAGCGAACTACTTTCATGAAAAAGTCATATGGGTTTTTCTCAGTACCACTGAGTTTTATGAGGGAAAAAAGGTAAAGGTTCCTAAGCTGAAGCATTAGGGGTGTGAGGCCCAGCCCTGTTTTGAGAAACAGCCTCCACGCATGAGTCCCTGCATGCTCCCTCTGTAGAATCAACCTCCATAGACACACAACTAAAAAACTACAACAACCTTCAAAGGTAATACCAAAGCTCATAATAAGTTGCTTTGAAAAAGAAATAATTTGGGACACTATTAGAAATTGGGGCCAGGTTTGCTCTCATCTACAGGGCATGGCAGAAATGGCAGAGCTGCATGATCTCCTGCTTAGTATTCTCACTAAGTGACAATAACTACAATTTATGTGCAGGACACTGCCTGTGTAGGAGACACTGGGCTGTAATGGTATGGAAAAGGACACTCCCACCTTTCAAATAGTTGCTTGTAGGAATGGAAATTAATTAAGCATATAACCCTGAAGAAAGCTAAATCACAAGATCAAAGATCACTAACTTGTTTTTTTTTTTTAAAGAAAAATAAATTTTTATAGCTCATCACCTAGCATCAGGACTTTGAACCGTTTGCTTATATGACTAGTGAGCTTCTCAAGGTGAAAATGTATTAGGAGAAAGAGATGGTAACAGGGCAGGAGAAACTCCTTGCTGCCAGGACTGAGGGCGGGTGGAATGGTCCAGGAAATCAGTGGTGCTGTCTGCAGCCCATTTGCTGGGGAAGACAGCGCTGGAGCCCTGGGTGATCTCAGTGTACAAGCCCGCTCTTAAGGGCTACATTGCCAGTCAGCTTCAGAGGAAAATTTGTTTTGAAAGGATTAAAAATATTAATTAATGAAATTATCCTTTTTAACAGAGATAGTCATGGATCTAGACTCTCTTGAGCCAGAAAGATCGTTGTGAAAGAGGTCTCTCTGTTCAGTGGTCGATTTTTGATGTGACATTCATAAATTTTCTCCTCCCAGCAACATGACTGCCAGCAGTTGCCCGGCCATGTGGCTTACTGATGCAGGGGGAGCAGGAATCACAAAGACTGGATATCACTTGGATATTGGGCTTAATAATGGCTTCTTTTGCCACTTCCTGATGAAAATGATCAGTCCAGCAGGTGCTACATGAAAACTCTAGCAAGGAGACTTAAGGAAGAAGAATCTATTTTCCACATTACCATCTCTAATCTTGCATGGCTGCAGTACCTACTTCACCAGAAACTGAACTTCCAAGAAGGGGACAAAGCAGTAAATATAAGCATAACATTTTAAGAAAAAAATTACTTGTAAGCATGTAAATCATGAGATTAAAGTGAAGGGCAATCTAACCTCCAGTCTTGTAGGGATGCTCGTGGATGCAGAGGCTGGTTTAAGTGATAATTTCCTCACTATGATTTGCAATTTGATTGAACTGGTTCCTCCATCTTGGATGAGTACCATTCGCCTTAGCAGAGCACTTCGTAAAACTCCTTCTACAGATCCATTTTGAGAGAGGCCCTTCCATTAATTTCTCCCGGAGTTCAGCTTTGGTTTGGGAGCCTGCATGATTACCACTACAGAGACAAGTTGTAAATAATTAATGCCAAATTTCTAGGAGTTGTATTGTCACCAAGAACTTCTCTCAGATCTGGGATTGATCCCACTAGCTTTCTGATATACTTCCTGCTCCTGAAACATTTGAAAAAGGTTTTATTATTAACTTTTATTCCTGTAATATGTTCCTTTAATAAGTTGATCCTCAATAAATTGGCACGTTTTCCTGAGGTTTAACATTTAACTTGTCGGGATTTATGAGCTGCTCCTTTCTTGGGCATGATTTGTCATTTCTGAAGGGTATCTTTTTACCTTTATCCACCTTTCCTCTGCTTCCTGCACTTTCTTCTGTGCCTTCTTGCTGACAGTAGACTTCGACAGCAGGTATAACTTCTGGTGTTGTTAAACACATCTCCTGATGGCAAGCATTATGCTTTTTTTTATTGCTCCTCCTTTCAAAGACTTTTTATCTACCTCCTTCATTTTATGTAATGTCCTTGTATTTGATTTGGAGATACTTCTCACCTCCCATGACAGTGCTGGATTCGAATACACTGCAGTCATTATTGGAGTATACCTTGTCAATGATCACATCTTCAATAGGATTCTGTGCAACATTCAAGGCTTAAACTGAGAAAGGCTGCTCCTGTCATATCTCACAAATATCTCCAAAAGGCAGCAACACAGAGTTTCTAAGAGTCACAGAGACACTGGATATCTACCTTCATTTGCTTTTGTGGAAAATGGTGCCCATGATTTGGTAGCTACCTCCTGCTGGATAAGGTGGCATCCCTGAAGGTGACTTCCCTGATCTTCCTGTGTGCAGCTCTGGGTAGGTGGTGGCCACCTAATTGCTTTGTGTAGGTTCAACACCTGAGGAGACTTCCCAGCCTGGTATGGGGGCAGCTTCTACTTGCTGTGCACACAGGGCCGGCCCCAGTCTGAAAATATTCATCAGTGACAAGGCAGTGTGGCTAAGGCTGAAGTTGTGCCATTCCCTATCCGTTCGGCAAGCAGCATCTTCAGAAGGCAGCCCCTGTCCCTCATTCCAATCTAAGATCCTTCTAATTTTATTTTTCATTTAAAAAGCTGAAAAAAGCAAAACTTTTTTTTAAAATAAAATGGGGGTGATAAAAAAGTGTTCCTGGTTGGGATTTCATATGCCAAGTTTCAGGAAGGAGTGAGTTTTTATGACTGCGTTATAACCCTCCTAAAATATGGTTTTATAATGGAAATGCTGACACAACCTTTATACACACCCGGACATAATTCTAGATGATGTAAAATACCTTATATAGGAAGCCAGGGTAAGTGGATTTTTTGCTATAAAGAGAAAGTGGAAGATGAAAAGTACACCTTTTACCTATGTATTTTCATTCTTTGTTTTAATTTTGACAAAAGAACAAGCCATATATCCAGAAGGGTAGCTCTTTAAAGTCAAACTTCATGTTTATGGAAGACTAAATTATGTTTTTAATCTTTCTCAAAACCTAAAGTAATTTTTCTGGGAATATCACTGTTTCCCAAGGCAAAAGTCAGGCTTATGCCTGCTACTGAAAAATTGGCATTTTCAAAGGAATTTTATTAAAAATCTGGAGATTATCACAGCAAACATAAAGCAACATTTTCAAATAATAGATATAGTGTTCCGAGTAAAATACGCTAGAAATAACAGACTGGATATAATTGAAACTGACCTCATAAAATCTACAATGTATTTTTGTCATGCTGCTTTTCCAGGTAATTTCAGGATGACTGAGTACCTGGGATATAATGACACCCATCAACAAACAACACCTGGAGTTTAATTCAGCTATATCATCCAAATCTCTGGATATTTAATTAATCATTATGGATAATATCAGAATCCCTTCAATTTGAACATCAGCCTGATAACAACAGAAAATATTGAACAGGTTATTCCTGTGATTTTCTGTACTTCACACTTATTTCAAACGAGATTTTTTCTAAAACCAGAGTTTTACTTTAATAACTTAGTTTGTTTTCTTCTGTATGTGTTCTTTTATTTAAATTCAGGGGGACAGGACAGGGGAAATTTCTAGACTTCTCATAACTTGTGATACATGAGTTATATTTTGAGACAGTTGGCAATTATGATATCAAAGGTCTTTTCCAACCTAATGTTTTTATGATTCTACGGCTTGCACTGTGATTCTGCATATACCATTGTCTCAGTTTTTGGGCTTTTCAAGAGCATACTGAGAAACAAGGTTTTTTGTTGTTTCTTTTTGGTTATTTCTTTGTTTTATTTGGGGTTTTTTCCCCACTTAATATAATCTAAATAAAATAAAATACATTAATGCTAACCTGTAAATGGATTCAATTGGTCAGATTTGTACCTCAGTGACCTTTTCAAGGCTTCAGCTTTTCATCTCTGCAAGGAGAATCAGTTGTGAAATATTGACTGTTCTTATCTTCCTGACACACTGGTTTCTGTCATCAGCTGTGTGGAAGTTCATATCCTCTGTATAACAGAAGAAGCTGAGCTGCTGATTGAGCCCTCAGCTTCCACGTGAAGCAGCTGAGCAGTGATTTGTTTGACCCTGAGTAGGTCCTCCCTATCTGCAGTGGCAAAGGTGTCTATTAAAACCTCGGCAGACTTAGGCGAGGAAGAAATGGAGGTGCAGAGAGGTTGCGTCACTCACCTCAGACTGTGCAGGAAATCTGCGGTGGGGTAAAGAAGAGGACTGAGGTGCTCAGCCTCTGTATCTCAACCACAAGACATTTCCTCCTTACGATTAATGTAGCGAATAATATCACTGTGATAGGGCTGGCAGAGAAGGTGTTGCATTATGCTAAACAGCTGCTCTATTGCAGACTGGAGATCAGCTATTCCTCAAAAAATGTTCAGTAAATCTCTGAACATTGAGTTGATGGCTGCTTATGTTGATTATAATCATGATTATTTCCTTAAGGAAAGATACTTAAAAGAAAATATTTATTCAAATTAAAACAAAATATTTTCTTCTTTGCATGAAGCTAAATATCTTCTTTTTTGAAGCATGCAGGTGCTAATATAGAAAGAATTTTTTTATTTCTTTTGGTATACATTTCAAAATAATGTTTTACTGTCTCTTTCATTTTGAGTTAATCATAAAACATCCTCACAAGTAAAAGAGTTTTCTATGTAGCAGGGTGCTACAGCCATAGCATAACCCATGCTCAGGGCTGCCTCTGCTGCTGGGAGCAGATGCACAGCCAGCTGTGGTCCCTCCCATGACTGCTCAGCAGACAGGCAGACAGCACAGCCCACCAACCTTTTAGCATCCTGAGCTTTCTCTAGAGACATACGAGACTAGAGAGGTGAATGATTTTAGGCACAGTCAGCTCTACCTGGCTGCTGTCCTGCCTGCCAGTGCTCTTTCTTACAGGGCTGGAATAAAAGAGACTGAGGCAAGTTGGAGCTGTGAATACAGCTGTAGCCTGCAGGGGCATCAGAGGTGAAATTACTTCGAAGCAGTGTAAGTTGGGGTGAAATCCAAAAGCTGATTAATTCCTTTTGGGCAGTTCTGCATGAAAGTCTGTGCAAGGTCATCAGAATGGACTATGCATTTTTATTCTGCTGAAGACAGAAAGAGCTGGCAGGTCACTGCTCCAGAAATGTCCAGGTGTAAAGCGAGAGCTGCTGTCAAACTATTTACGAAGAGTGTCTTTTCCAATCAGTAAATATGAAAAACAGCAGAAAATCCTTTGTAGGCTGCACCCCTTGGGAAGAAAATAGAACCCAGGTTATTATGAAAACTGAAGTATTTGCTTATACTGAGATTCTAAAAAAACGTACAGTTGGCTGACACTACATGTGCTGGGAAGTGTTATCCAAAAAGTTACAAAAAAAGATGAATCTATTAAAAGAGAAAAGCACTGAGTTATGTGATAATGGTGCAGGTTTTGCAGAAGACAGGCTATAGATACTTCTGACAAAGCTAGATTATTTTTCTACCAATGAACATGCTTTCATTTGTTGAACCAATGGACCAGAGAATTATAGCTACCTGTTAAACACAGCCCCATCCTTTGCTCCGATGAGGCTATGCGCTTCACTGAAGCTAGCAGTGATGAACATGCCATTGCACAGGCAAGATAACTGTGTCACTCTGCATTTTACAAGAGAAACTTGCCTCTCCCTGTTGCTCACAGAAGCTGAGGAGAAAAGGTTTTACTAAAACCATTACCTTCTGTTCTGAATCATATGTAGGAGTTAGTTTATTCTAACTACTAGATACAGGCCCCATCTGATTAAAGTGACAGAGGTACATGTCACACTGAGCAGGTGGAAAAACAGTTTCCCCTTTCCATCTTCATATTTCACTTTCCATGGCACAATTTAATGATTTGTATTGCAGGCAATGGAATCAATTTCAGTTTAAGTGTGTTGGTGGCTATCCTTGAAACAGAAGCTAATTTAGCTTTAAAGTAATAATGTTTATTAATATTTATTGATGTTACTATTCCTGAAAGTTAGAAAAGCAAATCAGATAGTGTAGAAAATTGCACACAAGCTCCTTCTACTTTTGCAGAAGTGAAAAACATTATATGAAGGTCCTTTCAAATTCTTGAGTTGCATTAAAGGGGAGTTAAAACAGCCATGTATAGCCTTCACGTGGACTGTATAGTTGCGGTAACCAAACATTTAATCATCTATAATGTGCTTAGTGTATCTGATTATTAAAGTTAATTTAATAATAGAGGCTTTTTGTCAGGTCAGAGATTTTGATTCTGAATGAATTGTGGTGAGAACAGTAAGGGAGGAAAACCTGTATAGACTTCCTCTGTTGTTTATGCTGTTTGTTAGTCAGAGCAGCAGTAGATTTAGGCACATTAATTGGCTACAAACAGTGCAATCAATCTCTGACCAATAGCATTTCAGCCTCTTGGTGGCTATATCACTGATGTAATTTTTTTCTACATGACAGAAAACCACAAGGGGTTTCTATTTTGTTGTTCTCTATTGATTAAATTATCCTTAAAACTATTAAAAGCACACATATATTTTTTTTACAGGGAAAAAAAACCCAAACGTTTTCTTCAGTAGTAGGATAAAATGAGAATGTTGTGGTCTTTGGTGCAGTGCAAAACACATCTAGGATTTGGGATGGATTCTTGGATGCTGATGAGTGTATTCCAGGACTGAGGTAGAAATGAAGATCGCTCAGTAGTTCCCATGAACAGACTTGATCCTGAAATCACTATTCATGCATCACTCCTATTCCATTCTGTGGGAGTTTTACATGAGTTAAGTGTCAGTCACTTTGACATTTTCCCCAGCTGGTTGGATTATATACCATGACTATATGGTGCATTTTAATGTGAATTTTCTTCTCCATACAATATTCCATCTCTCATTTCGCTACCTGTCCTCTAGCCAATTTATGAATGCTAAAGGCATCATTCAATGTTTGTACTTCAGAAAGCAGCCCTATGAGGAGCTCACTTGTAAAGAACAATTGGTGGGCAACAGCAAGGGTGGGGAAGAGAAATCACCTGAAAAAGGAGACAGGGATTTCTGAACACAACTTTATCACTAACCTACATATGAGTACATCCCACCTTTGCATGATTCAGGTTCCTCTCTGTAAAAACAAGGACCGAGACAGCAGGATTTACCTTCATATCAGGCTCAGAGGAGAATGCAGGCTCAGCTGTAATACAAACAACCTTAGTAGCTGTAACAATAAGCTGAAAAAAATGATTGCTGTGAATTGTTACTTGACAAATCCATACTGCTTTCTTTTTGTGGAATGAACATAGCAGCTTGCAATTCACAACTGTATTTTCCATAAAAATTATAATTTTCCTCATTACTCTTGTTTTTCCCTGGATATGTAAAAAAAACCCCAAAAATGTGTGGAGGTGACACATTGTGACATGGCTTAGTGGAGTTGGACTGGATGATCTTGGAGGTCTTTTCCAATCTTAATAATTCTCTGAATGTGATTTAGTGGAAGGTGTCCCTGCCCATGGCAGAGAATTTGGAACTAGATTACCTTTAAGGTCCCTTCCAACACAAACCATTCTATAATTCTGTGATTCTTTGCCTGTTTTGTTTTTTTTCTCCTTGGACGGCATCTCAGATCCTTAGTTGATTTAAGATAACTTATTTTATTTGGCTTCCAGAGATCCTATGGGATTGCAACTCCTTGATGGGGTGAAAGTAAGTGACATGTGAAATACTTCAAAGACACTCTGATAATGCTTAGTGCAAAATTAATGTTCAACAAATGCTGCCTTTGGTTTTCTTAATACTTTCTCCACCTGAACACTCACTCACAGCATTGAGAATTATCTAAAAAGTTCTCAATTTTTCTTTCCCAGAAAATAGTTTCATGCTCTTTTCCCTATCTCTACACCTGCAGATTGATTTAAATTTCTTTCTTTCACCATCTTGCCCAAATTTCCCTGCTTACACTACATCTTTCTTGTCTCTGTTCTATACCTATTTTCTTTGGCTTCAGCTTAACGTAGTGTTTTAGAATACGCTTATCTTGGAACACACAAGCAGTCATATTTCTCAGTAGAAGGATTACTTATGTACCCAAGCACTTTCTTTAAACAGATTTTTGCTTCTACAATACTATTCCTTTTAAGAATTTATTTGAAATGAAAAGGTGTGGTAGTTTTCATCCAAATAACATCATCCATGTTTTCTGCGTTGGAGAGGTTGTATTGGCATGGAGCAAGCTAAAGTTTTGAGTGTCAAAACTTTGCAATTTGTTTCTAATTTTAGTCTATTAATTGCTTCTGTCACGTTTCTTTCTGGGAAATATGTGCAAAGGTGCTTAAAATAAAAAAGAAAATTGTACTTCTAGAAACAAACTTTCAGTTGACCCAGAGGATTATTCAGGAGCCTAACAGAGGTACCTATTGATGTTTTTTACACCCTCTGTGTCTGAAGTGTCTATGTAGACCTGGCAGATGGCCCAAAGACCCATAGGTGACCCATTCAACAAAACAACTTGCTGAGTGTTTAAAATAGAAACAAACAGGAGTGACTGGGCATTTGCATTCTACCCCAGATCTGTGATTTAGCTCTCCAGAACATTTTTGTGATGGAGATAATGTTCAATTGGAGGAAATATTTATCATCTTTAAGTATTAGGATCTCAAAATATTAGCACCCCCTGGCAAAATTATAAAGACGGTCACAAAACTCAAGGCAAAAATAAGTAACAATTTGTTGTAAATTTGTTTACAACTGGACTGTCCTTTGTGCACAAACTCATGATTTTTCTCTCCAAATCAATGAGTGAAAATTCTAGGTTATTCTCCATAAATCACAGCTTGACCACAAAGTTTTTCTTTAAAGTAGTGAAAGACTGTTACAATGTGCTTAAAGGTATCTGGAAAGTGGAAATCTACCCCTCTTAGTGCATTCATCATCTTGTATTTGTATGTGATTTACCACAGGCTTAAAAGACATACAACCTTCTTGTTTTGTATGAGTTATCTATCATATGAAGGCTGTCTTGGGACTCTAAATCAATCTACTCTTCAGCAGTCTCCAATACATTTTAGTGTTCCAACTGAATATGTCTTTTGCAGGTCAGCACTGCCAAATACATGAATTTATATTCTAGGATCAGATGTCACAGCAAAAATGTTGGTGTGCAAGTCCTGACAGTCAGTATAACAGATCTGAAAGAATCTATATTTTTTTTCTAAAATAGAGAACATTCTGCTCTTATATTTTTTTCTGTGCCTTAACCTTGTTGCTACAGTAAAGTAGCATGTGACTAGCAAGTAAGAAAGAAAATCCAATGTGACCTTCATCACTGAAGAAATTTCATAGTAAAATTAAGTACTTCAAACAGGCCTCTGTGAAAACAGGCAAGCATGTTAAAAACAAGGTTATCTGAAGATCTGCACTTGAACTGTTCACTTCCATGTAGCCCACCACAAAAAATATATGAGAATTCAGAAGGTAAAGGAGAAATCATGTTATTTTACTAGTTATACATTTGTGTGTTTGAGGAAATGGCCTCAAGCTCTGCCAGAGGAGGTTTAGGCTGAACATTAGAAAAAAACTTTTCACAGAAAGGGTCATCGGGCACTGGGACGGGCTACCCAGGGAGGTGGTTGATTCACCTTCCCTGGAGGTGTTAAAGGCACAGGTGGATGAGGTGCTAAGGGGCATTGTTTAGTGTTTGATAAGAATGGTTGGACTCGATGATCCAGTGGGTCTCTTCCAACCTGGTTATTACATGATTCTATATATATATACACACACTATATATATACAGGCACAAATATGTACGTCATTTGCTTTTGCAGTTACAAACACAGCACATACATCCCATCATTAGACAACTATCATTTAAGAAGCACTAGGAAGGGGACCTATATTCAGAAAGTGAAGCATAAACTGTTATATTTAGAAAGTGCAACAGGCTAACCTCTTCAACAAACAGCTTCTTTTTTCAGACACCTTTTGGGAAGCTATCTATTATTAATCCTGTTGCAAAAAAGATGGGAGTATTGTGATCAAATGGGATACTGTTATTGATTAAACAAGTCCTCAGAAGCTACATGAAGTGAGAAATAAAAGTGACTGCTGCAGTATGTCACCTGAATCAATCAAGCCTCCTATTATTCCATCTTTCCATTTTGTTTGTTTTCCCAGTAGTCTTATGAAACATTGCACCACTGTCAGTATAAAACTTCTTTTTACATATATCTCATCACCAAAAAGATAAGCCATAAAAGGTTTAACACTTGTGTTTTAAAATAGCTATATGCTAGAGAACTAAATTGGCTAGCTAATTTCTGCTGCCTCACAAAAGACTTCCCAGTCTGCCTTGCTTTGTCCTGTTTCATGCGCCCAAGCAGGTCAATAATTTGTCAGGTAGAAAAGAAAGTGCCATCCAGAATATTTATCTGTACCGGCTGTTCAGGCCTCTTCAGAAGAGAGCTCCTGCTGATATGTGGCAATTATATTTTAAACAAAGATATTCAGCAGACCATAGATTCCTGTAAATCTCCATTATAATTCACACAAACAAAATAGAGATGGAGGGTTATACAGATGGCTAGGTACTGCAGAGACTTACTTCAGCATATAAATGGTCTCATACAGTTTAAGGCAGCCAATTAGGAACTGAAGTCTCAATTTAAGACACAGTTTTTCTCCACTACCACTTAAACTCTATTAAATATAAATACTTCATTCTCAATAGTGGCTGAAAGATGATTTTATTTTATGATAAAACAACTTAGAAGTCATGAAATCTCAAAATTATGCACTATTGTTATCTCTGTTAGATGTTGTGAAGTCTTTTTTTTTTTTT